>CM053763.1:51181848-51209043 GCA_028658305.1 Pachyuromys duprasi | reverse complement strand
TTTTTGAGAGAGAGAGAAAGGGGGTGAGGGAATAAACCCAGAGGCATTAGTCGGGAAATAATGATTAAGATTGTAGAAATGGGCAGAAATGAATGAGATGGAAAATTTAAAAGGTAAAAATAACTGAAATGAAAAAATAAAGTATTTGAGAAAAGAACAAAAAAAATTTATCTTTTAAAGATTTATTTATTTTAATATATATATATATATATATATATATATATATATACATACATACATACATACATACATACAATGTTTTGCCTGCATGTACACCTTAACTCCAGAAGAGGGCACCAGATTTCATGTGAGCCAATATGTGTTTGCTAGGAATTGAAATCAGGACCTCTGGAAGAGCAAGCAGTGCTCTTAACCTCTCTAGCCCCCTATTTTTTTTTTATTAATTACAGTTTATTCACTTTGTATCCCAGCTGTAGCCCCCTCCCTTGTCAGATCTTCCTGAGTGAGGCATCCCAGAAGCAGAAAGACATACAGGGTATATAATCACTTTTAAGTGGATATTAGACATATAATATAGTACAAACATATTAAAATCTGTACACCTAAAGAAGCTAAGCAAGAAGAAGGATCCTGGGTAAAATGATCAATCCTCACTCATAAAGGCAAACAGGTTGGACATCGGAAGAGGGAGAAAACAGGGAACAGGACAGAAACTTACCACAGAGGGCCTCTGAAAGACTCTACCCAACAGTGTATCAAAGCAGATGCTGAGACTCACAGCCAAACTTTGGGCAGAGTTCAGGGAATTTTAGGAAAGAAGGGGGAGATGGAAAGACCTGGAGAGGACAGGAGCTCCACAAGGAGAGCAACAGAACCAGAAAATCTGGGCACAGGGGTCTTTTCTGAGACTGATACTCCAACCAAGGACCATGCATGGAGATAACCTAGAACTCTTGTTCAGATGTAGCCCATGCAGCTCAGTTCCAAGTGGGATTGGAAGTAATTCTTTATTAAAAATAAAAGTTCTCTGGTCAAAATACTGTATGTTTTCTCTATCCTGCTTCTAATTGGGCCAAGGCTAGCAGAAACTCAGAGACATGATGAGACTGATTTCTTACCATGACTAACATTTAAGCATGTCTTGAATTGAAAGATCATGACAATGACTTTGATAACTGATTTAATGAGATTGAAAATTTAAAGAAATTTAAAAAAGCATATTTCTTATTTTTCTCCATGTGAGGTGGTGTATACGTGTGTGTGTGTGTGTGTTGGCATGTATATGGGTGCACATATTTGGGTACATGCAGGCGCCCTAGGTTATGTTCAGAATCAGACTGCATAGTTCCTATACTTGATTCATTAAGGCAGCCAGTCACAATTAAAATCAGAGCTCAGCAATATTGCTAGTTTTGCTTTCCAGCTTGTTCTGGGGACATGGGTCTCCACATTCTGAGCCTAGAATTACAGTAGGGCCATCACACCTACAAGGTAACTGCATGAATTCTGGTTGGTCTTCATGTTTGCATAACATGTTTAACCCCGAGCCATGTCAGTAGTTTCAGGTTACAGAATTCTTTACAGAGAACATTAATATGAGATTTTTGCTCTCACTAAGATTGCTAAATGAAATCTACCGATAGGGGTTACCATGCTCCATAAAACTTATATATTTCTTTAAAGACACAAGAAAATTAAAAGGCTATAATTTACAGTAAGAGAAAGAACATTAAATTTTAATAACATTGCTAATCTTAGGTGGCATATATTTAAAACTGTTAATAATCTCATGTAAGTTTTCTTGGAGTAAGAAACAATTATACTGAAATAGAGTATTTATATTATGGTTAAATTTAACAACATAAATTCTTTTGTGACATTGCTTATTAACAAGTAAAATCCCATCATGATATTTAAGTGGTACACTATTTATCCAAGTTCAGAAGTATGGTAGACCAAACAGCAAAGAGAAAATGCCTGTGTTCTGCCAATCCTTCACATTCTGTTTCATAAGCATTCACAGTGAAGCCACACTTCTGGAAAGGAGGTCAGAGTGCCTCGAATCCCTGAAAAGGGGGGAATATTTTTCATTTTAAATGTCCCTTTCATTTTCTGTTAGGACTTGGGGATGGTTGGAGAGAGGGTTTTTAGAAACAGTACAGAATGGAAATATCATTTTTGAATGAATCACTTCGTAATTATGGGGATGTATCCCCTGACCAGAAAGAAATGAGCTGCAGGTTTGTCTTCTCCTAAATCCACTGCAGGATTATTCTGCTTTCTGTGATCTCTAGAATGCTCTGTGGCAACTGTCAGATCTCTTAGTCAGGGAGGTCGTCCCTGTACATGAATTCAGAACTCTAAAATCACATGCTATAGAAAAAAAATTAAGGAAGCATGCAGACTTTGATGACTTTTTATCATAAATGTGGCCTAATGATAAAAATATCCATTTTTCATTGCATCTGTTTGAGAATAATAAAATGGATAATGATTCATTAAGGACTAAGTCTCCTGGTAAAAACACCACTTGAAATGACAGTAAATGCCACTTCCACTTGGTAGGTTCAAACATATTTTTCTAACTCAAGAGGACTTCACATTGTTAATATTACTAAAATTAAAATGGTGGTACATGGTACATTTTATACACTGAAAAAATGTCTGTATTGTCACTGCTGATCTTTTTTGGGTGTCACTGACAGACAGCAATGTTAGGCTCGCCTTAGTCATGTTCCACAGATATTAGACATGGGTGAGTTTCAGCACAATCAAGCATGTCTTTTTTTTTCTTTTTCTTTTTCTTTTAAGGAAGAACCCTAATTGACTCAACTTGTCCTGTAAGCCTAACAGACTTTCCGGTTGCTGTCATTCCAAAGTAAAGTCTCCATAGCTCCTAGTTGTACCACATCTCCAGCGTGGGTCTAGGGCAGGGAAGATTAGTCTTCCCTGAGTGTGGGTATTACACCCAGATTGACGTGCCAGAAGATGTAGAAATGAAAACGGCTGACCTCTTTAGATTTTGATTTATCTTGAAAACACTCAAAAGGGAGAAAAAAAAACTACTGTATTAGCTTCAATGACAGGAAATGCCTCAAAGTGTAATTTCAAATATCCCATATCTTCTCACAGCAATGTTATTCATTATGTAAGATTCTACTTTAGGTACCATTACTCAAGTCCATCATAACCTGTGCAGTCATCTCCTTCAAGGATGAGTGTGGTAGTGCACACGTTGGATCCCAGCACTTGAGTGGCAGAGGCAGGAGGAGTTTGGGAATAATTTGGTTTGTACAGTGAGTTCCAGGCCAGACAGGGCTCCAAAGTGAGACATGTCTCAAAAGAAATAATCAAACAAACAACAACAAAAACAAATGATAGATAGAGGATAGCTAGCTAGCTAGCTAGATGATAGATAGATATATGATAGATAGATGATAGATGATGCATAGCTATCTACTTCTCTGAGCTATTGTACTGAAACCTAGGGCAGGGTTATCGTTTCTGACAGCTTTTCAGCTCCGGGATCTCTCAAGCCCATGGACACACAGCTACAAAAGGCAGAGAAGAACTGTGAAGAAGGCACAGTTAAATCAGTACAGTCTGAGGCATGAAGTCACAGACTTCCGTCATTATAGTTTTATTTGCGGGTCCTAGCATGGACCAGACTCTGGGTACCACAGATAGCAGAGGAGCTCTAAAAATATGAAGCCCCAAGCCAAGTCATCATTTGCAAAAGGATACTTAGATATGGATGGCAGAATTTTGTGAGCAGGTATTGACCTCTGCCACAAGTGTTGACAGACATTTAATACATCAGTAAAGCCTAATTTTCTTATTGTTTATTCTCTGACAGTTTCATATATGCCTACAATAAATTTATGTCTTTTTCTCGTTCTCCTTTTTCTTTCTCCTCTTGCTTAAGCTCAAGTCTATGCCCCCCCCCCCCCATATATGTGTGTGTTTGTATAACTCTGAGTTTAAGTTTGGTGGCCTGTATATTCTTAGTATAACAAATCTTCTTTCTTTATTTTTTAAAGATTTATTTATTTATTTTACATATATGGGTACTGTATCTGTGGGACACTTGCCTGACAGAAGAGGATATCAGATTACAGTATAGATAATTATGAGCCACCATGTAGTTGCTGGGAAATGAACTTCGATCCTCTGGAAGAGCTCTTAACTGCTGAGTCATCTCTCCAGCCATCTCTCCAGCCCCACAAATTTTCTTTTTTTCCCCTTTGCAACATTTAGAAATTATTATTATTATCATTTATTACAATTTATTCAATTTGTCTCCTGGCGGTGGCCCCCTCCCTCATCTCCGTCTAATCCCACCTTCCCTCCCTCTTTTCCCCTTATGCCCCTCCTGTAGTCCACTAATAGGGGTGGTCCTCCTCCTCTTCCATCTGACACTAGCCTGTCAGGTATCATCAGGACTGGCTGTATTCCTCTGTGGCCTGGAAAGGCTGCACCCCACAGTGGGAGGTGATCAGAAATACTGCAAATTTTCTGTAGTCTGTAATGCCTCAGAAAAAGCAAGCTACCACTGAGGAAAAGGATCTGTATTCTGTATTTGGAAACTAAGAAATAAATAGAAGAGGCTAGAGATGAGAATTGCTTCCAGATACAATTTTAGAATTGTGATTGCTTACATAAAAAAAAATTCATTGATCTCACTGTAATGTCACATGCCTTTACTCTCAGCACGTTTGGGGCAGAGGCAAGCAGATGTGTGAATTAGATATAACTTTGGACTTCACAGGCCAGCTGGGACTGCATAGTCAAACACTATCTCAAACAAATTTAAACTATAAAACAAATTCATTGGAATGACATAACTGGAATCCAGCTTCTAGGCATTGCCAGTGTTATTCATAGTATTAGAAAAAATTCAGGTATAATCTGCAGAAACACTGTTCATACACCAATGCAGCTTTATGTTCTAGACTAGTAGCAGAAAAGAACAGACTATAAAAACTGTTGTGTCCCAGTTACTTTCCCTCAGGTATGCTACTGGATTAGACAAATGTGGAGTTCCACAGAATGCCAGCACTGGGACTGGCTAATTAAAAACAAACAAACAAACAAAACAAAACAAAAAACAACCTGCTTTATTCAAGTTAAGATGTATTTAAATTCTCCATTGTTGGAATGGATATGGATCAGTGGTTGACCTGTATTTCCATTCTGATTTTCCATATTGGATTCTTTTTGTAATGGTTTACAGAGGCAGCAACTGTACGTTACACTGTACTCAAGTGGTTGAGACAGAGAACATAACTAGAATTCTGTTACATGGTGAACAGTCAAATTAGAAAATGTGTTATTTCATGAGGGAGAGAGTTGCATAGCGTCCAGACAGTTCTAATTATCAGCTGCATTAACAAACCCATTGAGATGTTGCATTTTCCATGGTAAGAAAGAGACTGTGTTTTGAATATGGGAAGAAACTCATGAAAAGATGCCTGACATACTAAAGGTACTATGCACTTTGAAATTCTACTATGACACTTTCTTTCAATTCTTGGGCTACAATAATGCACTTTAAGTTAATAAAAACCTACTATTCTCTAAGACATAAAAGATACTCTATTGGGTCCAATGAATCATAAAATCACATCATGAATTATAGCCAACCATGGTTACATATATTTCAGTATTTAGAAAAAATGTGAATCACAAATAATTTCTGAAAGAATACAAAATTGGATAGCTGTTTTACTACAAATGAATTGAAGTTCTCCAAGGGAATGGAAGGAAGACTGATCTTGGAAACGCCTGTATGTATAAGGTTGTATTTGCATTCCATTTTCAGTGGTAGGTAAGAGCCACCTGACCAGAAGGGCTTCGTAAACAAACACACAGAGATATAAAAAGGAGAAGATTTACAGACAATAGAACAAGAGCTAAGTTAAAGAAGGAAATGCTAGCTGCAATTACACGAAAAGGCTGTTGTGAAGGTGAGAACTGGAAATGGAAGCTGTGATGATCTGTATAGCACAGTAAGGCAAATGCCAGTGGGTGGGCAGTGCCAGTTGTGCCTTTTCATATAGAACCACCTGTCACCTGATTTTCACAAATGTCTAGTCATTTTATTAGACCTCTTCTTGTATTAGAAGATGCTTGTAAGCTTTCCTTCTGTTCTACCTCAGGGCTATTGGATATTGGAGTGATGATTTGCTTTTGGGATTCTTCTGACATAAACAAGAGTTTTATATTATCAGTTTTAATACCATTGCCTAGCCTTTATAATCGTGACCTAATAATTAATACAAGTATCATTGTTATTGATTCTTTCTTTCTTTCTTTCTTTCTTTCTTTCTTTCTTTCTTTCTTTCTTTCTTTCTTTCTTTCTTGTGTGTGTATCTGCCTTTCTATTGCTTCCCCAACACCCAAGTAGAGACCAGGGAACAACTTCATGGTATAGACTTTTTCCTTCCATTATTACATGTGTTCTGGGATTCAAAGTTACATGACCAGGCTTGCACAGTAAGCCACTTTACCTGCTGAACCATTTTATCTGCTCAGTCAAATTGTTTTTAAATTTCAATTTTGTTTCTAAACAATGAGACTTGATATTTAGACAATGTCATTGGATTATCAGAGAAGGACTTTATTTTCTCCATTATAATATTTTCACTTTTTGCTCATGTACACAAACTCACATACAGAGACAGAGACACAGCTCTATGGATACGGATAGATATCTATTATATAGTATAGCCACATGAAACATTTTCACATTGAATATAGAAATTTTGTCATCAGCAGAAATAGTAGTTTACAGTGGCAAATTATGTGTTTAAATAGAATATTCATTAAGAGAACACTCATGCATATTTAATCATTTAATAGCTCAGGAATGGAAAGGGCACACTAAGTTTCATGAAGTATGGGAGGGGAAGTTTACTGAAAAATAATTCAAGATATGTTCCATCCAAGGGAAAAATTCTAACTCTGACAATGAACATGACCCCATTTTAGTAAGATCTGATAAATCTTTAGCACAAGCAAATTATGATTCTACAAGAAAAAGTTTCATGTTTCAGGTATCAAGAAAACTCTTTGGAAGGTGGCAATGATTGTGATACTTTGAAATGTTGTGGACCTCTGAAGCACATATGATCTCCATGGTTTAGACAAAATGTTTTCAAATTCTTTAATCAACTGCACCTAACATAAAATGAATACAAAAATCACAGCAAAGATGGTTGAATACATCTAAAAATGAATGACATAAGGTGTGGAGACTTAATAATGGAAAAGGGAACAGAATGAGAAACATTTTAGAAGTTGAAACAGCTGAAGGGTATAGGAATACCACTGACATATTACATAGATAGGGTTATTTCCTCTAGTCGAATCACAAACAGCTCTCACTTTTTAAATTAGCATCCACTTCCCTGCTCTACTCTGTGAACAATGAGTGTCCTGAGCAGCTTAGAGAGCCACAAGGAAGCAATTGGAGCAGTGTTCAGATAAAAGATGGGCTGTACAAGGAGCAACTGGAACAGTGCTCAGAAAAGAGATGGGTTATACAAGGCAATGGATATGATGCTAGTGAAGCACAGGACTGTTTTAAGTCGTCCGAACAGTGCGCCCTCATGTCACACATTTATCCATTGCACACTCCACACCACACAGCACAGCTGATGGTGATACATGACAAAGCACTGCACAGAGTTCACAGTGTAAACCCTTGTTCAGCTGTGTGTCAATTTCCATTTTTTCAATTTTCACACTGGAAACTTTGCCCTTCTGGACTTAACTCATCCTTTTGTCTCCCAAAGAAAACTACCACGGATACTCTTTTCACTAAAAACCACAACATTCCATGTTCCTCTCAAATTAAAGTTTATGGCTACCTTACACACTTAGGTCAGTCATGAATATTTTCATTTAATTCTCTGATTTCCCCATCTTTTGTAATCAAGGGGTCTCCTTTTTCATTACTATTTGGTCCTTTGTTCAGGTCTTTACATTTCCACATTTTGCCATTTCCTAGCAATGAAATCTGGGGATGATCCCTTCAAGTTCTTCCTTTTAGCAATCCAACATCTGGAATATCCATACTGTTATATCTACCCATCAATCCCTGTGACCTTCAAGGCCTCTTATACGGCCACTAGCAGCTGTTGACTTAATTCAACTCCTTTCCTGGAACAATCTTTCAGATTGCTGGCTCACCAG
Source organism: Pachyuromys duprasi (assembly GCA_028658305.1). Classification (NCBI taxonomy): domain Eukaryota; kingdom Metazoa; phylum Chordata; class Mammalia; order Rodentia; family Muridae; genus Pachyuromys; species Pachyuromys duprasi. The sequence goes on along the minus strand of CM053763.1, from coordinate 51,200,886 downwards.
TGCACACTAGTACTTATTCATCTCTTTGGATTTTTTATGTTACCCTTTTTTTCTTTCTAGAAAGCCATTGCCCAGTTTTATTTCTTGCACTGGATTGATTTTTAATCTATAGTTCATAAGCCTCTCTGATGATGTTGGTCCTAATTACTTCTTTTCTCAGCTTTCATAGGAAATCTATTACTGCTGTCAGCTTAATTTATTTGCTGCTTAATCACTTACTGATCTAGGCTCTGCTGTACATGTAGAGATGCGTGGATTCTGACGTTTTAATTAGATTAGTTTTCAGCAAGGTAGGACTGATTTGCCACAAGCACAGATGTGCACAGTGGGTAGCCAGGACAGGCCCTTCACCTGCAGGGATTCTGTGTCCTTCCTTAGCATAGCTCTGGCCTTTAAGCTGAGGGCTCAGGCATGGCAAAGGAGACTGTATCCATGAGGACATTAAATTATGTTCAGCTTCGTGCTGTTTCTGAGATCTCCGTGAAAGGAAGGTACAGTGCTTTGTCTGTTCACAAGAACACAAATTACCACTGGCTGACCCACCACACTGAAGTGAAGCCGAAGGTGACATCTCCTCTTTGCTTACTACCCAGCAGCTCCCACCACGATTTGCATCAAGGAATAAACTTCCATAGCATTAAAATAAACATTTTGGACTTTTTTTGTACTTGGTAGCCTAAATAATCCTAATAGGCACACAGTGAATATAATAATTATTGTGAAAACGTAGTAATCTTATTTTAAATTATTTTATATATTGATAAATAAATGTCAAATATATTCATAGCTAAACCATATGTTGATTCCCAAAGCTTTAAGCAAGTAAGTAAATAAATAAATTTAGGCATCATTGAGAATAATGGATTATTGGAAGCACCACTTTTGGAAATTACAGACAAATTGGAGCCCTAGTATTACCCCATTTCTAGAAATCTATCAAATGACCCTTCAGCAGCTAAAGAAAAGATTCTTCAAAAGTTATCATCTACCATTTGAGGTTTAATTTTTTTCTCAAGTTATTTTTCAAACTGTCATATTTTTTTGTTAAACTGTCATGTTTAATCTATGAAAAATTGATTAACCATATGGGGAAAAATGAGCATCATGCCACATACTTAATATATAGGTTCTGCAACAGTTTATCCAGCAAGATTGCAGCACTCACACCAAGGAAATTAGTTCAACATTCATGCAGATATACCAAGTCACTGTTTGTAACAAAGCTGTAGCTTTGAAATGAACAGGTAGGGCAAAGTGTTCAGTAAGACAGGCGCCAAATGTCATCTGAGATAGATTTTACTTTTCTCTATTTTTTTAAATCCCCTCTGAAACAGAAAGTAATTATCTGAGAAGGATAAGGGCTCTCTATGTTGGCATTTCAATGAGACACTGAGTCCTAATTATAATCTCCATTTACTGCTGTAATTGTTAAAATTTCAGGAGACATTAATAGGTGAAACATATAGTTTGTACCAGCAATTATTGTGAAAATGTTTAAGAATTCACACAGTGTTAGCTATGAGAACAATTTCAACAGCTTAAGCTTAATTTCTATAGGTCAAGAAGAACAAAGGAAAGAATTTATAAATGAAATATTTTCCAGTTAGCATGTGTTCAAAGAAGATGTCACTGACATGAGCTCCATCCAGTTTTTGTTGCTGTTTTGGTTCAGAATTTTCACTTTACTTTTAAACCGAGCACCATAATTTTATCTGTTTCTGAGTACTAAGAATAATGTTTTGGTGCGTGTACATGTGATATAAGGATGTAAAATACTGTTACCATAACCAGCACCTAAGATTTATTACTTCTTTTTGCTAATATTAAGGACTCTTTCTACTAATTTTATTAAAACCAACATTGCAATAACTGTTCATTATAAGTACTCAACTACACTACAAAATCATAGAACATATTCCTCCTGCTTACCTGTAGTTTGAATCTGTTGAACGATCTGTCTATCATGTCCTGTCTGCTAGTCTCCCAAGACTGGTAACTGATGCCCTGTCCTGAGATCCCCTCGCTTGCCAGCTTCATCCACTGCAAGAGCTGCCAGTGTCTTAACCACTGAGCCATCTCTCTGCTATAATAACCTTTTGTAGTTCGAAATACTTTTAATTGTGCTTTATTTCAGTGGTCCATGATAATTTAATTAGGATTTGCTAAATTTTTTATTTGTGGAGTACGACTCACAAAGCTCAAAACACTTAGCCAATGTCCTGCTGGTCCTGCAGGAACAATAACTTCATGTAGGAGAACCTAGCTAAGACATTTTGAGGCTGGAAAGATGGGTCAGTGGGTCAAGTGCTTATTGCATAAGCATGAGGACCTGGAGTTTGGATCCCAGGCATGAGAATGGAAAGGTGGCCGAGGACAGAAAGAGGCTGACTCACTAACTAGCCAATTTAGCCTAAAGGGTAAGCTGCAAATTGAGTGACAGACTCTGTCTCAAAAACAAGGTGGAAAGTGACTGAAGAAGACATCTAATGTTGACTTCTGGCCTATAAACAAGCATGCACAGGAGAATGTATCTACACACATGTGCATACGCTAGACAATACATACCATGAAGAAGCAGTATCCTGGCTGTAGCTCCTTCTTCCATCTTCTCCCCCTATGTCCCTTCTGCAGGGAGGGAGCAGCCTTGCCAGGCCACAGAGGGAGATGATGTAGCCAGTCCTGAAGAGACCTGATAGGCTACGGTCAGAGGGAAGGGGAGGAGGACCTCCCCTGTCAGTGGGCTGCATCACAGCCTTTTTTTTTGGGGGGGGGTCTATCTTCTTTCTTTAATGGGCACACTTCATCTTCTAACCCCATTTCTCTCTGGCTACATTTTGTCTTTATCTCTGTCATTCCTTTCTCTCAGGTCTTGATCCTTTGCATTCTCAATAATATACTAATTTTCAATCACTGACTGATTTCTTCATTTCCTTCAAATTTTTATTTATGAGAATTTAAATGAGGTAAAAATGTTTTATAAGATTCAAAATCTACATGGTGTTATTAATTAATGATAAATGTTTTGTGGGTTACTGGAGGGATGTTAGGTATTTCGTTTCCAGATTTTTATAATTGTTCTTGGTAATATTTTATAAGATTTGATATGAGTTTAAAGTATACCATATCAGATTTATTATGTACACTAATGCTGTTGATTTCTCCTGTATATTTCAATCTCTTTATACACAATATTTAATATTTAACACATAACATAAATTTTAGAAGTTTTGTATTATACTTTATAAATTTTCTTGATGGGGTAAATTACACTATTATTGTAACTTAATGCTAATTTTGACACATAAGATATTATTGATTCTTTTTTTCTAATTTATTCACTTTGTATCCTGGTTGTAGCCCACTCCCTCATCTCCTCCTTATTCCAAACTTTCCCCCTCATCTTCCCTTATGCCCCTTCCCTAGTCCATTTAGAGGGGAAGTACTCCTCCCCTACTGTCTGGGAGAAAGAACACATGTTGCCTTTTTCATGGGCTATCAGAGGTGATCAGTGACTAATTTCGTGTTAGTGTTATAAGTTAGCATTTCTCTGTCTTTACAGTCCCTTTCAGGGATAAAGAACATTGCAAAAACATTTATTTCAATTTATAAAACAGATATGTACATTGAATATATGTGATCACTGAGATGACCTAAGAATTGGCTGCAACCTGATTCAGCAAATGAAAGTTGTATGTTCTTATCTTATGTCTATCCCTTTCTTTTTAACAAATGCCTTTTCCAAGCTTAAAGAAAAACCACTAGTACTTTGAAAAACCTGAACTTCAATGATAGACTTGATTCTTGAAGAGGAGATATAGAATACGTTTCTAAAGATCTACCAGTATTGTACTGTGTTGTGCAGCTGGACCCGAATTGTGGAGTTTTCTTTTTCTGGCTTCCTGTATAACTTCTTTCTCAGGTTTATGCCTAAGAATCTCATCCCATGATAGCACTATAGCCTGACCAGGTCCCTGGTACCATTTCTAGGTACTTCTTAGGTACTCCAGTTTAAAGTAATTATGATCAAGTTAGTGCGCAGCCATATTCTTTTTCATAGAAACATTTTTTTTTATCTTTGGCATTTTTTCAAACATGTGTAGTAGGTATTTGACTATAACCTAACCATGTACCCCCAGAGCCTCCATCGGTCTCTTTCCCAACTTTATTTACTCTTTTTTATTATTCACTTATTTAGATATTTTAACCCATTAGGTAGAATTAATGCTGTCTATGTGTGCATGGGCTGTGTGCGCCATCCACTGGAGAATCTACCAGTGGCCACATCGCCAGGAAAACTACTGCAGCATAAAAATATCCATTTAATACAAAAGAGCATTAACAGAAACCACTGACGTTGGTACCCCGCTGTCTCCCCACAGTTGCCGAAGCAGTGGTTACCTGGATAATACCGGGCCAGGCCAGTGGCACTGCCAAACACTTGCCACAGCAATGTAGGGTCTTCATCTCGGTTCCTTTTGAAAACTTCATCTAAGGCACTTGTCCAGTTGAGTTCGTTTAACACTATGGTTGCTAAAAAAGAATAAGAGAAATAATAAATTTACTCAAATGTATAACATTTTTCCCAACTTATGTTACATGTTCTTATTGTCTGCTATGAAATGCCATAATTTACTGGAAATTCTTAAGTTTTAAGCACAGAACCGGGTTTTCAGTTTCGTATGCTGGCAGTCTGATTGACATGTTAGAATGAGTAACTGTCTGATGTTCTGTGTATTGCAGAATGCTCAAGAGCGTCTCACTCCTGTGCTAACTGCTAGGTAAGAATGTCATGCCCCAGCTGTGACAAGAGAAAGTGACTTCAACCTTTTTTAAACATCCTTTTGCTATAAAATCACTCGCAGATACAAAATACCAAGAGCTCCCTAGACACATATAGAAGAGAAAGTTGGTTTATATGTCTTAGATTTCTCAGAGGGAATCTACATGAAAGTAGAAACAGAGCGACCCTCAAGTACTATTGATTCTCTGTGGTGTATTCATCTAAATTACCTGGTATTAGATTTAAAAAAAAAACACAAGAAAAATTTGGTTATCATTGAGCACATTTATCAGACGTGTTTAAACGATTCTAAAAACATACACATAGTTTGGGAGAGGAAAAGATCATTGGGAAACGTGATCATATGAATTCAGAAGCTGGAAACTAGTCAGCCAATGCTTCATCAACACATTACAAAGCAATAATTTTTATTTTTCCTCTTTGATGCCGAATAAAGCTTTTTATGGATTTAGAGGTGTGCTCTGAAAGCACGTTGTTCACTAGTTTGGAAGAGCATCCAGAAAAAGAATTACAGATAGAACATGAGCCAAGGCAGAATTTAAATAAGGTGCTTCCATGATCATAACATCCTAAGTTTAGCCTGGTAACAGTTCTGCCTGGAGTGTGGGGATGCAGCTGTATACAGTACTTGACTAGTACATTCACAGGCCTTGGCTTGATTCTCAGCACTGTAGAAAATACGTGTGGTAGTGCGCAACTACAGTCCCAGAATTTGGGAGGTGGATGTAAGATCAGGAGTTTAAAGTCAATCTTGGTGAGTCCGGCCTGGTCTCTTGTAAAATCGTATCTAAAAACAAATAATTGGAAAAATACCGTTTTCCCTAGCACAAAAAGTGGTATAGACAATTCCCATGTTTCCTGTATGTAAAACATGTACCATGCTTCCAGCAGAACAGCAGAGTGAGGCGGGGGTCATTGCACATATGATAATCACTACATAAGCCTAACCTGGAAGGCAGTGCTTTAATCACATGTGTTCTCAATATAAAAATGATTTTAATTGATGCAGGCCCCTACTCTGCTGAGAGTCACATTTACAGCAATGAAGCTTCCTTTAATCACCGGGTTAGTTGTGCACCAACAGCTTTAATATTCTGTGCCATCAATTCATTCACCTCCAGGTATTTTCTATTTCTGTAAGTCTTTTCTTCTGTTCTTTTCTATAACCACAGGAAACAACAAATGCAACCATGATTAAGTATTGTACAGGCTTTATGATGCTAAAATGAAAAAAAAATTAAAAGAGCTTTGGCATTTTCATGAGCTCTTTTCCTTCTGTTTGTTTTGTCCTGTTTTTGACTTGTTTGCATTTGTTTTATCTTATTATATTTATTATTAACCTAGATGCCTGTTTGTTCTCTAAGGAAAGAGAGATTAGAGATGGATCCAGATGGTGGTAGAGGTGTGGAAGAAGTGAGAGGAGTAGGGGGAGGGGAAACCCTAATCAGAATATATTGTATGACAATATCTATTTTCAATAAAAGAACCCCCAATCAAAAATACACATGAACCCGTAAAAAAAAAAGAACCAGAAAATGACGTACCATGTTCATTCGTTTGTTAAAGTTTCTTTTTTGTTTGCGTTCTTTTTAAAGAAAACAACAAGCACAAAGGAATTGTAAAGCTACTCAGCGACCAGCATCCTGATGCAGCTCTCATTATTGAAAAATGAGATTTTCATCTTTATGTATCTGATTATTTTCAGAAAAAAATCAGTTTGTGCATGTGTGCGTGCGCGTGCACCTGTGTGTGTGTGTGTGTATGTATGTGTGTGTGTGTGTGTGAATATTCATGATCTGGATCAGATCCTTGGTGCATCTCTGATGCTGAAGAAATGATATTCAAAAGCATGAGCCCATACACTCTAAGTGGCCAGTTATACGGGAATTTATATTCATATAGATAACCTGAACTGATACCATTCATGAATATTTAAGATAATAAACAAACCTTCACAGAGAGGGACATTGTATCCTTCTCTGAACATTCATGACTTTTATAGTAATATTGTGCAGAGCAAATCATGATGCTTATTTAGAATTCAGAAAGACTTCATTAATGTCCAATCTATTCTATCTTTTCAATTTCCTTGACTCTATTTCACAACAAGCCAGAAATAACAGACAATTACTTTTAATAGTGTTTCATGTGTTTGTTAGGCTGCTACTTTTTAAAAATTTTATTAGACATTGTAACAATTTTGATATAAGAGGGATGGGGACGCTGTACAGTTTACTACTATGCGCTGAGCAAGACAGCTAAGCTCTGACATATTTTTATCCTCATGGAAACATGTTACAAAATTCCCAGTTAACACATTAAATTTTTTTCTAGATGAGACATTATGGATAGGTTCTAAGGATATTAATCAAAATGTGTGAGTCTACAAATGAGCAATGTGTATAAAGTACATGAGCAGGCAAGCAACTTGAAATGACTTTGAGGCTTACTCAGTATGAAAGAAATGGTAACATATACCCATCATATTAGCAAGACCTAAGCTAGATATCCAATATATATGTATCAGAGTGTCAGAATACAGTTGTCATTCTGTCACTTCCAGTCTTTACTTGAATGTCTAATGCCAAGAGTCAAAACACAAAGATCAGCTTCAGAACTCCAGATTCAATAAGACGCCTCTTGGGAGACAGTGTGACAGCATTGTCACACGGTACCCAGTCAGTCAGATCAATCCCATGACCAGAGATTTAAATATAGAGAGAAATGGCCTATATTCTTATCATTCACCCAGCTGCACCCTCCATTTATTTTTTGTATAATGAAAAAAATTATACAGAAACAAAATCCTGAAAATTGTCATACTCTGTTTTCTTTTTCTCAAAGTATACTGAAAATGCCTAAAATGTAAAAAACATACATAAAGCATCAAAGCAAAGAGAAGAGCACACATGCATGAGACGTTAGAAGCTCAGCTGCTCAGCTATATTTTCTCTACAACAGATTATGGACTACCTTTGATTACTAGATATTAGTTAATAACCTGAATCTAACAGATTTTTCTTTTGCAATCCATAAAAATAGCACATCCCGGGTTACTAATATGCACAACATTTGTCCATCTGTACAGTATGACCATTCTCCGGGTGGACGATGCTGAAGTAACTGGGGAATCATCAGGTAGAATCCCAAAGCTAAAGCACTGAATGAACCTTAAGAACAACCCAGCACTCTACTTGCCGTAAGGCCATTCCTTCTACCTTCATTTCATTTACACGCACTCAACAAAGCTTAGTCTACATGTCTTTCCATCTCCCAGTTTGTAAGGCTTAGTGAGGAAGATGCTCACTAACACAACAATGTAGTGAAAACTGGGCAAAAAGCCAAAAGGCCTACATTCTCCAGAAAACTATTCATCTTTAGGAATTATTTTTCCAGATGGTTAAATATATTATTCATTAAGATAATGACATTATACAGAAACATATTTATAGAACTCAGACTTACTAATTTTATTGAAACATTTTCCCTGTAAGTTACTTATTGTAAGGACCTCAAAATGCAACTGATAGTACATATCACAATCTTTATTTCAGTATTACAGCATCATGATTAAAAGTTCTTTAACTGAAGTGATGCAAACACAACTGCATAGCTAAATATTATTTCATAATTACTAAGCAAATCATATTTTTAAAAGCTCAAATATGTTATAACTTATTTTTATTTTTTTTAATTATGTGTACATACATGGTGGGTGTGGTTATGAATGTGAATGAGGTTCTCTTGGAGCAGGAGGACACCAGACTCCCCTCAACAAAAGTTACAGATAGTTGTCAACTGTGAAGTGAAGATGCTGGGAACTGAAACCTTTCCCTCCTCAGGACCAGTGCATACTCTTCCCTGTAGAGCTATTGCTCCATCTCAAAAACTTCAAATCTTTTATAGCCACCAATATAACTTGTCTATTTGGACAGGTAAATTCAGAACAGATTGATTATATATGCAAATATACCAATATATATTGTTTTACATATATGCATACATAAAACAGGTTTTTCTCTGATTTGCTTAGCATTATTTTTAACTATGCTGCATTTCATGTTTTAATAATATCATATGTATTATATATTGCATTCATATTGGCCCAGCCTTTCCCCTGAATCATAAAAGTAATACTATTTTACATTCATAAAAACTTATGATCCCTTGCTTATGAGAACAGAAATAAGGTTAGCTCCGATAATATTCTAATGTTCACAAATGGGTGTGTTTATCTGTTAGAAAGCTTTGCTTTGTGCAAATTAAGTTTTTATAGATGTGCAAAGCCAATGCTATTCGGAGCAGTGACTATGTGGGGAGCAGCCTTGACTTTGGGGCCCCTTCTGAATGGCATGACAGGATTTCACTGATAATTGAATCACAGTGCCAAGCATCTATCCCTGTTCTTCACGCTCTTGGTTTGTCAAAAGTATGGCCTTGGTCTTCTGTCATTCTCTTGTTAAGAGTATTCTATTGTTCAGTGCGTCTTCTCCAGGGAAGAAAGAAAAATCCAATCTGTAATAGCACAAAAGCAGCTGCTTCCAGTGCTAATTCTTCCAAAGCATGTGACCCTTCTAAGCTACATCTCGTCAACACACAGAATGCGTGATCACTGGCAAGCTCAGAATTTAATTTTCTTTTGAAAACTTCAAGCAATAAAATGATGAACTATTGTTCCCTTTTAAGTTTAATCAAGATTTCATTAAATTTGAATATGTTCTGTTGATTTATTCAGAACTCAAGGCCTCACCATGCATCAAAGTCCTTTAAAAGCATGAACATTATAAATACTGTTAACTATAACTATAGTTTAATATTTTCACAGCTTCATCATTACTTGAAAAGTGTGAGTGTGTGTGTGTAGTGAGATAAAATTTGACATGTGTACACATTACAAAAAATTATTATGGTCAAGCTAATTAACTTATCCATTAACTCAGCAGAGATACTAGTCCGCCTATTGTGAAGAATTTTTTTCCTTATCTCAGAAAATTACAAATATATAATACAGTAGTCTTATCATACTATTCATTGTAATACTGAATTTATAGAGAAGGCTCCATGTTAAATAACAAACTTTGTACCCTAAAGCTTGCGCATGAAACAAATGCATGCTAGAAAAGTGAAAACTTTGTTATAACCCACTTAAAATATAAAATCATTTTAGTAAGTCTTACATTAGAGGTATAGCTATTGAAGCTTCATAAAGGATAAGAGTTCACTATATTGATGCAGGTAAATATTAAGCAAAAAACTGACTATAATATTTACCATAGTGTTTCCGTTTAAATAGAAATACTGTTCATTTAATATGCCTTGCATTTGGGAACAATTGGCACTTTATTCACAAATTTATCATAAACAAAAGCAGCTATTGTTATGCTCTTATAAAATGCCAATAGGAGTTAACTATTTTGCTATGAATGATCTTACCTAAATTTTAAATTAACATTTTGAGTGAGGCATTAATATTATTTCTCATTTAGAGAAAAATAGAAGCCTGAGAAATGTTATATAAAAATCACCATAAGAACAACAGAGACCTTACTCGAACAAGTGTGTTTCAGTTTCCAAAGTACCTGTTGTCTACCAGACATTAGTTCTAAATGTTCATTTCATAGTGAGTCCTGATTATCTAGAACCTGAGTAGAAGAATTGCCTGTTCCTTGGCAATACAATGGTATCAACTGCGGGATAGTACCTTCCCCAGGATAATGTCACATATCTAGAGACATTGTTTGCATCATGACTAATGCAGGGGTAGGGGTGTAGTCAACAGCCCGGAATGACAAGGTAGAGTCAGCAACAAAGCCCTGTCCAGCCATGACGTCGATAGTGCGCCAGTGGAGATGTCCCATTATAATGCATACAAGACAACTAAATAAGCTGCATTCTCCATGATTGATGTCAATAAAACGCCTCAGTAAAACTGTGCAAAATGTAACACGGTGCATTTTAAAGATATTTGAAGGATACTATTCTGTGGTTATAAAGTATGTCAATATTTCAAGCTACATTTTGGTATCTTGGTTAAAAAAATTGTACTTTAGTTCTAGATATTCCGAGATGGTATTTAATACCAAGCAAAATAAGTTAAATAGGATTTTAATGAGAGTCTGCTGCTATTAACTGTCACCCCTTCACTACTCTTAATTTTGATTAGACACAGAATATTGGAGATTCTTAGTGGGGAGTTATTGTTGTTGTGTAACATTGGTGTTGTGTTACACTCTAACCTTAAGCTAATTGCTAGCCTGAACTGATAGTTTTGTCTTGATAGAAAACATCCTTTCATAGCATAGGATATAAAGTAGTCATTTGTGTTCCTTTAAACAGAAGAGCTGAGCCAGATGCCACTAATTTCATTCATCGATCCTACTCTGTACAAAGAAGAAAAATTTTAATATGAAAAAACTCACTGATCCAATTAAGGGCAGAGAGAAAAAGAATCCACTTTAAGGACCAGAGAGTGTGCATAAATATTAAAAGAAATGAATCTATTCAGTGGATTTGCTTAATGGATTCTTATCTAATCCCAATGTAAATGAAAGATTAATAAAGCCCAGGGAGATGGGTGGAACAAATGTAATCTCTCTAATCACGTCTCAGGCACGGGATCCCCCTCCTACTGAGGAGAGAACAGAAGGCACCGAGGCACAGGAGGACCCTGATGAGGAGATAAGCCTTATTCCTACAGTTAATTTGGTAAAATATTAAAAGGCTCTTGTCCCTGTCAGTTCTCTAACCCCTGGGTTACTGAGATTTCTGGCTTTGCTCCCTGTTTCTTTCCTTTCCCAGAGATTGTGCACCTGGCCACTGGCCAGAGCACAGCTGTTCTGCTTTAATGAAATCTGCAAATTGGGGAGCACACAGGAAAGGCTCAGAGCAAATCCACTTTATTATCCGAGACAATAAGAATAAGGCAAGGGAAATAGAAGACATTAGGATCTAATATCATGTCTATTAATTGAAGGATTTGATAGCTCTTTAAATAAAATGAAAATTGTAAGGTTTATGGACAGGCTGTAGAGATTTTGTATAACAACCTAAGAAAAGTTTTTATTTTTAATTTCTTCAAATATTGTGAGTTTTTCTATTCCTCATAGGAAGGCCAAATACACTATTAGCAACTTTGGTTTTGAAAAAAGTCTCAATTCCATGCCCACTGAAAACAAGCCATTTAAGCTCTGTTCTGTTCATCCTGTGCATACCCGTCTAAGGAACCTGGTAGTCTGCACCATTGGTGCAGGTGTCCAGGAAGCTTATGAATGGAGTGAACCCTGCTCTTTCACAGCTCTTCTCTCAGCTGGATTAAACACATTTCCATCCAATGTCTTGCATAGACTGGACTTCTACATATATCAGCACAATTATGTTGCGTTTGTTAGTTTTACTTTCCCTTCAATAAAACCACATATCTTTAATTTACAGGCATCAAATGCAACTATGCTCTGTATGAAACCTCATTCCTTCCACTTATGTTATTTTAAGTTATTCTTATCATAAAAATTCTTGGAATTGGACTGCAAAGTTGAGAACATTGTCTGATTATAAATATATATTGTGAACATTAGAGTCATCCCTTGAAAAGGACAATAGTTCCTCCCAACATTCACATTACATTTTTGAGCTCTCTAAGGAAAAATGAAATATATTTGTTTGATCTCAATTTCTATAAATTACAGTAATATTCTAGACTGCTTGCTAAATTCAGGGCAATTTAAAAATAGCTAAACATGATCCATCGATCTTTTGACTTAAAACGGTAAAATAAAAGAAAAAAACTGAGTTTAAAAAATGCATAAATTCTAAAGAGCTTACAAATTGAGTTGGAAGCCAAACAGAAATGAATATGCAATTGCAACCAAATTTAAAGAACTCCAAATGGAGATTTTCTTTTTCGTGCGTGTGTTCAAATTTCTCATTACTGATGCTTTTTTCTTGGAATAAGTGAGACTTTTAAAATGAGCATGCTGGTGTGTGTAGTGCAACAGAAGACTATTCTACCACACTGCCCACCCACGCCTAGAATGTGCATCTTCTGTTAGAAGCTGCTATTGGACCCCGTGGCATCCGTCACTCTGTAAACCAGGTTTCTCCCACCTGCAATGAGGGAGTGACTACAGCCTGTCACACAAAGCAGCTGTGATGAAGTGTGTGCTTTGCTATGCCTTGTTCCCCAGCAGCTGCCCAGGAAATGATCCTTTGCTTTTCTTACTTTAGTTTCAAGTTAACATCCAACAGTACTTAGATTTCTTGTCATTGATCTCATGAAGGACATAGAGTTTTACCACCCACGTTCAGCATTAACACTATGCTAATGTGAATGATTGTGTTTATTTATTTTACAGAAACGTTTACTGTATTTGGGGAGGAGATGATTTTTACACAAAGATGATGTTCCCAGTGATCTTGAAATCACATTGATAGTTTCTTCCTTAATTATAGCACTGGCATGCTTAAATTCAGGTAAAATGAATGAAATTGTGTCACTTTTCACATACATCCTAGAAATGGTACATATATGTATAACATACATCCACATACATATGGAATAACATATATATGTATATAGTTATGTACACACGTACACAACGAGCTATATATACCATAACATTAAAGCAAAAAGACACCCTTGCTGAGAAACACAGGCCAAAACAGAAATGGAAAAACTCTTGGCTTTGGTCTGTGACTGCCCAAGTGCATACGACATTTAGTGTCTCCATATAAATCTGGATCGCTGAATTCAAAGAAGGATCAAAAGTATTGGAGCTGACTAATGAGGTTCGCTTGAAGGAGGATAACAAGGCTCCAGGGAGACGGGAGATATTGCCAATGCACCACACACTGCTTGATACTTGAGAGCTTGTGTCAACCAGTTGTAGAACAGTGAAACTGCCTGGTGATTTTAAGAAGGGGCGTAAGATGCACTGACACACGGTACATGGGAGTCAGCGGCAGCTGCACACAGTGTTTGCTTTCAACAGCATGGGCTGCTGAAAAGTCGGGCAGGGAAAACCTCAAGCTTGAAGTGCAGATCATTACATATAGAGTCATATCACATACAGGTACAAATGGATTAAAATGCCAATTTGAAAACAACAGGAAGTTACTATGCTTGGGATATCACCAGTGATACAGGTATAGAGAATACATGCAGTCAAAAAATGCTCATATTTTTCTCACGCACATGAAGGCATGGATAGCCATTCAAAAAGCAAACAACAACAAAAAGAAAAAAGAAAAAAGAGAAAGAAAGAAAGAAAGAAAGAAAGAAAGAAAGAAAGAAAGAAAGAAAGAAAGAAAGAAAGAAAGAAAGAGAAAAAAAGAAAGGCATTGCCTTTCAGAATGTTAGCAACACGGGAGCATGACTTATTCTGATTTCAGCATATTCTTTAGTTAGTGGCATAGAAAATTCTAAGTCCTAGTTACGCCACTGTTCAGTAGATGCCCTAGTTATGCAGGAAGACTTTTACACTAATAAATCACATTTTACTTTTTTAATCCAAGCTAATGACTCTTTAAAATGTTAAATTTGTTAATAAACTATAAAAAAATTAAAATCAGTAGATGGGTTCAAATCAGATAAATAACTCAATACATGGTCAGCGTCAGCACTCATAGCATTTTTAACTGCTTTAATATATTTTTTCTGAAAAAAAAATAAAAGAGGACAGTAAACAATCAGGTCCTGGCATTTCTAGATGCAGAGTATAAACTCTCTATTCCTCCTCTATTACTGTAGTTTCCTCTCCTCCAGTTCCTACTTATTTTCATTTATTCTTCCTAAAGCTGCCACAGTGTTCTACTTGGGCAGTGACCTCCTTAATTACAGGTGTCCAGTTGTTCTCCTTGAGAGCAGGTGTTTCATAATTGGCTTCCATCCCTCCACCCAACACGTTATTTCATCTCTTTCATGCACAGTCAGCCTGAGCTATGGAAAGACTGTTGCTGTTCCCTGAAGATAGAATGTTGACTCTCATTCTAAAGGTATCATATCCAGAGTTACGTTTGTCTGGGAAGACTTCCCTCCATCACTAAAGTGCAATGCCTTGTTCCATCATCGGCTTCTTTGGGAGTTTTTCCTTTCTGCCCATTCTTCCTAGTTTTTATGCAACAGAGTATATACTCAGTGCTCACTGTCCTGTAGCATTTACACTTTCACCAAGATATGTTCCACAGTGCATAAGCCTTGGTTATTTGCATGTCTATTATTGTACTACCTTATTAATATATTTGTAAATATCCATACTATGTATTAATTTTCCTATTGCCTAAAATGAAGTAGAAGCAGAAACAAAATGTGGCAGACCTATGTTTAATGCGGTTACACAACCTCGGGAAAACTACACAAGCAGAAATGCTTTCAGGATTCCAGGTATAGGATGTAGGAAGCATTAGACTGAAATAAATCCCTATACTTTATGCATAAGAGTGATTCAGTAGACAGTAATGTCTAACATGTCTAGGCACGCAATGCATATAATCAGTGAATGAAAGGGTAGAGGAATAAATGAATGTTAACTTATACCTTCACCCGTATTTTTAAAGGAGGTAATTTCACATAAAGCATAAAACAATCTATCTCTTTTTTCATCTTTTATTGTACCACGTCAATAACCTGAGTAGATACAAAAGGTATGTAATTTTGTTTTACTTTTTTCAAGCCAGCAACTAGTGAGCATGGAATATCAACTGAATTCAAGAGATTTAATCGGATTTTATTCTAATTCCTAATTTTATAAGACAACTATGGGGCAGATTAACCCATATAAATAAATGCAGGTACTTTGAAGGGCCAGCTTCTAGGAAAGGACTTTAAATCACTACATATGTCTAAGAAGCTTTCTGCAGATTATTTTCCAATCTGAGTTCTTCATTTCTCACTCGTCTGTTTTTCATCTACCAAATATATTGGTTCAACAAATATTTCTTGAGCACCCATTTCATGTCTGGGACTGTTCTAAGCTCCTGAGTGGCAACAAATGAGGAAATATTCTCCATCTGTGGGCTACAATATCTGTCAGAACTACTCACTTTGCAGCAGCACCAAAATCTCCCACAGGCAACAGACACATGGCTGGTGGGAGTTGACAGTTCAGTGATATTTTGTTGACAAGAAGAGACTCTGGAAGAGTTTACAGACCCCTTCTGCTCTAAGAAGCCCATGAATGCAACAGGCCTTCTCCCGTTCAAATGGAGAGGCTTTGCGACTAGGAAAAATGTCGCTGCTACTATCTAAAAATGCAATGCAAATGAACTATCTGATTACTTAAAGGGAATCTTTAATCTGAGATTAAAGAGACAAAGAACTAATCACATGCAATTTTCCTGAAAAACCCACCAGAACCATTGGTAAAGTGATATTGTGACTGAAATTTGGGTATTTTTTTTTAATTTAACAGGAATAAAAGTTCACTGAATTTGAAAAAATAAAAAATATTAAATCCCATTTTAAAAGGTTTATTTACTTATTAGTACACAGCGTTCTGCAACTGCCAGAAAAGGGAACCACAACTCATTCATGTTAGATGGTTATGAGCCACATGGAGGCTAGGAATTGAACTCAGGGCCTCTAGAAGAACAGCCAGTGCTCTTAACTTTAGAGCCACCTTGCCTGCTCTAAATCCCTCTCTTTGTTTACTTTCTCTTGATTTGAACTTCACCCTCCCAAAGTGCAATGATTTTTACACTACTTCTGTGTGCCCAAATTTGCCTTACTGAGCGCAATGAAGCATTTGTTCCTCTGTGCCTGAGTTAATTTAATTCCTATGTCCTCCACTTTCAAGTGTCTTACTGCAAATTACATGACTTTGTCATTTTACACCTAAGTAATATTCATTCACATATATTTATGTATACTTCAATTTAAGCAATTAATCAAATATAGAGCATAATGTATTTATATGTACAATAATTAGCTGTTTCAAGATGACTACAGAATAAGAATTTGAAGGTTCCCCACATATGAAAATGCTAACATTTGAGGAGACGGAACTGCACGCTGCCTAGATTTTATTGTAATGTCTTAAACTCCAGTTTTAAATTAAAACACTATAACTGACATATGAATAAGCACAGACATTACATCATTTAAAATAAAACAAAGCCTTTTCTCCTGTAGCATATTTTTGTAATCCTTGGTCAGACTCTCAATATTCAATTTCAAATAAATTGTGACCATTTGTTTTCAATTACTCTGAGTTTAAATAGAGAAAATGCATCATAAGTCAGACATCTCAATCAAATTTCACCGTGTATCACAGAGCCAAGTGAAAACACATCATTAACAAAAGCTAAATAAATGCTTTGAGGGACAGGCAGAGCTCACAAAGGACTTCACGTAAGACATTTTGCAAGGTGGCAAGATGGGAAGTTTAGCTGGGCTCACTATACTTGGTGCCAAGACAAAAATAACCACAAGACTTTACTGGATCTGAATTATTCAAAAGGGAAAAAATGGAAAGAGATTGTGGAATGTAACAATGAGATTAAAGATACACTCTTTGAATAATCCAGAGATGCTGAATACAAACATAAATATTATTCTGAGAATTACAGTTAGATGTACCAAGGTAGAAAATAATCATATTTTCTCTTCAGACTTCATTCAGGAGTCAGTGTGGAATAAGACTGAAGTTGTACTACAAACCAACAAGTTATGAATTGAAAAAACAAAATGGAAATCTCAGTCATGGTGTGACATAACAACAATGTGTGCTCAAGAGGCAGTGCTGGGGAGAAATAAAAGACCTGTGGGACTGGACCCCAAAGTCCAGGAGAAGTGAGGAGAAGGCTGGCTTTTGGCATGAGCACACTGGCAGTTCTAATGGCAACACTACTAAAATGGTGTACCTAAGGTCAATGATGATGAATTCAGTTTGAATAAAATAGGAGGTGACTGTGAGATACCCGCTTAAGCATTGTTCAGAGGGAAATTAGAATGATGAAAATGAAGTTTGACCATAGGGTCACATGTGAGTGGAGAGTTGGCTCACTATCTGTTGTGTCAGAGAGTTGATGCTCTCCTTTTGAAATGGGAAACTAGGACTCCACATCGGTGAGCCTATAAATACTTGAGCAATCAAGAATTAAGCTGTACCCCGACAGGAGAGTTGCGAAAAGAAAGCAGTGTGGATCCAACTCTCCTAAGAAACACCCCATATGGCAAAGAATCCGTGAGCGAGACAATGGATATTTATTTATTGCATTTAAGAAAAATAAGAAACATGGCTTTAAAATACTATTCTTTCATTTACAGTAAAATAAATATGCTGATTATGAATTCTAGCAAAACCAGACCCCTCAAATAGAGATAATACATATAAGATACTGAAACCAATAAAACTCCATAATCTTTTAATATGTTTAAAAATGTTTGCCTTTTCCAAAAGCACTATTGTCTTAAACCAAGTATCCAGGGATACAAATCTAGCAGGCCTTTCAAAGTGAGTACTCTGACTAGTACTGCCTGTGCAGCACATGTGGGAAGGGGCAGCCCCTCAGCCCTCTAAAGTCAAAGAATATTCTCAGAGGCC
Source organism: Pachyuromys duprasi (assembly GCA_028658305.1). Classification (NCBI taxonomy): domain Eukaryota; kingdom Metazoa; phylum Chordata; class Mammalia; order Rodentia; family Muridae; genus Pachyuromys; species Pachyuromys duprasi. Next base: position 51,182,547 of record CM053763.1, on the reverse strand, counting down.
CAGCGACTACCCTGGGTAGAAGGCCCTATAGTTCTCCCACAGGAATATTGCATGGGTTACTAAGATATCAGAAGTCTACCTCCTTGCCCTTGCCAGCAACACCATGTGTGGTGATCTTCTGAAATTCCTTGGCTTCGCCGACTCTGAAAACAGTTCTAATCTACACAAGAAGCTCTGATCATACAAATGTCACTCGCTGTCATTCAAAAGAAGGCAGTGATGATGGGATTTAATTAGAAATGCATCTAATTTTCATTCCTAAGGTGAAAATTTCACCTGACTTTAAAATTTAATACCTGAGAGTATATTGCATTAAATAGAAAATTAAGTCCATGTTAAATAAGAAATCCAATTTAATTTTAAGCAAATAGTCATCCTCTGCTATAAAACTTGATGACATTAAAATTAATTTTACTATTCTCTTCAAATACGTATGTGCCTTCCTGTTATTCTGATTCATGTTTTTAATAGAAACCGTATGTACTTATCAGTTTATGTTTTGTACTAAAGTACTGGAAACCTGAATTATGCCTACTGTGGGTCAGTTTATTTGGCTTTTCCAAGTAAACAAAGTAAATCTTTCGTGTGTCTTTGTCTTAATCAGTTGAAATTTTTCATATTCTTGCTACTTACATATTGCTCTTACACTTTTCCTGCTTCTTCTATTTGTTATTTCTAAAGGTAAAAACCTGTGGTTAA
>CM053763.1:51168836-51181748 GCA_028658305.1 Pachyuromys duprasi | reverse complement strand
TACTCACTTATATAGACCTATAGGATAGGAAGGTCATGCTGAAATCTACACACCTAGAGAGGATATACAGGAAGGAGGACCCAGGTTGGTATGATCAATGCTTTTTTGGATGAACAAATGGGATGGACATTGAGTAGAGGAGAAAACAAGCAACAGGACAGGAGCATGCCAAGGAGGACCTCTGGGGGAGTCAATGTAGCGATGTATCAGAGCAGATATTAAGATTCCCGATCAAGACTTTGGCAGAGGGCGAGAAGTAATGATAGATCTGGGGGAGGTTGTTGAGACTTGGGGAGAACAAGAGCTCCACAAAGACCAAACTGAGCAGGGCACAGGGGTCTTGTATGAGACGGTTTCTACAACCAAGGACCACATGTAGATGTGGCCTGAAACCCCTGTTCAGATGGGACCCATGATAGCTCTGTGTCGGACTGAAGACCCTATTCAGGGAAACAGGGACTGTTTCAGTCATGAATTTGATGGCTGACTCTTTGACCCTCCCCCATACAAGCAGGGGAGTGACAGACTGGCTAGAACCCAGGGGAGGACATTGCAGCCAGCCCTGAGGAGACAGGATGAAAGGATGGAAGGGGAGGAGGGGTCCTCCCCTGTTGGTGGACTTGGAGGGGGCGGGAGGAGGGAGATGAGGGAGGGAGTGGGAGGGTGGGAGGAAATGAGGGAGGGGGCTACGCCTGGGATGCAAAGTACCTAACCTGTGATTGATATAAAAATAAATAAATAAATAAAAATAAAAACACAAAAAAATTATATGCTCTTCAATAAGGAAATTCATCATCTTAGTCATTTGATAGGAATTTTTAGAATTAGTTATTTAATTATTTATTTTTTACTTTAAGCCAAATCCCCTAATTAAAAAATTGCTGTCTAGAATTGATCTCTTATCAGAGGTAATGAAACCTCAGATTGTATTATCAGTAATTGGAAGCACTATGATGTTTTCATTAAAATGAACACTACCCACAAAAAAGTGGACACAGTTTGATAGAGCTCCAAGTGGGTGCCGTCATAAGGGGAACAGGAGCTGTCTCTGACAGGAACTCATTGGCCTGCTCTTTGATCTTCTCTCCTTGTGGGGGGAGCAGCCTTACCAGGCCACAGAGGAAGACAATGCGGCCACTCCTGTTGAGCTCTAAGTAACACATAAGTCAAACTTTTACTTCCACTGGTTCCATAGTAGAAACTTATACAAATTCATCTTTAACTCCTGTCTTTTGTAGGAAGTCTCCAGATGAAGAATGTGTCAAGTAATACTATATTAATGATTTCACATTTCTGTACATCAATTTGTATTTGGTATATAATGAGTTCTAGAGTCAAGTATAATATTGTCAAACATTTTTATTTCTTTTAAAACTATTTGTATACAAAATCATGGTCAGTATCATTTGTGAATTTTTGAAATTATAATTCCTGCTTAGAAAAATCACTAAAATATTCCCCCCCAAAAAAACTCTTAAAGTTAAAGAAACCAATTGAAGGCAAATAAAAAAAAGAGTACCTCAAAGATATGCCTTAATTCACTTGATTATCATATTAAATTCTAGCAAGGCACACATGTACACATTATAAATACAGGTATTTTTGCGTAAAACTTATTTCAGATTAAATTAAACAATTCACTCAAATCCAGTATTTAAAAAAATATGTAGACCAAACTTATACTTCAATAATTTATGGTTTTTAAATTTAATTTCTAAAACTTTCTTTGAGAATGTCATAATGAATACTGTCTTCACATCATTTACACTCCTTCCTCTAACAGCAGTTTTATATTGGTAGTTTTCTTTTTTTAACTTATTCTGAACTTGGGAAAGGAGGACATTATTTAGAAGCTCTATCTATCAAAATGTGTCCATTTATTTGTGGGTAGTGCTCATTTTAATTATAAAAAAAGGGAAAATTAAAATAAAACTTCCAAACAACTCAAAAAAATACATTGTATTGTTATGTAGAAAAGCAGCAGTTTATACAATAGTTAACTTTTTCCAGAGATAACTTGTACTTTTAAAATTTCCATTAAGTATTCATTCTTTATTATAAGAAGTAATGAAAATGCTTCAGTTAAGATAACTATGACAATACAAAGATCATGACAAAGGTATTATAATATGATGTATGGTTCCTACAATTAAAAAAAACTATGTGTATGGACAGTTAAGGAGATTTCCTTTTCTCCAGCCTATGAATTCAAGCTGAATTCAAATGTCTTAATTTGGATTTGGCCTCTGCCCTAGTGATTACAGAGCACATGTTAGTTCTATTAAATTTTGTCACAAATTAAAGCACTGTAATTTAGTCACTGGGACTGGTCATTAACATCACACACTGGAGGTCATAAATTATTTTGAGCTTTATAAAATGAGATAACAAATTGGATATATTACTTAAACAAGTAAGACCTATATAATTATATAATATTTTCATCTGCCTGTCGACTTAAAAATGAGTAAAACATAAACTTAAAACTGTTGGTGTTTAAATTCAATTAGCTATAATCTAACCTCACAAGAAAGTGTGCTTCAGAGCTTGTTTTCCCTACACTACCAGGTTCTTGGTTTTTATCATTTATTACAATTTATTCAATTTGTATCCTGGTTGTGCCCCCCTCTGTCACCTCTTCCCAATCCCTCCCTCCCTTCCTTCTCTCCCTTTTTGCCCTACCCCTAGTCCACTGATAAGAGGAGGTCCTCCTCCCCTTCTATTTGACCTAAGCCTATCAAGTATCATCAGGACTGGCTGCATTGTCTTTCTCTGGAAACAAGGGAGGGGGTGGAGGGCAGGATAGAAAGACTTGGAGGGGACAGGAGCTCCAAAAGGCAAACAAGAGAGCCAAAAACAAAACAAAACAAAACAAAACAAAAAAACAAAACAAAACAAAACAAAACAAAAACCTGAGCCCTGGGGCCCCTGCAGAGACTGATATCCTAACCAAGGACAATGCATGGAGATAACCTAAAATCCTGGCTCAGATGTAGCCCATAGACTCATTCTCCAAGTGGGTACCCTAGTAAGGGGAGCAGGGACTTTCTCTGGCATGAACTCAGTGGCAGGCTCTCTGATTACCTCCCACTGGGGGGTGCAGCCTTGCCAAACTACCAGGTTCTTAAAGTCCAGATTAAAGAGAAAGGAAGAATATTGAACTTAAAGGAAGCAGTGACATTTATTTTGTAGCTCTAGGGATTTCTTCACAATGGTTTTAAGACTTAGAAAGTACACCTTAAAATTTATTTTGAAAATGAGGCTTTCATAAGAGACATCTGAATTTCTGTTTTATTTCTACTAAATTTCATTTTTGGCATGGTCTCATGTAGTCAAGGCTACTCTTAGAGTTGGTATATAATTGTTAGCCTTGGCCATGAAATATTCTTACTCTCCATGCAATCACCTTACAAATGTTGGAAATACAGATGTGAGACATCATGTCTGCCTCTAGATTATTTTTCATTTTAAGCATTTGTTGAGAAATTGTGGGAGGCAAAGAAATTCAGATTGAATTAATTAGTTACAAATTTTATTAATAGCAGGATACAAAGATGGTAAACAATGAGTGAATGAATATTTATGCTGCAAGACAGAAAAGCAGATTACATTTTATGTTTGTGTGCTGATATATTTATATACACGCTTTATACATATTATTACTTCAAAATCAGCTCATCTTTTTGACTCTCAATAAAATTTACTATATTTTCACTTTTATATTGACTTTTCTCATTTTTGTGAGAGTTAACCTAATTTCAGTCAATTAGTATTTTATCTGTCTATGTATGTATGTATGTATATATGTATGTATGTATGTATGTATGTATGTATCTGTTTACCTACCTATAATCTATTTATCTATCATCTGTCAGTTATCATCTATCTAACTTTCTATTTATCATCTACGTATTCCTTAGAATACATCAAAGTAAGACAGCTTACAAAAGTTGTGGTAGCAGTAGATTTTGTATATCAATAAATATCAAAACTGACTAAATAAAATTAAAATATGTAAATGGTATCCTAATAAAATCATTACATAATGCGCTTTTAAAGCTCTTAAGTGTAGCATTCATTTTTATCATCTGCTAACTTAAAAGATGCTTAGACTTCTCAAATAATTTTTAGAAACCCTTATGTATAGTTACATTTAAACTGACTTTTCAAATAGCCCCTTTTCAATCATAAGTAATTGAATGATATACTAAAACTTTATATAATATATACTTTTCTGAGAACAGATCTCTGGCATTAAAGATATTCTATTTATTAAATATTTCTTTCATAATTTAAGATTATAATTACATCATTTTCTTTCCCTTTCCTCCTTTCGAGCCCTCCTGTATATCTGTTCTTGCTCTGTTTTCACTGACTATTGTTACAAACCCACACATATATACTATATATATATGCACATACAACATAGATCTTAAGTACATATATGCATATATATCCTATGTATACATAGATATATGGCATATACCTATGCATATGTATTTTTCCCAAGTATGTAAAGTAATTGTAAGGTTAAAACACTAGAAAATTAAAATATATGTAAAATTGTTGGAAAAATGTATTTATACACAGAGCCCTAAAGGAAACAATTCACATAAAAACTTACTTTTAATTTGAGGATAAAAGTATATTAAATAATGAATCACAGTTAGCTGTGAACTTATCAATGTAATCAATTTATTAAAAAGAATATTGAGCTGAAGGCTGAAAATTATGCAATGAGTTTTTTGTTATTTACTTCCTCTTGTGGGCCGTTGTTTTCTTTTATTTTTTTCAGTTTTAAAAGGAACTGATGATTGTGGATACCAAAAAAATTAATTATTATGGAGTGAAAATATTTTTCTCCAAGTCAATAAGAACCAGCGATTTACAAAAGGTAAAGAATAAATGGTGAATAAATTTTACATACAAGAAATCACATCCTTATTAAAGAACCAACCCTTTAAAATCTAATGCCTTCTACCAACTATGTTACCCTTCTGGATACTCTGGCCTAGCTATCACCAATTTGTTTATATATATATATATATACATATATATACACATATACATATATATTAATTATAACAGGGAAGTGGGAAAATGGAAACTGATTCTTATGACCAGGAAACATAATATTTATACTTTTCTTCAGTTGTGTTCCAGATACTAGTCAAAACAAATATTTCCTGTGTCTTATATAAAAATTAAATGAAATTAGAAAAGACTATGGTATCACCATAAATATTCCGCAACTTAAGGAATGTGCTTCAAAAACCCATGTATTTCATTCAGTAAGTTTACAGTTGTATATGACTGGGATTGAGTAAATGGCAATACTTCTAAAATCCATCCTGATCCTTTGCAAAGCTCATTCTTTCATTTTTTGAAATACGGTCTTTAAAAAAAGAAATAGAAATATGGTCTTTCACCTTAAGACAAAGCATAATTGAAAGTTATAACTCACATAAACATCTTTTTCTTTGTAGCAAAATTTAGAAATATTTTATTTTTTAATATGATTTAGTTATTGATAATTATTTCTTTAATCAGTTCCCCAACTAGAATATTTATTTATTTACCTATTTATTTATTACAATTCATTCACTTTGCATCCTGGCTCTAGCCCCCTTCCTTGTCTCCTCCCGGTCCCTCTTTGTATGCTCGACTATACTACAAAGACATTTGCTCAATTATGTTCATAGCAGCGTTATTCATAATAGCCAGGACCTGGAAACAATCTAGATGTCTCTCAACTGAAGAATGGATACAGAAATTGTGGTACATTTACACAATGGTATACTACTCAGCAATTAAAAACAAGGGAAATATGAAATTTGCAGGAAAATGGTGGGAACTAGAAAAGATCATCCTGAGTGAGGTAGCCCAGAAGGAGAAAGACACATATGGTTTATACTCACGTATAAGTGGATATCAGCCATATAATATAGGATAAACATACTAAAATCTATAGTCCTAAAGAAGCTAAACATCAAAAAGGACCTTAAGGAAGAGGCTGAAACTACTCTGAAGGGCAAACAGGACAGACATCAGAAGTAGGAGAAGACAAGGAACAGGACAGGAGCCTTCCATGGAGGGACCTCTGAAAGATTCTACACATCACTCATAGGTAAATTTTGGGCAGATTGCAGGAAACCTTATGGAGAAGAAGGATATAGAAAGACCTGGCCAACCAAGGGCCATGCATGGAGAGGACCTAGAACCCCTGCTCAGAGGAAGCCCAAAGGCTGCTCAGCTGCCAAGTGGGTGCCCTAGTAAGGGGTACAGGGGCTATCTCTGGCATGAACTCAGTGGCTGGCTCTTTGATCACCCATGGGGGGGTTGCAGCCTTGCCAGGACACAGAGGAAGATGATACAGCCAGCCCTCATGAGACCTGATAGGCTAGGGTCAGATAGAAGAGGAGGTGGTCCTCTTCTAGGGAAGAGGCATAAGGGGAGAAAAGGGAGAGTGGGTAGAAATATTTCAAATGTATTTTTGTCTCTAGTGATAACTCAGTTAAGATTTTATCCATGAAGTGAAATGCCAGATGATTTTAAAAAGTCTTCATCTCAGATTCCAGCCAGCTATTTTCTCACCAATTGTCAATCCTTTTTTTAATTTGCTGTGAACCGCACTGTCAATCTGTTGTGGGAGCTATTTTAATTTAAGATTTCATTATCTCTCTTCTCCAACCTTTGAATGGCCTGTCACTTGTTATACTCATCATCAAAGCTAGCTGATGATACATCTGATTTCAGCTTCCAATTTATTGAGACATGGCAGCGCGCACATATAATTTTTCCTTTCTTCCCTCTGTGGTTCCTTTTTAGAAAGGAAGAGACACAAAATTTTATTTGTATTCTCTGCTAGACAGTAAGAAAATTATAGCATAAGCCAGATATCTCACAAACCTTTGAATATTCATTTAAAATTTATAAACTATTTTATAAATACTTTTCTAAAAACTATTTTATAAACATTGAGATTTATAAACTCTAAACAAAATAAAATGGAAAAAACTGCATTGTGTAATATTTGAGTTCCAACATCCAGTTGATACTGGATGTTCTGGTTGAGGGAGGTGCTTTTGAAAGGATACATGGGGGTCCTCGTCAGTGAAATGTGCAATACAGGAAGTGCTCGAAGTTAACCTCAAATGGGAAAAACGGTCTTAATACCTAAGTCAGTTACATATGTTGATGCAGACTCTTGAATTCTCCTAAGCATTCTTAACTCACTCAATTTTCTTTTCAGTGGTGATTATTAAACACAAGACCTGGAGCAGCAGTGAGCAGTATCACTGAGCTACACCTCAGCCGGACATGCAGAATGTAAAGCACACTCTGTCATGAACAACTCCCAATGAGAATGTCTTAAATATTGGCAGAACTTGAAAGAATATGAGATAAAGCTGATAAAGGATCAGAAAAAGGAACACAATAAATCATAATCTTAATCATATTCGGATTTCGTCCGTTGTGGTTGTGTCTGCTCAGTTTGGCATAAGGCACCCTGTGCTGCTTTCATAATGTCTCCAAAGTAAGTCTGCAGGGCGGGTCTTAAACCCTGTCACAGAAATGGAAGCCTCTGGCTTCGGGTCAGAGAAGCTGAGTTTTGTTGTTGTTGTTTGGTTTTTGTTTCTTGTTTTGTTTTGTTTCTGATAGAACTACAGAAAACAAGATCCCAAAGGTCCATAGACAACCTAAGATCTCTCCCCATGAGGAAGAATTTGGTGAAATACCTACAGGATCCAAAACCACCCAGTCACCTCAAACTCCCAGGCAAGTAACTCCATCCTTCTGCAATCTGCATTCACACATGCTGCCGCCTCTGGTCCCTTTGCCACTGCATGCCTGCAGTAGTTCTTATGTAGGAAAAGTAGGCCTATCAAAGCCTATGTGAATACGGGAATACTACATGGTAGTAGACCTATTTCTGATTGTTTTTTGACATTGTTTCTATGACTGTATTTGTACATTTTAGTATTTTAAAGTCATAGAAAAAGAAAACTTTCTATCCTTATCCATGGACAGTCATTAAAAATTTTTAAGAGTCTAACAAAATTAAGTTAGACTTTCACAATGAACCTCATTTAGCACTTGTATAAAATGATAACAATAGAAAATGAAATGAAATTTTCAAATATATACTGCAGGGACTGAATAGAACAACCTAAATAACCTTGTGTTGTATTTATTCTCTTAAGATTTTCAGACTATAGCAACTCTTCTGTCAAAGAAAATTGAAGTTATTCCAGTTGGGATGCCATAATGAATACCCTAACTTGATAGTTTAACCAATAGAAATTTCTGTTCTCGCAGTTCTGAGGACTAGTGGGTGCAAGGCTGCAAGGCTGGTCAATAACATTTCACTTCAGGTGGGGGTGTGCTTTGATTACTGATGGCCTTCAACCGAAGAAACACTTACCTGTTTTTTGTATGTAAAGTTAAAGAGGAAAACAAGGAGAGAAAAGAAGGAAGAAGGAGGAAAGAAAGGGAAGATGGGAATTCCAGAGAAAGATCGTGATATTGTCTCTCACTGTCTTTTTACAAAGGCACCAAACCATTCAGAGAATAGTCCAATCCTTAGGACATCTTTTTGTCTAATGACTTCACAATCTCATCCTCTCCAAGAACAGTGCCACAGAGAGTTACAGATCAATCATCTAAATTTTGGTGGTGAAACAATTTAGCCCAATGTGATTTGAAAAATCTTCAATAAAACTCATGATATGAATTGGTCTGTTGTGTAACCCAAAATAAATTACAGGACTGGCCTCTATGTGATTAGAATAATATTGTACCTTAGTCATTAGCATATCAGAAAATGAACACAAGGGTGCTATCTGTGAACTTGCATATATTACAAAAACATCAATAGAGAAGGATAATAAAAGTAAGTACCAGCTTTATCTCAGAAGTAGAATTGCTTCTTTTGTGTCAGTTATTATATTTGACCATATTTGGTCAAATTATCACAGCCTACAATCTATGTTTGAACCTCAGGCTTGTCCTCCATGTCCTTTTATGATGTTCCCACAATTTCACTGTTCTGTTACTAATGAGGAGCAATACTAATTATTTAGCTAATCTCTTTGTTACAATAGATGATCATTTTGCCACGGGATGAATTGTCTTTTCAAGAGTGCCCTTTCCTAGCACTCAATCAGATTTCTGGTTGTATGATTCAGAATCAAGCCTTTCTAATTTAAATTGCATTTTTAAAAGATGAAAGCAAAGCCACTATGCTAATATTAGTGCTGTGGAAACATCTTACTGACAGTTCCTTAACAACAGACATCTTTTAGTCACTTGTCATGGAACTATATATATCATAGCATGATCCACCGTTTATGACTGGCACTTACTGACAGGCAAGCCCTCTGCTGAAATGAAATCATTCAATACGATCTATCAATGAATCCACTGTTCAGACACTTCATTTAAATTCACATTTACCATTAGCAGTTTAGAGAATTATTGTTTTGAACAATGCGACATGGTGGAATTGGTGTGGATTTTTTTATCACACCAAATGCTGAGAGCATTAGGAAATCTGACCTTAGGGGACATTTATGTGTGCAGTTCTCAAAACAGCTAACGGAATTAATGTTGTTACACCTATAAGAAATTTAAGCAAAAATAAGCACCACATAGTGAAACCTAGATCACTATTTGAAAATTCAATTTAATTTCCAATTCGTTCAATGGCTAATTGATTAAAATCTATTTTCTAGGAATTATCTGTCACAAAACGAATTTGGTATAGTTTAGAGAAACATGCTAGTATTTTGAATTATTGAAAAAAGTTATGTTTAATATTCACCTTATTTTAGTATTTGGAGATTTACTTGTAAGAAGAGAGAGCAAGGGGGCTGGAGAGATGGCTCACAGGTTAAGAGCACTGGCTGCTCTTCGAGAGGTCCAAAGTTCAATTCCTAGCATCCACATGGCAACTCACAAATGTCTGTAACTCCTCACACAGACACACACACAGTCAAAACATCAATGTACATAAAATAAAAAAGAAGAGAGAGCAAGCTCTTGTTTTACAGACTCCTGTGTTTTTTATCAAGAGAAACCTCCACTACAAGCCAGAGAGTGTTAGGTAAATATCCTGAACATGAATTTGTATCTGGCTCTTTCAAACCCTATTCTCTTGGCCTTAAAGAAACTAAAATTGATGTAAGAAAGGCTTATTTCATCTTTGAACTGGAATTCTATATGATGTTTGGAATGACCATGTTTTAGAGGTTTGAACTATTTTCTATATAATTGCATTTTAGATTGGAATTTCTCAGCATAAATGTTCTGCACATGATAAATCAGTTTTAAGGTCCAATTTTGTATATAAACTATTTAAGAAAGCAGAAAATTTAGAGTAGATAAGTAATAAAAATTAACAGAGATATGCATTGTTTTAGAAATCCTTCATAAATAAATTTGTGTGCTTTATTTAGATCCCAAAATTAATCTAACAGTAAGTAGTTTCTGTAGTGTGCATTTATTTTTTTCTCCATTTTATATTCTATAATTAATGATTGTTTTTACACAGAAAATAGACAAATACATGGATATCCAACTTACACATAATGCCTTAGCAAACACTTCAGTTCCTCAGTGCTTTTAGTTTAATCCATTTGTAATTTTAGACACAGATTTTTCCACCAGTATCACCAATCTAGCTGCATCACAAGTGTTCTTGAATTATTTAACACTTCCACACTGACCCTGTATTCTAGCCAGGACAACTGATAACCTCGCCTCAGTCAAGTGAGCTTCACCTGTGGTTATCTTTCTATTTTTCTCCTTTCATGTAATTCAGAATTTATTTTTGTTGTTTTGCTTTGTTTTGAAATTGAAACTGATATACACTGATGTGTTTGTTTAGCTTTTTTTATGCATTACAATACAGTTTTATTGTAAGTTGTTTTTCTCAGAAAATATTCCAGAAATTAATCAACATGAAACATTTTCTTTGGTCAAATAAAATTTTCCAAAGTATAGTATATTTCAAACCTCCCATTGCACAAATCTTCATGATTTTTATGATAAATTGTGTCTTTTTATATTTTATATTACTTTGTAAACTTGCAGATATTGCTGTGTCATTTTACCCTCTATAATATTAGCACTTCTGTGTTCTAACTTGAACATGAATCTCCTGTAAAAATCCATGGACACTTCTGTATTTTAAAGACTTATGAATTTATTGCTAATACATGTCACAATTCATTATTAAGAACTTTTATATTTTCTCAAGAACATTAAATATCTACATTTACCATTTTTAGTGCTAGAGACTCATATCGCCTAGTTTATCTGAGATTGTCAATGAATATTAGCACTTTAATTTTATAAAATGTATGATAGTATCCACTTGTTGAGATTACAAACCAGTTGCTCATGACAAATAACTGTAAATGAATAGTTAGAGAATTAACTATCTATATATAAATCTATCTGTCCATCTGTCTTCTATCTATCTATCTATCTATCTATCTATCTATCTATCTATCTATCAATCTATCTGTCAATCTGTCATCTATCTATCTATCTATCTATCTATCTATCTATCTATCTATCTATCACCTATCATTCACCTACCTCTCTATCATCTATTCTGAAATAGGAATGTACTGGATTTCCCAGGCTGCTCGTCACCTCAAAATCTCATATGATCCTTTTACCTATGACTCCCTAGTAGCTGGAGTACAAGTACTTGCCAATAATTTAGCTCAAAACTTAATGGTGTGCATTCCTTTGGGAAAAATCAGTTGCTATAACTTACAGAATAATACAAAACAATTTCTACAGAACTGAAAAAGCATCTTTATACTGTGTAATTAGCACACTGCAACCAAAAATAAATATCTATAGCTTTTAACTAAAGATAAACATGAATCAAGATAAGCCATCTTAAATGTGTTAGCAACTATTCATAGTTTAAAACTTCAAAACATAATACAATTCCTGAAAATGTTCATGTCTCAACAAAACTAAAATCTTTGTAATAAAATTATGTTCAATTTTCCCATTACTAAAACTGAAACAATAATCTCCTTACTTAAACTCCAGGGCACATATGGGACAAAATTATGTGATACTTGAAAGCTTTATATAACCTCAAGTTCTGTTTCTTATTTACCATAACTAGGAATGCTCTCATCTTTATTGGTGAGATTTATCACAGCAAGCATTGAATTCTTCCATAATTAGAAAAAAAGGACAAAATTCTTTTTCAGAAATTAACTTCAAACTTAAAATACTAATTTACAAAGAAAAAATGTATCCTCCATTTTATCTTCCATAAAATCTTCAAGTTTAAGCACGTTCAAGGCTAAAGTCTAATCAGACAATAGCATTTCTAGAAACCACTCTTCAATATCTCTTCATCTTGCCTAAAATGGAGATTTATAGCCTTCACTTCAGAAGGAAAAAAACCTGGTATGCTTGATCCTGAAGCACACTCTTAGCACAATGGCTTTTAGTTCTTGGTCTGTTGCAGTACAACCTTTTCTCTGTTAAGTAGACTAACATTAACATCCCAATTTCAGTCCCCTACCCTGAAGTCCATGGACCTGAAACATGTAATATATTTTATTCTTTTTTAATTAATTGTTATTTGTTGTTCTTGTTAATGTTGGACCCTGGTTGGTCTGGAAATCACTATATAAACCACAAATTGACCTGTGACTCACAAGCATCCACCTGCCTGATTCTAAAATGCTGGGCTTATGCATGTGTTATTACTATACTTATTAAAATTTTTCAATTAATTTATTTTTGTATCAATCACAGGTTAGGTACTTTGCATCCCAAGCATAGACCCCACCCTCATTCCCTCCCATCCTTCCCCTCCCTCCCTTATCTCCTCCCCGCCCCCTCCAAGTCCACCAACAGGGGAGGACCTCC
>CM053763.1:51111845-51168336 GCA_028658305.1 Pachyuromys duprasi | reverse complement strand
CTGAAGAAAGAAATTGAAGAAGATATTAGAAGGTGGAAAGACCTCCTGTGCTCATGGATTGGTAGGATTAACATAGTGAAAATGACCATATTGCCAAAAGCAATCTACAGATTCAATGCAATCCCCATCAAAATACCATCACAATTCTTATTAAATTTTTTAAAAGAAAAATTTCAGAGGGTCTATGAAAGACTTTACTCAGTGGGGTATCAAAGCAGATGCTGGGACTCATAGCCAAACTCTGGGCAGAGTCTTATGAAATCTTATGAAAGAAGGGGGAGATGAAAGACCTGGAGGCGACAGGCACTCCAGAAAGAGAGCAACAGAACCAAAAAAACCTCTGGTCCCAGGGGTCTTTTCTGAGACTGATACTCCAACCAAGGAACACACATGGAAATAACCTAGAACCCCTGCATAGATGTAGCCCATGGCAGCTCAATGTCCAAGTGGGTTCCCTAGTAAGAGAAACAGGGATTGTCTCTGACATGCACTAATTGGCCTGTTCTTTGATCACCTCCACCTGATGGGGGAGCAGCCTTACCAGGCCACAGAGAGAGACAATGCAACCACTTCTGAAGAGATCTGATAGGCTAGGATCAGGAAGGGGAGGAGGACCTCCCTATCAGTGTACAGGGGGAGGAACATGGGAGGAGAAAAGAAAGAAAAGGTGGAATTGGAAGGAGGTAGGGGACTACAGCTGGGAATAAATGAATAAATTGTAATTTTAAGAAGTTGTATAGGGCAGAAGGGATGGCATAGCTGTTAAGAGCATTTGCAGCTCTTGCAGAGAACCAGGGTTTAATTTCTGGTACCCAGGAGATAGCCTACAACCATTTGTAACTCTAGTTTCAGTGGATCTGTGCCCTTTTCTGGCCTCCAAAAGTGTTAAACAGACACATGATCCATACACATGAATGCAGGCAAAAAATACATTCTTTACAAACTATATTTGTACAAGCAAATACCATACATTTTATTAAAGTGAGTAGAAATTTATAGAATTATCTAAGAAGATATTCCCTACAGCTGAGCCTGAAATGACTTAAAAATTAGTAAAATTCTGTGATTAAAACAAATCTGGGCATTGGGGAAGTATTTCTGTGGTAAAGCGTTTGCCTGGCATGAGCTTGGTCTCTGTCGCTGCAAATATAAAGAAACAAATAAACAAAAGTGAAAACTAATTAGTTGAAAATATTCAGACCTTGTTTTTATTTATGTTCTAAATGAGATCTGAAAATTAAGTGGCTTGGATGCAAAACAAAATGTGACAACCAATGAATTTCCCAAACATAAAAAATTTAGATGATACTCTAATTAAAGCTACAATTCTGAAAATTTAAATGTATAATTATATCGAGTGAAAAATAATAACATTCCAATTCAACGGACTTTAAAAAGTAATTTCCTTTGGGAAATTTGAACATGAGATTGCTTCTGAGATGTAGCTACACCAATGCCTTTGAGTGAAGAGAGAGGCTGATCCTTGTGTTGAGCCTTCAATTAAAGTGCACTTTCAACTTTCATATTCATAGGGAAACTATAACAATCCTCTAAACCTGACTCATTCTGAGGAGCTGACTGACAACTACTGGGAATTACAGAATTTTCCAGATCTTGTTGACATTTCTAATTTGACTCCTGCCAATTGCTCAGGCAGTGCAAAAGCTGGATGTGAATTTTAAAGGAGCACAGGACGCAGGAGGTTAGTGTCATAGTGATGAGAGGTCAGCACATGAGGATGCAATATTTAAAAATGAGGCAAAATACATGACCCAAAGTTTGAATTTTTTTTCTTTCCAAAGTAAGCCGCATCCCAAATACTATCCTGTAATGTTTAAAGTCATAAGCATTGATCTTACTGATTTTCAAAAAATAATATTGTTCTTGCTATGGAGCAAAAATTCTCGCACCTCTTAAAAATAGTGTGTGCTATGTAAAAAATTAATATTCTGATAAAATGCATACTTTCTAAATTGATCAGGTTTCACAGTTGTTCTTCATTAAATATATATTAAGACTTTAGGCATGGATACTATTTCATTGAAAAATAGCAAGAACATTAAAATAAGAAAATGAGGGACTGGGGAGATAGCTTTGCCATAAGGTCTAAGCTCAGAGACCTCAGTTTGGAGCTTAATTACTCATAAAAAGGACAGGTGTGGTATGGTAGCAAGTAAGTCTGAAACTCCAGCACCTGTTGTCCTAAGTATGAGGGTAGATACTGATGGACTTCTGCAGCTCACTGGGAAGCTAGCCTAGTTGAACTAATGAGCTCCAGGTCAGAGAGAGACATGGTTTTAAATAATAAAAAGGAGAGTGATGAAGAGACACAGGCAACACCAGCCTCTGGCCTTTATGCACACATGGGCAAACAGAAGCACACAATGATAAGAAAATGAAGGACTGAGAGAAATCAAAGTGTTCACCTCAAAAGAGTTAGGACCAGAGCTTGTTCCCAGAGCTCACATAAAAATACTGAGTATGGTGATGAGAGAATACACTTTCAGTGTTGGGTAGGTACATACAAAAGGATCCTTGACAGGCACTCATGGGCCATTCTAGTCTATTTCTGAGCTGCAGGCCAGTAAGAGAGCTTGTATCAAAGGAGGTAGACAGTCCTCCTGAGGAGAATACCCAAGAATGTTTGTCTGGCCTCAATGCATATATACACATGAATAAAGGCACCAGTAGGAAAATGAGGTCTTCCAGAAGACCTCAGGTTTTTAACAAGGTAACATTATTCAAGGTAGTATCCAGTTCCTTCAACCAGTCAAACTAGTTGTAACAATGTCATAAGATTCTCAGACAACTGATGGAAAACAAAACAAAATAGAAAGAACAAAATATCAAAACATTTTGACTCAAAATTTTATATCTGTCAAGTTATTTTTTCAGAAAATGCAAAGACAGACACAAAATTGTTATTTTGTCGCTATTCAACACATCAACTAACCTTAGAAAAATTGAAACTGTATAAAGTGAAAAAGTTTTAAACATTGAAGAACATTACCATTTTGTTAAAATTTTATTTATTTATTTCTTGTTCATGTATAGGACTGTTTGCCTGCAAGTATGTCTGTGTACTCTGTGCATTCCTGGTGCCTATGGAGGTCAGAGGAGGGTATCAGGTACCTTGGAAGAAATGGAAATACAGAGGATTGTGAGTTTCCATTGGGTGTGGAAACCAAACCTGGGTCCTCTACAAGTACAGCAGGTGGTCTTAGCTATTAAGCCATCTTTTCAACCCCATAGATCTTGTAAAAGTATTAGCAACAATCAAAATTGTGATTAAACAATAACAAAAATATTTGAAGTACGAAGTCTTTGGGATGAGCAATGTGAAATAGATAAGAAAGAAGTTATTTTAATTGCCATGTAGTAATAAATTTTATACACATGTTCTTTTCTCACTAAAAGTGAGGAGAATCATATCATTTAAACAAAATGATACCCTGAAAATAGACTCTGTTTTTAAAAAATTGAAAAGGAGAGATGGGCCTGAGGTTGTAACTAATTGGCACTGTATGTGTCCAGCATCTGTGACATCCTGAGTTCCATTTCTAGCTCCTCAAGAAGAAACAAAAAATTGGGGGAAGTGAATAAATAATATACCTTACTAAAGATGAAATTTATGTTACACAAAGCATGTATGCCTCACATTTTCTTTAATAAAATGGCCTCAGAACAAATCTACCAATTAAATGTAATTTATAAAGATTCTTTACATATTTTTCATCTCAATAAATGTAACATGAATTAATAATAGCAAATGATAACATGAGATTACTTGGAGTTTGGTATTTTGAGAACTTAAAATATCTTGTTACTTTATCCTTAAGTGGCTATTTAGGTCTGTAATCTTAACGCCATTTTATGTATATGGAAATGTTTGTTGAGCAAGTTGAAAGATGTAGTTGAGAAAATGATACTGATAAGGTTTAGATCTGAACTCAGTTAATCTGCTCCTGAATTTAAACAACTTCAGGCATACTTTGGATACTTGATCCATTCTACAGCTTCTCCAATTTGTGGAACTATAAGAAAGGTATTTTTAAAATGCACAGTGGATCTTTCTTCTTGTTTTCAATTTATGTTAGAAATCAGGGCATGAGACATAGAAAAGGATTCTGGACATGTGCTAGAAAATGAAATAACATGAATGACATGGAAAGACTATGGCTGAGTCAAGACCCAATCACCAGGGTCTTAGACCATAAGGGTTTCCTTAGGAAAACCCCTACTTAGAATCCTCAGACCCACCCTTATTAATGTATGGAATTCCCAGAACACAATACAAGCTTACAGGCTGTACTATTTTAATTTCTAAAGAAGAAATCTACATGCTTTGTAAGAAATTTATGCTAGTTAAGATAACAAAATTATTTACTTAGGTCAGAAGGCTTCCTTCTGTCAATAAGGAGTTCTGGAAGTTATCCGATCAGAACCTGCACACCAAATCACATTTGTCACTTCGTATAAGCAAAATTCTGCTAATGACACTTTTAATGCCAATATTTTGGGTTTTGTTTGTTTGTTTGCTGTATTTTGGTTTCTAAACCGGAACCGAAGGCAAGCTTTATATACTATGCAAGCGATGGTATGGCTAAAGCCTTCCCACAGATGCTTACATCAGATGTAACTGAGGCAGTTTCACACTTTCTCCTATTTAAAACTCTACATAAGACATGTTAAGGCGTACTCAGCCTCCCAACAGTTCTTTATATTCTTTTACTTACAACCCTCATAGATGTCTGTGGGGATATGGACCGCTGCATGCTGATAGGATATCTGGCGTCCAAAATTTGCATCTTCAATAAAAACAGGCTTAATCCGTTGGCTGCCTGGCTCACTCTCATTTCTTTCAGGCTACATAGGAAAAGAAAGATGATAAACAACTTTATAAACTATGCTAACAGACATTTTCACATTCATTTTCTTGTTTGCTCAGTATATATTCAAAATGTAGAGCTACGTTTTAAATACCGTGCTGTGACTCCATTGCTCATGCAAATTCTATCCGGGTAATAGCAGTCACATTAAATGCTCATATTACCCAATTAAAATTAAGTTGTCTCCTGATTTCTTCAAGTTGGAAGCATTGCAGAATCACTTGGAGCTTTCTCTCAAAACAAACATGAAGATGCAGATTTAAAGCATGAGATAAATGTAACAGAAAAACCAAATTTAAATTATTCAAATGAAATAATTTCAAGATTTACATTACTAAGTTTATTCTAGGCCGTTTACAATAATTTAAGATATAGTAGCACACATGAGAAGGATAAGGCAGAACTCAAAGATCGTTGTTTTATTTTTTTTTTACTTTTTGCAACTTTTCTATGTTAATTAGTTGTGTTTTAAAAAGAAGGCATGCTAAAGGAGAAGAGAACCATTGCAGTTCTGAACACAATTAAATCCTAACTTGGTTTGCTCAAATAAGCGTCAAGACCCCATAAATAATGATACAAGCCAAAGCACTAAGAATTAAAGTCAAAGGTTAATCTCCTGTCTTTTGTCCTCTCTAATTGTGCCTGCTACAGTGTCACGTTATTATCCCCGGAGCAGGAAGCCAGCTCTAATGCTTTAATGCTTCTGTAATGTTTTTGCCTTGCGTATCAAACAGTTTTCAATTGAAATATAATTTTAGAAGCTTTTCTCTATTTTTTTTTACTTTTTTTTCTTTTTTATTATTAGTCCCAGGTGAATCCCAATCCCTCCTTTCCTCCCAACCCCACCCTCCCTCCCTCATCTCCTTCCTGCCCCTTTCCAAGTCCACTGATAGGGGAGGACCTCCTCCCCTTTCATCTGGCCCTGGTTTGTCAGGTCTCTTCAGGACTGGCTGAAAAGTACTCTGTGGCCTAGGAGGGTCTCTAGCTATTTTTTAAGACTAAGTTCAGACTTATATTTTCAAATCTTTTATTTTGGAAAATATTTTACATATTCCATAGGCAAATTCTTTGAAACAAAATGGAAATAAAAATTACTTTTAGGTAGAGTGCGCAGAAATGTCTAAACATTTCGTCAGCACATGGCAGTGATATGCCTAATGAGCAACAGAGAAAATTAGAATGAATAACCAAACAAAATGAAACAATGCCATAAATCAGTTGACACAATGTTGTAAGAACAAAAACTCAATAGGTCTGCAAAAAGAAGAGGTTTATTCATTGTTTATATGCTATTTTTACTTCATGTTATTATTCATTATTTTATTGTTTTAAAATTGCACCCCACCAAATAACATGTCAGTATCTTCAAATTCTGAGATAAAGCAGATTTTTATTTGGAACAGTAGACAGAACATTTACATGCAAAATTCAGCAACATAGATCTCCACAGATTTGAACTCCTGCACAGTCCTTCATTCTGTGACAAAATGATTCAGGAAGCCATGATTTCATTGTTCTTAGATAATGAACCAGTACTCGCTGAAATGGGTATCACTACATATGCACACAAATGCATCTCTTTCAGAATTTTACTTGTATAAAAACCAATTTTACCTGTAAAACTGGTTTTGGTAAACTGCTTGAAAACAAAATACCAGTTTTTCATTCTGGGAAAGCCACAGATATAAGGGTTTCTTTATTAACAAACAGAACATATTCATTAACAAGAGCCGTACTTAAAGTGAAAATACTTGTCGGGTAGAATCACTGATCACACAGAGACTAGAGAATAGAGTGCAGGGATGACCAGTGATTAAACCACAAAGCAAAATACAGCTGTTGCATAACATAGCTGCCTTGATTGGGAAAAAAAAATGAATGTAAACAAACAGCAGTTTCTTTTTTTTTTAGATTTTAATATGAAACAACACATTTTAAAAATCACGTTCCATGGTCCGCTCGTGGATACTATTGACTGAATGAGAAAAAGGGATATTCAGAAAATAAGAATTACGGGGGGGGGATAAATAACTGTGAATTTACAGTGAATTACAGTGAAATTACAGTGAATAAACTGTAATTAATAAAAATTAAAGAAAGAAATTAAAAAAAGAAAATAAGAACCTGTGTTAGTAGCATTGCTATGAAGAAAACAATTAATAAATGATATCACAGGGTGTCTCACCCATGAGCATGCTAACAGTCAGTTTTTTTTTTTTTTTTCAAGACAGTGTGTCTCTTTGTAGCATTGACTCTCCTGCATTCACTTTGTAGACCAGGATGGCTTCAAACTCAAGAGAGATCTGCCTGCTTCTGCCTCCCTGAGTTACTAGATTTCAGGGATGCACCACCTAGTCCTGCTACACTTTGTTGTTTTTGTTTTTAAATGACTTATTTATTTTACATCCTGATTGCAGCTGCCCCTCCCTCTCACATCCCCATGCAAATCAACTAGCCTCGGCATATCAAATTGCTCACATTGAGGTAAGATTAGCCTCATCTTCTGCTACTGACTAGACAAGGCAGCCCAGTTAGGGAAACGGGATCTAAAGGCAGGCAATGTAGTCAGAGATAGCCCCTGCTTCTGCTTTAGGAGTCCCATATGAAGTCACAATTGGAACAGAATTTGAGAGGAAGGCCAGGCACTCTTATTTTATAGTCAGCAAAGAGCACTATCAGCTCTCACTCATTGCTTTAGAGCACAGGCTCTCCGGCTCCATCCCTGACCTTGTCATCACAAAGGACACAATAGGTGCCCAGAATTATTTTAGCAAGTCTAGGGGAATTATAATTTGAAACATATTACTTTAAGTTACAGTCAATTAAACTAGATACATGTGTCTGTTCAGGAGACTACCTCATTAAAAATTAGGATTAGCAGTAAGTATAATAAACATATTAATGGATGCCTAAATTTTGTTAACATTCATGTATGATATAGCTTTGTCATTTGTAGATAATGGATGGATGTAAATGGTGACAGTTATCAAATATATTTCAAAAGACAACATTCTTTGGAGCTAGTGAATGGTTCAGCTCTCCCCTGAAATGAGCTGGGAAAATGGTGCATACCAACTACACACCTGATAAAGGATTAATATTAAAAATACATAAACATTCAAAAACTTAGATTCAAGAAAACAAACAGCCCAACTTTTAAAATGGTGTATAGATCTAAGCAGAGAATTCTAAAAGGAGAAAACTCAATAGGCTGAGAAACCCTTAAATGTTCAAAATCCTTAGCCATCAGGGAAATATAAATCAAACTGCTTTGAGATTTTATCTTACATGTGCCAGAATGGCTAATAAGTGAGAGCTTATGCCGCTGAGTATGTAAAGTAGGAGGTACACTCATCCATCACTGGTAAGAGGGCAAACTTTTACTGTGACTATGGAAATTAGTGTGATGGTTCTTTAGGAGGATAGGAATTGTTTTACTTCAAGGTCCAGCTACTGGGCATATCCCAAAGGATCCTCCATCCTATCACAGAGACAATTGTTTAGAGATGTTCATTGCTCATCTATTCATAATAGGCAGAAAATGGAAGCCACTAGATGTCCCTCCCTATACATAAAAATGGCTAAAGAAAAATTTGTTCAATGGAATATTTCCCAGCTGAAAAAAAAAAGACATCATGAAATTATTAGAAAAATGGATGTACCTAAAAAAAAATCACTCTGAATGAGATATTCCAGGCCCAGAAAGAAAAATACAGTATATATTCACTTGCATGTGGATATTAGCTATTAAGTCAGAGATAACCATGCCTCAATTCATGTAACTACAGAGGTTAGTATAGAGTAAGGGTCCAGGGCTGGGAATAGAGATAGAGCTAGTAAGAAAAGGGAAATAAAATAGGTAGTTATGGGTGGATGGTGTAAACAGCAGTTGGTACTGGAGGATCAAAGAGGGAGGGAGAAGGAAGGGGGGGGGATGAGGGAAGGAATACAGGGAAAAACAGCTGAAATTGAGGGCCATTGAAGGAACAGTATGCAAAGCTAATAGAGTAAAGTTTCCTGAAATATATACATATGTGAAGGCAATCTAAATGAAATCACCAAATAATGGGGAGACAGAGCCTCAACTGGCTATCTCTTATTGCCAAATGAAACTTCCAGTATCAGGATGAGATTACATCTCATTGAGTTGTTCAAAGAGGCCTCAGGAATCTCAAACAACCCAGTTGTTGCCAAGACTATAGGCTGTTCTCCACACATTGACAGCTGAAGCAGAAGAGAACACCCACACAACTCCTTGAACAAGGAGATGTCAAGATGGTGCCTACTGAGAACCTTCACCACTATGTTCCAGGTACAGGAACAGGGCATGTTGCCAAAGGAGACACCTAAACAGCAAGCCAGCCACAAATCCTTTATCTAAAATGGTGTACTACTTGCAAGATATATTAGGGCAACGGTGACAAAAAACTTGCAGGACTAACTGTTTCTCCAACCAAGGACCATGTATGGATATAACCTAGAACCCCTGCCCAGATGTGGCCCATGGTAGCTCAGTATCCAACTAGAGACCCCAGTAAGGGGAACAGGGACTATTTCTGTCATGAACTCAATGGCTGGCTCTTCGACCCTCCCCCACACACACCCGGGAGGAGCAGCCTAGCTAGATGCCAGAAGAGGACATTGCAGCCAGCCCTGAGGAGGCAAGATAAGCTAGGGTCAGATGGAAGGGGAGGAGGTCCTCCCCCATTAGTGGACTTGGATGGGGGCAGGGAGGAGATGAGGGAGGGATGGGGAGAGTGGGAGGGAATGAGGGAGGGGCTACGACTGGGATACAAAGTACCTAACCTGTGATTAATATAAAAATAAATAAATTACATTAAAAAAAACTGACAGAGACTGGAGCAGTAGTCAGGGGCTTGCACAGGTCTGCACTAAGTCCTCTGCTTTCCAGTCTGCTGTATTTCTTGTGTGTGCAAATGAGTAAGTCGGTTTCTCTTGCTTTCTCTTGCTCTTTTCCTTCTGTTTGTTTTGTTTCGTCCAATTCCAATGTGTTAATTTTGGTTTTATCTAATTATTATATTATATTATTATATTATATTATAAATTCCTTAGAAACTTGTTTCTTTTATAATAGGAGACAGAAAGAGAGTGGATTGTGATGAGAGGGAAATGAAGGAAATGGGAGGAAGAGAGGAAAGGGATGCTGTCCTCACAATATATTAAGTGAAAAAAAATTTTGTTGTTGTTTTTTTGTTTTGTTTTGTTTTGTTTTTTTGAGACAGGGTTTCTCTGTGGAGCCTTGGTAGTCCTGGACTTGTTTTTTAGACCAGCCTGGCCTCAAACTCAGAGTACTCTGCCACTTCTAGTACTGGGATTAAAGGAGTGCACCACCACACCCAGCTTAAAAACTATTTTCAATAAAAGGAAAAATAGAAAAAAAAAGAAATAATAACAATAAGTAAAAAGCTGTGGGAAATTATTTTACTAAACAAAATTATTTAATCTCATTTTTCCACCCTAGGTCATATTAGAAGCTTTTTAGATTTTTAGTTATTTTTTGAGTGTATTTGTATGTGTAGGTACATATTCCTGCGGATGTCAGGGCACATGCATGCTTGTGGATGCTAGGATAAACTTTAGGTGTGATTTGCATGGACAGTCTCACATTGGGACTTATGTGACGGCCAATGGCCTGTGAGCCCAAGTATACCCCTTCTCAGCCCAGGATAACGAGATTGTATTACCATTCTGGCTATCAAAAAACAAAATGCAAACAACAGCAACAAAACCCAACTTTCATTTCCTGAGATTATAAGGTCTTACCAACATGACTTCCAAGTCTGTTGCTTTATGTGA
Organism: Pachyuromys duprasi; assembly: GCA_028658305.1. Taxonomy (NCBI): domain Eukaryota; kingdom Metazoa; phylum Chordata; class Mammalia; order Rodentia; family Muridae; genus Pachyuromys; species Pachyuromys duprasi. The sequence goes on along the minus strand of CM053763.1, from coordinate 51,157,630 downwards.
ATTCTGGGAATCAAACTCAGTTCCTTATTTTAAAGATACGATTATTTCCACAAAGTCCTAGAGCTGCTTTGCTCAATATAATTCCTTAAAAATAGCATGCTTAGAAAACACTGGAAAAGGCATGGTGAAAAGACAGATGAGAGGAAATTTACTCAACTCTGCTAGATAATAACACCTTGGCCTTGGACCAGACAGTCTTGACTGTGTTTCAGAGCCTTACTTGTGAAATAAATGATACTGGATTATACAATGGTCTTTTTACTTCAGAGTGTATCCAACATCCAAAAAGCCTTTGTCCTCAAAATAGGCAGATTATCACAAAGGAGAGGGAGCATTGTGAAAAAATTACCAGCTGATTCCAATATGCACTTTCACTCCACACCAAACAAAATGACACATAGTTATTTGAATTCTTAGATAAAACCTAAATTTTATAGTGTTTCTTGACAGTTTATAAAATCATGTTAAGATGGTCTTTGCACCAAATCAGATGATACACATTTATCATTTATTTCTAGAAATTTCACACACACACATATACCTCTATATGTATGATGTAGAGGATTACATGACAGAAAACTGGACATGTGAGTTAAAGACAGTAGTATGTAATTGTGTTGAATATAAAACAATACTTAGAGCAAAATATTCAAATATTTATATATCTTACCTAGGTTTTAAGAAAGAGTAGTCTAGTCATTTTAGACAAGTGAGACCAGATATGCTCTCACTCACAAATATTGACTGCAGTCTCACACTATATTTATCTTCCCTGCTCTATCTATTTCTTTTTTAGCTGTATTAGCTGAGAAAATCTAACTAGTACTGGAAAGAAGCAGTTAACTCTGATACTCTGGAAATGTATCCAGTCAATATTTGTATTTCACCACTGAAGGAATGAAATGAACGGGTTCATGTGCAATGCTAAATAGCCTGGCTTAAAATTCTAATCTATAAAGAGAACTTATTTTAGAACTTTCACTTCCATGCATTTCTTTGTTTTCTGTAGCTATTTCATAGATGCTATTTACAGTTTCATGGTAATACTTTATTATAGACAGTCTGGACTTGGGAATTCCTAACCTTTCAATGGCATTCATGGTCTTACATTCTTAATATATAACATGCTTTAAAGTCCCAAGCTAATAATTGTTACAACTAGTATTTATTCTATTTTAAAGTGAAATGAACATGCAAATATACTGACGTACTGCAACAACATAATGGATTAAAAAATAAAGTTTCTGCAACTCCTAACTCACCATTGGAATTTGTGCAAGTGCAGCTGAATTCTAAATAAAGATGGTTGCTAGTTCTGGGCACTGGGAACAGAGCCTTATTTTTGTAAGTTAATTGGGAAAGTCAGAAATGAAGACTCTGGGAATGCACCATGCCACACCCAAAGAAAGAGAGATCGGAGAAACGAAGGGCTTAAATAATGCTAATAATTCAAAGTTTATTTTATTGAATCATGACAAGAAAATAAAATATTAAAATATGTTAATGGTGACATTATGTTCAAAAAGAGTTCAACCAATCATATTGAATATAGCAACATGTTCTTATCTATGTAATAAAAAGACTTCTTTCATTTTTTTACAAAGTGACAATGCTATAATTCCTTAGAATTACATATTAAGTGAGGTTTCAGCCTCTTCCCTAGGATCCTCCTTATTGTTTAGCTTCCTTAGGACTATAGATTTTAGTATGTTCATCCTATATTATATGGCTAATATCCACTTATATGTGAGTGTATAACATATGTGTTTTTCTGCTTCTCTCAGGATGATCTTTTCTAGTTCCATCCATTTGCCTGCAAATTTCATGATTTCCTTGTTTTTAATTGCTGAGTAGTATTTTATTGTGTAAATGTTCCTCAATTTTTGTACGCATTGTACAGTTGAGGGACATCTGGATTGTTTTCAGATTCTGGCTGTTATGAATAGCGCTGCTATGAGCATAGCTGAGCAAATGTCCTTGCTGTATGGTTTAGCATCTTTTGGATATATGCCTAGGAGTGGTATAGCTGGATCTTGAGGTAGCACTATTCCTAATTTTCTGAGAAAGCACCAGATTGGTTTAGACATCAGAAGTAGGAGAAGACAAGAACAGGACTGGAGCCTTCCACAGGGAACCTCTGAAAGACTCTATTCATCAGGGTATCGAAGGAGATACTGAGACTCAAAGCCAAACTTTGGGCAGACTGCAGGAAATGTTATGGAATAAAAGAGTGATAGAAAGACCTGGAAGAAACAAGAACTCCATAAGGAGACCAATAGAGTCAAAAACCCTGGGCCCAGGGAGGTCTGCAGGGATCAATACTGCAACCAAGGACCATGCGCGGAGAGGACCTAGAACCTTACTCAGAGGAAGCCCATAGGCTGCTCAGTTTCCAAGTTGGTATCCTAGTAAGGGGAGCAGGAGCTGACTTTGACATGAACTCAGTGGCCAGCTCTCTGATCATCTCCCCCTGGTGAGGTAGCCTTACTAGGCCACAGAGAAAGAGGATCCAGACAGTCCTGATGAGACCTCATAGGCTTAGGGTCAGATAGAAGGGCAGGAGGTCCTCCCCTATCAGTGGACTAGGGAAAGAGCAAAAGGAGAGAAGAAGGGTGGGTGGGACTGGGAGGAAAAGAGGGAGGGGTCTATAGTGGGAATATAAAGTAAATAAAATTTAATGAATAAATTAATTAAAAAAGAATTACATTGTAAAAAATCTGTAACGTTAATTGTTGAGTGAAAAATTCTTTAACCTAAGAATAAGAATATAAACCAACAGTCAAAGGAAAATGAGTAGCTGGAGAGGTGATTCAGTAGTTAGGCACACACACTACTGTTAAGCAGGACCCAAGTTCAAGCCCAGCACCAGCATCTGGTAGCTCACACCCACCTCTAACTCCAGCTTCAGGAGCTCTGATGCCCTCTTCTGGCCTGTGTCAGCATGCACACAAACTATTACGTAATTAGAATAAATAAATAAAGTTCAAAAGCGGAAACTGAATCCATAATTCTACATTTTAAAAATTAGAGTCACTATCTGGGCTTGGTGGTACATGAAGTTAATCCCAGCACCCAGGAGACAGAAGCAGGTGATCTTTGAGGTCAAGACTAACGTGCTCTGCAGTGAATACAGACAGCTTACACAGAGAAACCATCTTAAAAACAACAACAATAAAATGGGTCATTGTGAAGTTACCATATACTCCCCTATAATAAGTTTTTATATTTAAAAGTAAATAACGTGATGTGAACAAAATTCGGAAAACTTAGGGAACAGGAAGGAGGTCAAAATTCTACATTAATAAAAGAAAAAAGGTCTTCTGGGCAGAGGCTTTCAGAGGCCCTCTGTGGTAGGCTCCTGTCTTGTTTCTTATTTTCACCTTCTTCTGATGTCTATCCCATTTCCCTTTCTGAGTGAAGATTGAGCATCTTACCCAGGGTCCTCCTTCTTGTTTAGCCTCTTTAGGTGTACAGATTTTAGTATGATTATCCTATATTATATGTCTAATATCCACTTAAAATGTGTATATACCATGTGTGTCTTTCTGCTTCTGGGTTACCTCACTCAGGATGATCTTTTCTAGATCCCACCATTTGCCTGCAAATTTCACGATTTCCTTGAAGACTATGAAAGACAGTCCTGATGAGACCTGATAGGCTAAGGTCAGATGGAAGGGGGTGAGGTTCTCCCCTATCAGTGGACTGGGGAAGGGACATGGGAGGAGATGAGGGAGGCTGGGATTGGGAGGGCATGAGGGTGGGGCTACAGCTGGGATACAAAGTGAATATATTGTAATAAATAAAAAAATATTAATTTTTTAAAAACAAAAAAGGAAATTTTCTTCATAGATAACTGTTGAGGTTCTTAAAGCAAAAAAAAATACATTCTCTAAAATGGCAAAGAGAAGTAAAGTTATACTATGCACTCCAGTCTGTTTATAATATTATATTTTAAAGGTAAACTAAACATTTAGCCATATAAAATGTACTGGTATAAATGATGACAGTTATAATAACACTACACGAAAAAAATCACAACAAAATTCTAGGCTATTCTTGACATGTCAATGCTGCATTGGATGAATGGCAATGACACAGCACAGTTCAAGAAGATACCTTAGAAAAACCGCACAGGTGAGGATGAGGGCATGAAGCGATGGGCAAATTTAAAGTCCACGTGTACACAATTTTAGAACGACCAACAAGGAACAATGATGAACTCTCACTAGAGCACACATTCTATCTGCTGCGTCTAAATGTACCACCTATATTTCCAGAAAAGCCTTGTGAACTATCTCTCACAGAGTGTGCAAAGAGCCATGTGATTGACGGCAGAGCCCCTAAAGACTCAGGAGAGGACGCCTTGAGAGTCGAAACTGCTCCCATCCGGCACTGCATTCAATCAATCAAATATCAATATTCATTTTATAAAGCAGTTTGAAACAGAACACATATGTTTATAAAGAAATATGTTCATAAACAATCTTTAAAAATACGTAGTTCCTAGAAAAATATGAAACTGGGGAAAAAAAGAAAGGTTATTAGACTCACTCTTTATCCTAGTAAGACCTCAAGTACCAACTACTACATAGTTTGCATAAATAGTAAGTAGCCCTGGTCAACATCCCATACTGGGAATAATTATCAGACCAGTAGAAACATAAGCAAAGTGTAATAGGTGTACAATTACAAGTATTTTAATTGATAAAAGATTAACCTAAAAATGGTCAAATTATAAATTTATCTTCATAAAATTGATTAAAATTAAACAAGGGACACATATATGCAAATATTATGCATTAAATTTTTGTTTGTTGTGTTTTCGAGACAGGTTTCTCTGAGTAGCCCTGACTGTCCTGGAACTTGCTTTGTAGACCAGGCTGGCCTCAAACAAAGAGTTCCTCCTGTGTCTGCCTCCTGAGAGCTGGGATTAAGGATGTGAGCTACCATCACCTAACAATCAAGTGTCTTCACAGAGTTTTAGAATTGTATTACATATAAAGTCTTCACAATGAAGAAAGTTTGATGTGATAATTTCAACCTCATTAAAATATTACACAGTATACACAGCTATTGAAACAGTAAATGGTATCTCTTTAATATGTATGTTTTAATGTTTTGTATATTAGTTAAGCATTTCTTAAAGAAACAACATATTTACTTGCTTGATAGACATGGATGATGCCTGAGTATCAGCAACTCTCTTTCAGGCATCAGAAATCACCTGAGGCAAATATACTCTTAATTCTATAATTCAATTAAATGTCATAGAAAGACCCTTTTAACATGTTGTAATTTAAATGGATGTGAAATTTCAGGAAATAAAGTTTGTTTCACTGTAGAAAACAAACGTTAAAAATCCTGACATGAAATAGCTCTTTTGCAGGAACCTTCTGCTCCCACGGTTCTGCAGGTCACCACCAACTAGTGACACACAGGACTAGCAGTGTATATTGTCATAGCTCAAGGGCCTCATAATGGATGAGAACCTTAAAGCTCAGTAATTTTGCTTTATTTAGATGAAAACATTAACATAACAATAATTGGCTCTACGCACTATTGCTTTGAGCCTTAGATGATGCATAGCACATAAAGTATATACCATGTATTATGACGGCCCAAATTAAAACAAACAAATGAACAAACAAACAAAAAACACATTGCAGCCAGTATGGTGAGATTTTTTTTTTTATACTCAACAACAACAAAAAGTTTCTAGGAAAAAGGAACAGTTCAGTTGTTATACAGGTACAGTTAATGTTCCATATATATGTGTTCTAATTAAAGTGTCTGCATTTGCCAATACCTTGACTGTAAAGGACTTCATGCTATAAGATACTAGTATTGAAATTTTAGGAAGTAAATGCAGAGTTTATTCTCTTTAAAAATAATTACAATATATTCTATGGCTGTATGAAGCATATAACCCTACGACCTTCTAGAGCCAGCTCTGTTTCTACAAAATTAAATCGTGAAACGTTGAGCTTCTAAGAGACATTATATAAAATGCCATGTCAGAATTAGTTCTAAGATAAACAAGACTACCAAGAAGAAAGCAAATAAATATGCAAGGGAGCTCTGCAGACCAGCCAAATGTTCCAGACAGGTCAAAACTTTTAAATGATCAATAAAATAAAATGAAGCAAATAAATCAATTCAATGTAATGAGATGAGATATCTAGGCTGAGCATATTTCATTAAGATTATAGTCAGAGCCACAGATCTCAGGATGGATTAAAGGGTTTGTAATGGTCTGATTTATTTCTGCTCACTGAGGGAATTCAGGAAATGGTGCACAGGCCTTCAATGGTGGCACAACTCAGATCACCTCAGATCACCTGAGCAATCCCCTCTACTATCTTCAGGGAATTTGAACACTTATTGGGACAGGTATCTCTAAAACCCAAATTAGTAGTATAAGTAAACATTAGCTTTAGATAGAATGTTAAACAATAGATATCTACATAATTATTTATTTTTGGTGGTATTTTCAGTTTTCTCTATATTTTTAGTGTTTATAGCCAAAAACAACATCAACAGGAACATCTGATTTGATGGAAAAGAATATATCATGTAGCTTTGACAGGATCAGCAGGAGAAGGGCAGGACTGATTCACACCTGGGCACTGGTGCCCCTGAAAAGCCTTCACTTTCCTATCAGAATGTGCACAGCAATTGCACACACATGCCTTGCTGTTTAAAGAAGCAAACAGAGTCACGTTCTGAAATTCTAGGAATGAAAGTCAGATACTTGTGTTAAAATGTTCTACGCCCCTCCCCCTCTTCTACTATGAGGCTCCCTGCTCATAGTAGTTTGGTGTGAGTCTCAGCATCTGCTTGGATGCTCTGTTCGGTGGAGCCTTTCAAAAAACTCTAAGGAGACCAACAAAGCTAAAACAAACCTGAGCCCAGGGGGTCCCGCAGAGACTGATACACTAATCAAGGACTATGCATGGATCGGACCTAGACCCCCTGCTCAAATGTAGCGGACTGGCGGGTCAGTCCCCATGTGGGTCCCCAAGTAAGGGGAGCAGGGGCTGCCATTTTCATGAACTAGATTGTCTGCTCTATGATCACTTGCCCCTGGCAACGTGTTCTTCCTAGGCCACAGAGGAAGAGGATCTAGTCAGTCCTGATGAGAATTGATAAGCTGTAGGCAGAAGGCAGAAGAATCAGTGGACTGGGGGAAGTGGATAGGGAAGAAGAGGGAGAGGTGGTGGGAAAGGAAGGAGCTGAGGGAAAGGCCTTCAATCAGTATATATAATGAGTAAATTGTGAAAAAAGTAAAAATTAAAATTAAGAATAGCAGCAGAAAAAGGAAGGGGTACCGAGTAAGGGCGCACATCAGCTGCTAAAGTTTTAGAAATCAAGCCCTGTGTCCACAGCACTACAGTGAAGGCATTTTCCACAAAGCCAGCAATGAGTTAGTTACAAGCTCCCAGAACACCGGGAGGAAGGAGGGTCACTACTCCCTAGGAATTTAGGAATGGAACTCGCTATGAGAAAGGGTTGCTCTGTGTAGCTCTGGCTATCCTGGATTCACTTGGCAGACCAGGCTAGCCTTAAACTTGCAGAGATCCTCCCGCCTTTGCCTATTAGAGTACTGGGATTAGAGGCATGCACCACTGTGCCCAGCATGAACCAATTTTTAAAATAAATACACAACATTTGATTTTAAAAAATGATAGCATTCTGTGCCCAGTTAACCAGAGAAGTGAATATGCCAACATAGAACGGGACAATTTAACTGCATGTGGCCAGATGGTCCTATTTCCAGTAAGGCGATGCACCTTACAGTTCTATGAGAATTGTAATTTGTCAGATAATTAAGTCGTTTTCATTTTTGTTTAAGTCATGACTCTGAACATATTCTACAATATGTGCTGGACACCAATGCTATAATTATTTTGGACACTGCTTCCTTAAGTCTGGCTATCAATAGGTATTTATTTTATAGCTACAAGGTGAATAAAAATATCATTGAAGCTGGGTATGGTGGTGCAGGCCTTTAATTCCAGCACTCAGACAGGCAGAGGCAGGCGGATGGCTGTGGGTTTGAGGTTAGCCTGGTCTAGAAAACGAGTCAAGGACAGACAAGACTACAAGAGGAACCCAATCTCAAAAAATGAAAAATAATTTTAAAAAATCACTGATTGAAGTAAAAAGAACAAAGACGTTATAAAATGTCTTTAAGAAAATATGTGAAGATACAGTCCTTGAAGAATTTCCAGATGGCTCCTTACAAACTGGCTCTTAAGAGAGGTACAAGTAAGAGCACATTATAAAGGAATAACTGACCACCTTTAAATACTTGTTTTGCTTTGAGGGAGGCTATGGGTCATAACCACAAGGAACATAGCAGTGCACTGACCTGAGCATCCTTCTTCATGATGAATGTAAACTTGGTGACATGCCAACATGGCACATGCTGAAGAACATAGAAACTGGAGAGCCTAAATTTGATCTTGATTCCAATGAGAACTGAATTCCCGGCCTTTCTCTGATTTATCTCTGTTATTAAAGTTCCCTCTTATCTCCAGGCGCTTGTTATCTAGCACACTCCAATTCCTCATACTTCTTGAGGCGTTATATGCTGCTGTTCTAGGAGTTCTATCCTGTACTTAAGTCTTTTTTAAAAACCTCTTCTTCTGTGTTGTTTAGATATGTGAAGCAGGTTGAGGGCAAGGTAGAGTAAGGTAAGTAGGGGGATTATAACAAGATGGAGGACATATCACCTAAAAAGGTAGTTAAAGCAACTTTGTTTTTAATACTTCTTGAGCTCAGAAAATTAAATATTTAGTTGAATCCGCCCCTGTGGTATACATGTAGCTTCACACTTGTTAGGAAAATTGGAAAATTTCAGATACTTATTTTGAAATTCGACTTCTAAGCTAAACATAAAACTCTAAGGAATTCTCCTAAGCAACCACACTAAATATTTAACTGTCTACAAGAGATTTCCTCTGGGATGTCCTTGAGCAAGGTTTGGCTATAACTGTTGCTTGACTTTTAAAACACTTTGTCTGAAGCGCCATAGGCCACCCAGAGCTGCAACTGTATGCAGATTTGACTATACACCAAGTTGCTGTCTTCCATTGAATCTGTGACTCTCTACTCCCTCTGCTTTGGCTTAATCTGTGTAGACACAAACTTTGTGTTTTACCTTTCTGCATCTTGAGCTCCATCTTAACCATCTTTCTGGCAAAAATCTCTGCTTTTTAAGCATTTTACAACCATTTCTCAACTTCTTTGAGTGCACCACACATGAATAACTCATATTGCTAAGTTTGTTAGATCTTCTGATGAGAATTTCTTCACGACAGTTTTGTTTTATGGTTTTGGGGTATGTTTGTGTATTCCTGGATCTTTCTCTACAGAGAATAATCATGTATTTAAAGTTGTTTTTTTTTCTTTCTTTCTTACCCAAAAAGATAACATTAACTTCAATTCAGAGACTAACATCTGTGTCTTTATTACTGTGGTGTTATTCCTCCTTAATTGAAACTTTCCAGTTTTTCCCATCAACTGTTCTTTGTGCTATTAGATTTTAAAAACAAAAGGTCTGTCTCATATTAGGACAAGAAGAGGCGGTAGTTTTTCTTTTTGTTGCCTTCCAAGGCATTATATTCTAATTAAAGAGCAGAAAATGATGAAAAAAAAAGTAATTTCTAAGAAAACTTCACAAAGGTCAAGTAGTTTTAAAATGTGCATATTTAAATTCTTATCCTTTGTATTACCATGACTAATACAGACTAATACAGGGTGAGGTGTGGATGGTAAAAAAATGGGCTCTTTAAGAAAGATTCTAAATGTGCAGGACAGAAAGAGAAAATGCTTAGAATATCTCTACCATATTAGTTCCTTGAGCCTTTTCATAGTTACATAAAATGAGATTTCAGGTTAGATTCAGCTTAGATTCAGTGCTGGAGAAAGAAGAACCTTCTTAGGTGAATATATTGTGCTATACTTTATTAGAGCATTTTTAACCATACAAAGCTGCGTTCTGGGAAATAATCCTCTGAGATGGGACCCAAAGGAATCATTTGTAAAGCCTGGTGGTACCTACAAGAAGAAAACTATTTCAACACTAAAAGTTATCTGCTGAGCAGATTCCAGCAAGATTCATACATGTTCTTAAATACCAGACTCAACAAAACATATTCAATGACTGTAACATGAGAAAGTATCTATAAACACAGTGCTTAGGAATATTTATGTATTCGTAATGTGCTGCATGATCAAAAGCCTATTTAAAATTTAAAAGCAAATTTAAGTAACTCCTACATGTATTTGAGATGTCTAACCAAAAATTAGTGTCTTAGAGTCAGAAACGAAATGAATGATGTCAGTGTATGGGAAACAGAGAATATGACCATGATGCCGCTTCTCAGGGGAGCTGAAAACAAATCATCTAACACAGAACCAGGGGGAAAGGCAAAAAAAGTAACCAGAGGTTCAGTATGTGATTATTCAGTCCTTTGCACAACAAACAAATAAACTTTAGCTTTCAGCTATTTACATCACTATTGAAATCACAGAGGACAATTTTAATATGATAGCAGTTTCATAATTTAGCATTCTAATTAGTTCATTGATTAACTTGATGTGAAGCATTGATATATAAGATGGTAATCTGACATCTTAGACAAAGAATAGTAGTAGTGAGTCAAATATAAACTGAAACAGTGTGCTGGCATTATGATTTTTAATATATATATATATATTGAATGGAGCAGCCCATCAATTCATGTACTTTGCAAAACATTTTGTGAAAATAAATAAACTATATCATCTATATAAGTCCAACTTCATTAGAAAATTAATTGTCTATGGTGCAAAATAAAACAACGTACGCCTTTAAAATCTAAAATAAATGAGGATGTAGTACTTATATTTCTTTATTATTTTTCTGAATAATGTTTCTATTGTACAAAACAATTTAGGAATAGTGATCAAAATGCATCCATTAGAAAAGATTAGAATAATAAATTTTATGTCCATTTCATAGTAAAGTTATTTTCCCTGCAATTAAAAGATTCAACCACATTTAAATGATAGAAGACATGTGGGTGGAATGTTGCCAGTAACTTTAATACACTGAGAAAAGCAACTGGAGGTATGTAAAGAAACTATTATCTCCTAATTACTACTATCCTCTTTCTCACTTAAATAGCTGACTTTGATATTTTAATTGGGATATGCATATCTGGAGGGGGCCAATTTAAACTCTATGTGCCTCCTTGTTATGAACCTGCACAGTTCATTATAGCTTGCAAACAATGTCTGTAAGAAGAAGTGATAAGTGCAATCTTCAATATAGGCTCTGTAGGAGAAAGGGGATTTCCTCTAATGCTACTCACCTCCTTTCGCGGTATAAAATGGAGGGCGACAGAGGAAAAGGGAGGGGCAGAGAGATAGCTGGGAGGAATGAGAGGGAGAGAGAGAGAAACAGAGAGACAGAGAGAGACCAAGACTGAGATCAAGAAAAACTGACTAAGAGCAATTGATCATCCTGGCTAGTTGAAAGATAACATATGAGTTTTCACATTAGCTTTGAAACTCAGAAAGTTACACAAGAATCAAGGTACTGATGATTCTATAATAAAAAGTTAGTAGGTATCTAATTAATCATGTCACAGGTCCTCATAAGTTTTCAAAGTTGGAGAGGAAATATTCCAAATCAACTATAGTAGGTTATATAGAAGGATTACCTTATGGTTCATTTCAAGTTAAAATTTAGCACAATTTTGTGTCAGCCATAATATTTCTCAAAATCCGTCTGTAAGTAATTTAACACCTTTGAGGTCATTCCTCCAAAATATAATTTTGACTATATATATATATATATATATATATATATATATATATATATATATATATATATATATATAGTTTTGAGTAGGAATTACATGTACAACATCAGTTTTAAGTAAGCATTTAGGTGCAATTAATACTTAGTAAAATGTTTTTCACAATTCTCTAGTTTTTGTTAATTGTATTTTTCTTACCCTCCTTTCTTTCTCTTTCTCTCTCTCCCTCTCCCTGTCCCCCCAACCCCTGTGTGGAGGGGGAGTGTGTGTGTGTATAGTGAATGTGAGTGCAAGCGTCAGTAAAGGCCAGCAGATGGCATCAGGTCCCCTAAACTTGAAGTTATATGCCTTTGTGAACCACTCAGTGTGGGTGTGCTCCTAACTAAATTCAGGTCCTCTGCAGGAGCAACAGGTTCTTGTATGGCTAAAGCCATCTCTCTGGCCCCTTTTCTTAATTGTTAAGATCTCTATAACATCTGAACTTCTATTTGAAGTCAGCTCAATTTCTTTATGTAAATATGTAATAAATACATTAAAAGTTAATCTTAAAACCTTTTAAAATATCTTAACTACAAACAGAATACATTCTAATATATTATAAAAATTCTATATTTATACAATTATTCAGATTTACTAATATGGTCATAAGAAAATAGTACATAAATATGATAGGCAGGGTACTTCCCTGACACAATTGCTCCTAAGTGGGGAACAAAGGGATAAAGGTCCATCTGTGACTAGAAGTTTTGTGTTTACATCCCCATGGCGGGGGCCACGGAGAAGGCAGGGCAACCTGGGAGCCTCCTATCTCAGAAGTCTCTGCACGCAGAAGGGCAGACATGGACGCAAAGCCAGAAGGGGCAGAACTTCTGTTATCCATGCACCACTACTCGGGCGGTTTCCCGGGAGTGTGTGGAACATGGCAAAACAACACATTGTATTTAGAGTCTATATCAAATAAGAATGACTTGATGAACCTTTACAGAGGAAGCTTCTCATGTTCAAAGACAAGAGCTATCCATGGCTTAAAGCATTTTCTCAAGTCACCTACACCCTCCCAGTACCAAGGAGATTCCTACATCCATAAATTCTGGATTGACAATTTTGTTTGCTCATCTCCTTCTTTGTTGACTGGAAATAATAAGCCATACCCAGCAAATATTTCTAAAGGATTAAAGCAGAAAAAAAATGATGTGACGACCAATTCTGAGCCCAGCTATATCATATGTAATGCAGTGTCCCATGCCCTCCTAAAAATGCTGTTGAGCAAAACGGAAATGGGATCTAAAAAAGATACAGGCAAAGGAAAAATTGGGATGTTTCATAACTGTTATTCTATGGTGAATACTCACAACTGAATATTTGGAGCTAGATGTGCCAGAGTAGAGTTTTAGAGATATTTGTCTTCTGGATATGGGTTACCTAAATTATACTTTTTCTCCTTACATGTGCTTATGTGTATGATATTTTTCTTACTGATTTATTATGTTAAAGATATTTATGAGTTTCCGTTGCCTATATATTGTGAATAGGATAGTGCAGAGAAGCAAAGAAATGTTCAACATCTTCAGTCATCAGGGAAGTGCAAGTCAAAACAAACCTGAGATTTCACCTCACACCCATCAGAATGGCCAAGATAAAAATCTGAAGTGACAATACATGGTGGAGAGGATGTGGAGAAGGGGAAACCCCCATTCCGCCCATTGCTGGTGGGAATGTAAACTTGTACAATCACTTTGGAAATAATCTGGCACTTTCTCAGACAATCAGGAACAGTGATACCTCAAGATCCAGCTATAACATTCCTAGGCATAGATCCAGATATGCTAAAGTACACAACAGGATATTTGCTCAATCATGTTTGTAGCAGCTTTATTCATCATAGCCAGAATCTGGAAACAACCCAGATGTCCCTCAGAGGACACAGAAATGGATACAGAAAGTGTGGTACATTTACACAATGAAGTACTACTCAGCAAGTAAAAACAAGGAAATCATGAAATTTGCAGACAAATGGTGCGATCTAGAAAAAAACATCCTGAGTAAGGCATCCCAGAAGATACATGGTATATACTCACTTATATTGTGGATATTAGATATATAATATAGGATAAACACACTAAAATCTGTACACCTAAAGAAGCTAAGCAAGGAGGAGGACCTTGTGTAAGATGATCAATCCTCACTCAGAAAGGCAAACAAGATGGACATTGGAAGAGGCAGAAAACAGGGAACAGGAGCCTACCACAGAGGGCCTCTGAAAGACTCTGCCCAGCAAGGTATCAAAGCAGATGTTGAAAATCAAAGCCAAACTTTGGGCAGAGTGCAGGGAATCTTAGCAAAGAAGGGGGAGATAGAAAGACCTGGAGAGGACAGGAACTCCACAAGGAGAGCAATAGAACCAAGAAATCTGAGCACAGGAGTATTTTCTGAGACTGATACTCCAAACAAGGACCATTCATGGAGATAACCTAGAACACCTGCACAGATATAGCCCATGGTAGCTCAGTGTCCATGTAGGTTCTCTAATAAGGGTAACAGGGAATGTCTCTGACATGAAGTCAGTGGCTGCTTCTTTGATTACCTTCCTCTGATGAGGGAGCACCCTTACCAGGTCACAGGGGAAGACATTGCAGCCAGTCCTGAGGACACCTGATAAGCTAGGGTCAGACCGAAGAGGAGGAGGACCTCCCTTATCAGAGGACTTGGAGAGGGGCATGGGAGGAGATGAAGGAGAGAGGGTAAGGTTGGGAGGGATAGCAAGTGAATAAACTGTAATTAATATAAAAATAAAAATTTAAAAAATGAATAAAATGAAAAAATATGACAGGCAACTGCTACTCAAAAAGGTATGAAAAATCTAACTTTGTCAATATTAGGAATTATATATTTATATCCATACTTTACAGACAAATTGAACCTCAGAATTTCAACAAGGTCATGAAGCTGATAAGAATAATAGAATTGTGAACAACATGCTTCCTCTATATGTAGGGCAAAATATGAATATTGGTAGATGAAGCTAATCAAATTTAATGTGTAAGATTTTCTTTTAATATAACGCCAAACTGCTTCAGGAAATAATTACTTTGTAAATTAAGACAAGCCATGGAATTTGGTCTATTTTTCTAATAAATGCATGCATTTAATATTCAAACCTCTATCAAAACAGAACTACTCTGGGATTCTAACCTATAATTGAAATAGAAATTTTTTATAAAAGTGTTAATGTACCAATATATTTATTGCATTGCACCAAATTTGAACATTGAAGAAGCAAAATTAAACTTCCTCAGCAGAAATGTCATTTCATGGTATCAAAACAATTCAAATTATCTAAAATTATTCAATAACACATATCTTACTATTATTTTACATATTATTTACATACCATCACATATTATTTACATAGTATTACATATTAATATATTATTACATTATTTATTACATATTATTTTACATGTTTTACATATTACTACATAATTTTACTAATTTATAAATCAGTTATTTGAATATGTGTCACATTGATCATGGTTTCACATGACTTTAATACCAGCCAACTGTATATCGCAATACTCTGTCTCAGAATATATACTCTGTCTCAGAAAAATAGTAACAAAAGTGAAATTAAAAATAGGTTAATGGAAAACTTTAAAGGACAAAAGATAAAATGATAATATGAATTTATAACAGCTTAAGAAACATTTGGATGACTTTTTGTCTTCCTTTTAAGTATTGAATTTCCTAATGTGGCTATATTCTTTACATACATCAAGAATAATCTCCATTAAAACGCATACTCTCATCAGAATGTTAGCTAAAAATGGAGTGAACTCAAAACAGCACTACTCACCCACATTATATCTTAAATGAAAGGGAGATAGAAAGACTTGGAGGGGACAGGAACTTGACAAGGAAGACCAACAGAGAAAAAAAAAACTTGGCCTACGGAGGCCTGCAGAGAGTGATAATCCAACCAAGGATCATGCATGGAGAGGACCTAGACCCCCTGCTCAGAGTGGTCCATAGACAACTCAGTCTCCATGTGGGTGATCTAGTAAGGGGTACAGGGATTGTCTCTGACATGAACTCAGTGTCCTGTTTTTTGATCACCTCCCCCTCCGGGGGTGGGGTGGGGTGCAGCCTTGCCAGGCCACAGAAGAAGATGATGCAGCCAGTCTTGATGAGACCTGATAGGCTAGGGTCAGAGAGAAGGGGAGGAGGACCTCCCTTATCAGTGGACTATGGGAGGACATAAAGGGAAAAGAGGGAGGGTGAATGGGATTGGGAGGAGACAAGGGAGGGGGCCACAGCAGGGATACAAAGTGAATAAATTATAACAAACAAATAAGCAAACAAAAAATTAAAAATTAAACAGTACAATTTCTCAGACAACAACAACAAAGAAGAAAACTAACTTGGTTGGGAGTTACACACGTGTGAACATTTATGTGAGCTCTGTGCCTGTGGATGACAGGAGTCAATGTCAAGCATCTTTCAATTTCTGTCACTCATCTCATGGACTGGCTACACTGGGTAAGCAGCAGGCCTACCCATTTGTGATAGGATTACAAATACCTGACCCAACACCAACTTTTAAGTGAGTGTTGTGTGTCAGAACTCTGGTCCTCATGCTTGGGCAGCAGGCATTTTAACCACCAAGTCAGCTCCCCAGGGAAACTTTAGGAGCTTAATAGGATTTAATAACTTATGGATAATTAGAATTCAAAAGTTGGTAGAGCTTGACTTGGTCTGTGGATCCCTGTTATTTTCTTTATTCTTCCTAATGTTTTCTGCCAACTTCTCTAACACTATGTACATAAAAAAATAGATAATTACATTCTAAATACTTATAGTAGTTTCTGAGTAATATTTTACTCCATAAGCTTTCAATTAAATTTGCTAAAGTCATATGTGTAATATGGAGAATGCATAATTTTAAAAGAATAATTATAACAAAACATTATAATTCATTTATTTTAGTTGGCATGAAGAAGTACAAAGTACAGATCACATTCAATAGCTTCACTTCCAATAGTTCTTTTCCTCTATGACACAGTTTTTTAAAGTGATATTTTCACTTTTTAAAATATTTTTATTAATTATTATTTATTACAATTTATTCACTTTGTATCCTGGCTGGGGTGCCTCCCTCATCAACTCCCAACCCCACCTTCCCTCCCTCTTCTCTCCCTGTGCACTAATAAGGGAGGCCCTCGCTCCCTTTCATCTCACCCTAGCCTATCAGGTCTCATCAGGACAGGTGGCATCATCTTCCTCTGTGGCCTGACAAGGCCGCACACCCCAAGGGGAATGTGATCAGAGAGCCTGCCACTGAGTTCAGGCCAGAGACAGTCCCTGCTCCCTTTACTAGGGACCTCGCTTGGAGACTGAGTATATGGACTACATCTGAGCTGGAGCTTTAGGTCCTCTCCATACATGGTCCTTGGTTAGGGTATCAGTCTCTGCAGGGGCTCTAGGGTCCAGTATTTTTTGGCTCTGTAAACAATACAATGGAAAAAAGACAGCATCTTCAACAAGTGGTGCTGGTCTAACTGGATATCTACATGTAGAAAAATGCAAATAGAGGCAGATCTGTCACCCTGCACAAAACTAAAGTCCAAGTAGACCAAAGACCTCAACATAAAATAGACACACAAAACCTGTTAGAAGAAAAAGTGGGGAAGAGCCTAGAATACACTGGCATAGGAGACAACTTCTTGAACAGAACACCTACAGCACAGGCTCTAAGAGCAACAATCAATAGACGGGATCTCATGAAACTGAAAAGCTTCAGTAAAGCAAAGGACACTGTCATCAGAACAAAATGACAGCCTACCGATTGGGAAAGGATCTTCACTAATTCTACATCTGACAGAGGGCTAATATCCAGAATATATAAAGAACATAAAAAGTTAAACACCAAAAAATCAAGTAATCCAATTTAAAAATGGGGTTTAGACCTAAACAGAGAATTCTCAATAGAGGAATAGTAAATGGCAGAGAAACACTTTGTCCTTAGTCATCAGGGAGATGCAAATCAAAACAATCCTGAGATTTTACCTTATTCCTATCAAAATGGCTAAGAACAAAAAATCAAGTGACAACACATGCTGGAGAGGATGTGGAGAAAGAGGAACCCTCCTCCATTGCTGGTGGGAATGTAAACATTAATAACCAATTTGTATATCAATCTGGCTCTTTCTCAGACATTTAGAAATAGTGCTTCCTCAATATCTAGCTCTAGCACTCCTAGGCATGTATCCAAAATATGCTCAAGTACACAACAAGGATATTATCTCAACCATGTTCATAGTAGCTTTATTCATAATAGCCAGAATCTAGAAACAACCCAGATGTCCCTCAACTGAGGACTGGATACAGAAATTGTGGTACTTTTACACAATGGAATACAACTCCACAATTAAAAAAAAAAAAAAAGGAAATCATGAAATTTACAGGCAAATGGTGGGATCTAGAAAAGATCATCCTGAGTAAGTTATCCCAAAAGCAGAAAGACACACATGGTATATATTCACTTATAAGTGGATGTTAGACATATAATATAGGATAAATATACTAAAATCTGTACACCTAAAGAAGCTAAGCAAGGAGGAGGACCCTGGGTAAGATGATCAATCTTCATTCTGGAAAGCAAATAGGACAGACATCTAAAGAGAGAGAAAAAAGGGAACAGGACAGGAGCCTACCACAGAGGGCCTCTGAAAGACTCTACCCAGCAAGGTATCAAAGCAGATGCTAAGAATCAAAGCCAAACTTTGGGCAGAGTGCAGGGAATCTTACAAGAGAAGGGGAGATAGAAAGACCTGGAGGAGACAAGAGCTCCACAATGAGAGCAACAGAACCAAGAAATCTGGGCACAGGGGTCTTTCCTGAGACTGATACTCCAAACAAGGACCATTCATGGAGATAACCTAAAATACCTGCACAGATGAAGCCCATGGCAGCTCAGTGTCCAAGTGAGTTCCCCAGTAATGGGAACAGGGACTGTCTCTGACATGAAGTCAGTGGCTGCTTCTTTGATCACCTTCCCCTGATGGGGGAGCAGCCTTACCAGGCCACAAAGGAGGACAAAGCAGCCAGTCCTGAGGAGATCTGACAGGCAAAGGTCAGAGGGAAGGGGAGGAAGACCTCCCCTATTAGGGGACTTGGGGAGGGGCATAGGAGATGAGGGAGGGAGGATGAGATTGGGAGGGAATGAGAGAGGGGGCTACAGCTGTGATACAAAGTGAATAAATTGTAATTAATACATAAATAAAATTAAAAAAAAACAAAATCATGAAATTTGCTGGCAAATGGTGGGAACTAGAAAACATCATCTTGAGTGAGATAACCCAGAAGCAGAAAGACACACATGGTATAAACTCACTCGTAAGTGGCTATTTGCCATATAATATGGGATAAATATACTAAGATCTATAGTCCTAACAAAGCTAAACAACAAGGAGGACCCTAGGGAAGAGCCTCAATCCTCATTCAGAAAGGCAAATGAGATAGACATTGGAAGCAGGAAAAGAGAGGAATCAGGACAGGAACCTACCACAAGACTCTACTGATTAAGGTATTGAAGCAGAGACTGAAACTCACACCCATACTTTGGACAAAATGAGTGGAATTTTATAAAAGATGGGGGAGACAGAAAGGCCTGGAGGGGACAAGCGCTCCAAAAGGAGACTGACTGAGTCTATGACAGAGTTTTATTTCAATATAAAGGGGATATATAACATCAAGGGAATTTAATTTCAATATCTGAAAAACATTTCTGCTTGTAAACTATGAAGAAAACACTGGGTGTGATTTCAGTATTCTGAATTCAAAACTCATGAATACTTTTCCACAGGTGGCGAATGAACATTCTACTCTTGAAGCACTGTAATTACAAATATGGTAATTGCTTCCTAAAAGTCAGTTTCACATTCCTGTGTGTAGTCATTAGAGCCTTAGCAAAAAGGCTCTATGTAAAATATAAGGAAATTCTTGACTACTGAGCAAATATATGAAGCAAAACTTCTCAGCTTGGCACAAAATGTAATTACTTGTAAATGTATTACAACAAAATATTTATTTGATGTATTTAGTGTCATTATTACAATGTAACACATTTTAGAAGATTTAGTACTATAAAAACAGTCTCAGTGTTTTATGAATTAAGTGTTTAGTAAAGAAAATAATGTATTATAGAAAATTGATGATGAATTTTCATATTTTATTGTATTTTTCTATTTTTAAGATTATAATTGCATCTTCTTCTTCATTCCCCACTAAAAAGCTTTCAATGAATCTCCTTAGCTTTCTTTCATATTCATGGTCAAATTATTTTCAAATAACTAATACTAATTGTCATTTAAACTTTTATACTGGTACCACTTAATAAAACATAAATCATTTTGTATGTGCTAAAAACCTCTTTAAAACCATTCTGTATGGTTAAGGTTACAGATACAGTCTTTATAATAGGAAAGCTATCACAAGTAAATCACCTATGTCTAGAAAAAAACTGGACTTTTATAAAGAAGAGTCTGTGTATGGTGAGAAGGCTCAAAAGTTAGGAATCCTTTCAACTCTTTCAGAGAAATGGGTTTGGTCCCAGGAACCCACATGGCAACTCACAATTATCTGTAACTGTGGTTCCAGGAGATCTGACCTTATCTCCAGATCAGTGGTTACCAGGCACGCTTTCTTGCACATACATACAAGCATACACATATACAGGCAGAACACTTAAACACATAAATTTAGAACAAGTAATTTAAAAAAAAACGAGGTTTTCATCTGTGAAAGGAAGAAATATGTGTTTTCCATAGTGTTATTATACAAATCAAGATAATTTATGAAAATTGGTCTGTAGATACCAGAAAATTTAATACTCATTATATCTGGTATTTGAAGATATTAATGTAGTTACATAACCTGGGAGTTATGATGTTTCAGTAAAATCTATTTACATTGTTTTAAAATGACTTGGAAGGCCAACTCTTTTTTATGTTTTCATTCTCCATACACACTATTGTAAGAATGGTTTTTATTCAGTTAAAACAGTGAACACGACAAACCATAATTTTATGAGGGTCCTGTGTTTTATTTAATGATAAATTATAGTTTTTACAAATATAACAGGGCTTCAAAATGTACTTGTGGATAAATAATTATGTATAAGTATTTTTCTAATGCAAACAATAAACTATGAAAATTTTCAACCTTGAATATAAACTGTAAGTTTTGAAATGTTCCCAACATAACTAAATAAATACTTTCTCAATCCCTACAAAAAAAGGCAAAATTATATATAGCTTATTATTCAAAAAAATAATTCATGTTCTCAAATATTTGAAAACTCATAGTAACAACATTTATTTAAAAATATTATACATGGCATCAAGAGAAATACTCATTGATAGAGCACTTACATGGCTCTAGGTTATAGTTCCAAGCAACACACACACATACACATATACACAGACACATACAGACACTTACATGTGTGTGCATGCTCATAGGTTCTGTTGTGTACCTATCATATATGGCTTTAACTATCACTGTGATAAAATGCCCTAATGAAGGCAAATTAAGGAAGAAAAGGTTTATTTGGCATCAGAGTGTAATGGAACGGCTATTATTGCAAGAAAGTCATGGAGCAGCTGGTAAGGTTGTGTCCACAGTGAGGAAGCAAAGATAAATGAATGCTGACACTGAACCCCATTTCTTCCCATCATTCAGTCCAGGACTTCACTCCCTAGAAGAGAAGCTCCCACAGGTAAAGTCTGTCTACGCACCACAATTTACATAATTAAAATAATCACTGCAGACATTTCCAGAAGCAGCCTAATTACAGAAGTCCTCACAGGTTTGCCCACTGGCTTTTCTTCTAGGTGATTCTTGGTAACATCAAGTTGCCAACGAATTGTAACCATCATAGCCAATTGTTTTAAAGATCAGATCACCAGAATCACTGCTAACAGTTTGGGAATACCATTCACATTGGATTTTAAAAACAGTTCCTCTTGGCATATATAATTCACACACACCAAACCGCACTGACATTAGCCAGGATCTATTAAGATCTGCCCTCAACCTTACAAATGTAATACACTTGCCTAAGCCACTGCAACACACATTGAGGTACTTGTAGGTTGCGCTGGCTCAGAAACAGGAAATTAGAATGCCATTTCTAATATAAAGAGGCCAGAAAGCAGTCAGTACAAAGTAGATAAGTGTCAACACTCACCATCACCTTGCTACATCTAAGTAATGTTTTTGCTTTTGTGAGCTGAACCTCTTTCAATATGTCAAATCCCCTTTCAGTTGCTAAAAATCAATCCTTCATCCTAAGTAATGATTTAATCAAAAACATATTAATACTCACATCAAGATCATCTTTAGCATTGTAGTAGACAACTTCATTGCTCTAAAAAGAAAAAAAAGAATGTTGTGTTGATTACAAGACATAAACTAAAAATACTCGACCTAATAATCAATGTATTTTAAAAAATATTTAAGTAACAAACCCTTCATGATATTGCTTTTATAATATATTCTGTGAATCCCCAAGATCCTCAGACATTTTCAGAAACACTAAAGCAGTACACCAGTGCAACCACAATAGCTCACCTTACAGTGGAGAAACGATCTCAGAACAAAACTGAAAAACATCATCCAAGAAAAAGAACGTATGCATTTCATATGTCCAGTACATTCTTGGCACACACAGGTAAGCACATACATATTATACATAAACATCACAGAATGAGGTAAGACAATTTTTATATTAATATTCAAAAGGTTTTAATCTTCATGTGAAACTCTCCACGGTGTCAGCTCCTGAAGACATACTGTGTAATGTTATCAGAATTTTTTTCATGAGATTGAAGTAACTGGATTCAGATAGTGAAGAATATCAAATTATATAAGTGTCAAACTATATATTAGTATTATTTCTCCTATTCTAGTGAATTGGTAAATTAGTGTTTACATTTTAGCAAGAATAATAACCTACAATCCCTCTGAACATGATTTTGCTTACAATGTATCTTTTTAGATTTATTATATTTATTGCATTTGGATTTGTTGTATTTTATGTGTGAGAGTGTCTTGTCTCACACACTTAGGTACACCATGTGCAGCCTTCTGCCTGTGGAGGCCAAAAGGAGAGTTGGATCTCCTGGAACTGATGAACTGACATGTATTCTCTGGGGACTGAAGCCATGTCCCCTGTACTCTTAAACATTGATCCATCTCTCTGGCTTCCCAGAGACTGAAAATAGAAAGGAGGACTATAATTATGCTTTGGGAGGACAATATAAAGGACCAAAAATTACTGTCAGGTATTTCAAATTCCTATTCTTGTGTCTTGAGGTTAGCTCCGTATGTCTGCAATAGTGAATTGGGGATTATGTAAAGATACATTTTTCTGTGGCTCATAAACACCTACCAACATAAATAATTCTAAAATTATATTCATAGCAAGCTTATAGTACACAAATTTTTAAAGAAAACTTACTTGGACTCTGATTTTCAAAAACATACCAAGTTGTTACAGTTGTCTTATGGAAAAAGTATTTTTAAGTCATGACATTTAGGGGAAAAACTATTGATGATGTCCCTTTGGGAAGTCTGGACATATGGCTCTACAAGTAAGTAGGTCCCTCTTTTAGGGGACCTGGAACTCAGTTCCCAACATCAGCAAAGGATGGCTATGACCATCTTAATTCTCAGCTTCCAGAAGCTTAAAACCCTCTTAAGGACTCTGGCCGTTTTTACCCATTCAATCAAGAAATCTCTCTCTCTCTCTCTCTCTCTCTCTCTCTCTCTCTCTCTCTCTCTCTCTCTCTCTCTCTCTCTCTCTTTCTCTCTCTCTCTCTCTCTCTCTCTCTCTCTCTCTCATACACACACACACACATATACACATATGCACATACACACATGCACTAAACCTTGAGAAAAATGTTGGTTTTAATGTGTTCATAAGTCTCAGTGTATATCGGAATATATGCATCTTCATGAAGGAAAACATTGTTCTGTTTCCCAACTTAAGAAAATTAGAAACCAGATCCCAACTTTTGTAGTTGATTTGAAAACCCTACCTTGAGAATGAAGAGTCTATACTAGAACCCAAAATTTAAATATTAAAGAATATGGTTCATTACACAGATTAAAACCTATAAATTGAAATTTATTTTAGGAAAGATTGATAGAAGTTTATAAAGATAATTTTATCTTTGAAGTGACTGAGTTGAGCACAGAATTTCCAATTCCTGAAACTTCTTACGGAATCCCTTGTGACTAAGTTAAATACAAAAGCAGGAGAGAGTTCCTTGTCCACCTGAGAAACACACCTAATCATTACTCTATTGATTCCACTTGCAATGCAGTCATTTATGTGCCATAGGCAATTTCCAGTTTAGAATGTGGATCCCAGCAACAATATAAACACACAGTTAGTTAGTCTCCCTTGTAGAATTAATTTTCTCCCGCATGCTTCTTGCATTTTCAAAATCAGAACATGTAGAAAACTATGTGAAGCCGTGTTAAATTTCAAGTGTTCAGCACCATCTTGTTAACAGAAACACTCATATTTATACACCATGATGCTATGTCAGGAAAGACAGGAGACAAATTAAACCCATCTTCTCTTGCTGGAATCAGCTCAATCACACAGCCCATCCTTGGGATGTAGGGTTACTTTGGTTGACAGTACTGTAGTGAATAGACTCAACTGATAAATCAAACTGTTTCCTATACGTGACCCATAAAGAGGTTAAGCATTCTAAGTGTGGGGATGTCCCGAAGCCTGTCAGGAGAGAGTCCAAGTATGACAAGGCATGCTAGGAGAAAATCAAACAAAATATTTCTATTCTGCTAGGATGCATTGTACATGAAATTTAAATTAAGCCAAGTAAAGTTAAGCTCTTAAAATGTCCATGTTTGAGGATTCCTAATGTATTCCTATTTTTACTGTACTACATCATACATAAATCCTGTTATATAACTATACTTTCAGAATTTTTTCATTTGTCTGAAAACAATTTCTGATAATTATTACTCCAAAGTTTATTTAAAGTTTATTCATTTATACCAGGTCTTCTGGGTTTGAGATAACATCATTCATTCTACTTGAAATTTTAAAATGAGCTAAAGAAAAACGTGAATGGCATATATGTGTGTATAATTAAAAATTGAATGTATGTGCAATATACAAACTGTACATAAAGTTATGTTACACTGAATTAGTCATAAAATTATAATGTAGCTAAACATCTACATTCCTTCTTGAAGCTAGATATGGAATACTTGGTATTTTTAAAAAGTTAATTCTTAACTTCTAGCATATATTTCTTTTTTTAATAATTTATTTTTATAGTAATCACAGGTTATGTACTTTGTATCCTAGCCATAGCCCTCTCCCTCATTCCCTCCCACTCTCCCCATCCCTCCCTCATCTCCTCCCTACCCCTTTCCAAGTCCACTGATAGGGGAGGATCTCCTTCCCTTCCGTCTGACCCTAGATTATCAGGTCTCTTCAGGGCTGGCTGCAATGTCCTCTTCTGGGGTCTAGCAAGGCTGCTTCTCCCTCGGGGGCGGGGGGGGTCAAAGAGCCAGCCATTGAGTTCATAACAGAAGTAGTCCCTGTTCCCTTACTAGGGTACCCACTTGGATACTGAGTTACCATTGGCTATATCCGAGCAGGGTTTCTAGGTTATATCCATACATGGTCCTTGGTTGGAGAAACAGTCTCATAAAAGACCCTGTGCCCTGATCTATTTGGTCTTTGTGAAGCTCTTGTCCTCTCCAAGTCTAACTAACACCCCTTTCTTTCATATGATTCCCTGCCCTCTGCCGAAGGTTTGATTGTGAGTCTTAATATCTGCTTTGATACATTGCTAGGTAGAGTCTTTCAGAGGCCCTCTGTGATAGGCTCCTGTCCTGTTGCTTGTTTTCTTCTACATTCAATGTCCATCCCATTTGTTTATCTAAGTGAGGATTGATCATCTTATCCCGGGTCCTTTTTCTTGCTTATCTTTTTTAGGTGTATAGATTTCAGTATGTTTATCCTATCTATAGGTCTATATAAGTGACTATATACCATGTGTTTCTTTCTAGCATATATTTCATTATTTCCTTATTAAGCCTAGGTAAAAAGTTTCAATTGGTTAATTCATTAAGATGAATGTGCATAACAATCAGGATTTGAACATAGTTAAATTTTATATTAGTCACGTAGTCTTCAGCTATGGCAATATGGCCCTGAAATATTAAGATGAGTATATTTTTATAACTGTATTATATATATTTCCAGCTCCAGTTCCTTATATTTCCTTTAAAAAAACAACAATAATTATATTTGGAACTTTTATTTTTATATTTCAATATTGCTTGCCTCAGACATAATTTTACATTTAAAAGATATCATATTAAGGATAGCATCAATTATTTTCCATATCATATTCATTTATAGCAAATTTTTACTGCATAAAATACATATGTATGTGCAAGAAAGTGATTCAATTTGGAAATACCAAATAATTCTATGCAGAGTAAGATAAAGACACAATTCACAGAAATAAAGGGTAACTCATTAGCTCAAGTAAACTCTATATTCTCATATTATTATACAGAGAATTTTGATTAAAGTGAACTCACTACCAAAAAAGTTAGTGGAAAAATTTTATTTTAAAAGAATAAATGTGAGTTCTTAAAGCCTCATAATTCAAGTAGAGGCATAAGCCTCAGCTGAAACCTCACTCCCTTGAGCTTGTCCCCTGCCTCCAGCCCACTCTGCTTAGGATGATTTCTCGATCAGTATACAGTCAGATTCCGAAACCCAGTAATTACTCAAATTTCGGTGGTTCCATGACTTAAATCACTTTATTGCACTCAGATGTAGTTCAACATTTGTCCACATCCCTTAGTATATATATTTTATGTAGCAGAAACCATAACTGCACAGGCATATGATATGAAGAGTAACTACTGCTATCCCTGATTTGGACCATTAACAATTATTCTTAGCACGTCCTCAGTGCTAAGTGCTGGAGAAACAGGATGACTGATACACACATGCTGCCTAAGGAAGTAAATGCAACCTCTGCAGCACATCAGTGGAAAGAAGATCCAGGTCCAGATCCGGCAATGCCCTATCTTGCTACCTTTAAAATCTTGTGATTTAGAGGGTCTTATTTGTCTATTTATTTAGTGTCCTCCATCGCCTTTTACTCTTGCACTCTTTATGCCTCATCTTCCTCACTCTTTCCTGAGCACTGAGGGGAGGGACTTTGTGGAGGCTTCCCATTTAGGACTGAGTGTTCCAAGGTCTCTCACTCTCTGCAGAATGTATGGCTGTGGCTCTCTGTATTTTTCCCAAAATGCTGCGGCTATCTTTGATGGCTGAAAAGGCACTGATTTATGAGGATAGCAGAATTTCATTAGGAGTCATTTTATTGCTGAGGGCTTTTGTTTTTTAGTTTGTTTGTTGTTTTTGCTTTTAGAACAGTAGAATTTGTTTTTACTCTAGGTCACTGGAGTTCCTAAGCTATCTAGTTCAGAGTATCTAGTCTTTGATTATTGGTTATCTCAGCAGTGTCTGATTTGGCTTCCATCTGTTGGAAAAGGCCTTCAAGTCAAATCAGATATTGGTTAGTTTCGTCCACAAACATTGTGTCACCATAATACTAGCCTATCTGAAGGAAGAACACCACTGTAGATCAAAGGTTTTGTAAGAATGGCGGCGCTTACATTTCTTTTTCTGATGTGTGAAGTGCATAAGAAGTTAGCACATGGAAATGAAGGCTTCATGTAGGCATCACCTTGACTTCTCCATATTCCATGAGTTCTAAATAAAGATGACCCATGCACATGTGAACTCACAGAGACTAACACAACTTGTATAGGACCTGCACTAGTCTGCACCATTCAGAGAGGGGCCATAGAGCTGAAAGGAGGAGTGGACACATGTCCTCACCCGGAAGTGATCTCCAGTAGATAACTAATTGAAAATAAATATTTAGTTTCCTCCAAGAGAATCAAATTGGGAAAACACACACATACAAGCATATATGTTTCCATATATATATATTTATATATATAGTTATATAGTTATATATATATATGTGTGCATATTTATGTCACTGTAAAGGTATATATAAATATATAAGAATATATAGAGTGATATATATATATATATATATATATATATATAGTCTTTGTATTACTGCTTCCACTTTAGCATTTTTTAATAGGACACCTGAATGTGTGAATTAGTGGGTCTCTGTTTCTTTTGTCTTTTCTTAGGGGAGACTATCTCTTAGAATCTGTAGATAGCAGAGAATTAGGCATTTCAAAGAGTTAACCAGAGTTCCTCTTTATAATTGAGAGAGGGGTGGTCAATTGTTAATTACTTAGCCTCACTAAGAACTTCCTGAGTACTTCCTTCCAGAAAGTAATTAGATCAGTATTAATTGATGGTTTAACTAAACCATAGCATATATACTAACAACCATAGGTCATAGAAAGAGCCATTTTGTTTCTTAATTATGAATGAATATTTTGATGAAAGTTACTGAACATCATCACCTAAGAAAACAATCCAGACAGAAACAGTAGTTTCCAACATTTTTCAGAGTAAAGTATAATATTATGGAATAAAGCCAGCAACAGCTTCAACTAGACCATGGATTAGTGAAACCTGCAGAGGGCAATTTTTCATGATTAAGTTACCTCAGATGACAAAAACAAATTGTTTTGCTTCTAATTTTAACCAAGTAAGTTAGATGTGTATTATCTCCTTGAAATAAATTTACTTATATGGTCCATTCTAATACAATACTGCTGCTTGGTGAAATTTAAAACGCCTCTAGTAAGCTACGAGATAAATTACTTTAGTCTCTTGGTATCTATTGGGAATCCAAAATCAAATCTGGGTAAAATAGGCTACTCCATCTTAAAACTGTATATTATGAGTGACAGCTATTGCATGCCGGTTCTCTCTAAAGGGCGGTCTCTGATGAATAGCTATGTTAAAAGTCTGAGTCTGAGAACCAAGCTTCCCTGTAGAAATAAGGTCCTGCTGTGGGTGACTTAAGGATTGGAACCAAAAGTTATGAATTTATAATCCACACCTGAAATGCATGACATTGTCAATATTCGTATGGAGATTTACCTTCTGTAAAATTTGATATGTCTTTTTTCTGTCCTGATACACAGATTCCACACAGCCTGATACATTGCATGCAGCTGTATTTTCTACTAATATTTTTAAAGCATGACTTTGATTAATTTTTATCATTCCCAACTTCCAAATTAAAATCTACTAAAACTGCATATTCTTCATTTAAAATGAGATACGTTTATCATTCATGTGTGCTAAGATCCACAGTTTAGCTTAAGTCACGTGTTGGTCAAATTTTATTAAGATATATTAATAACAGTTTGGCACAGAAACCACAGACCTCATGTCCAATGCCTGTGTCGAGAACAAAGACAGTGTGTGTGGAGTGTCAATGGGTCCCACAGAAACACGGTGTAAATAAAAAATATCTTTAGAGACTGGCAGGCTTAGTTGTGCATGCACATGAGTGTGGGAAAATATTTCTAAAGGGTAGCTCTTAAAGCTTCATATAAATATATAGTCTTTATATTAATTTATTATGCAGATCTAAGGGCATGTTGAGAATATGAAATTCTTAAGAGAAGGAAAGTAAAAATGAAAAGATTTTTATTTGGTTATCTGTATCACCAAGTCACTGGACTGAAGACATTGTGGACATCCATGGTTGTGTTACAGGAGAAGAGACAGGTAAGGCAACTGGTATATCATGTGGCTGCTCATATTACAGAAAATGAATGAGGTGATTACTGGGAAAGTATTTAGTTATATGTTCTTCACAAATATTTACAGCTATTATACACATATAAAGAAAAAATCAGAAATACAAATTCATATCTAAAGTTTCAACATTTTACGCATAAGAATCCATGTCTAAGTTTACCCATGCCCAACCTTGTGATGGAAACTAAACACATGATGTCTTTATTGTTGGGTGTAAGAACCTAACTGTTGAAGAAATCAACATGGCACATAGCAGCTGTCTCAGGTCTGTGAATGGAAGGTACTGCTAACTGAGCCTAAACTGATACTAGCAGCTGTCTTTACATCTGGAATTAGGTACCTGCCATTCCCAGCCTTCTCCTGAGCATGCTGCCTTTATGAATGCGGGGATTACTATTTCCTAGAGACAGTAAATTCTGTGCTAAAAGCACTCACCTACTAATATTTAGTCGTTGAGAAACAATCACTCATTTTATGTTGTTTCATAACTTATCTTAAAGTATAAATTCAATTTAATACTGATGCAATTAGCTTAATGAAAGACTAAAACAAGAAAACAATGTTTTCCTATTGTAAGTATTTTTTGTTGTTGTTGCTTATAAAGCATGTTTATTTTACATTTAGTCCTCAGGTAATTTTCTTATTTGTAATATCATAGGGTTAAGTTCCAGTATAGTGTCTGTGAGTGAAATATTAGTAAATAGATCAGCATATATTAACTAATCATTAAGTTAAAGCTTCCTAAGGAAATTGACAAGAAAAAAATACATCCACTGGTCTTTATTATACTTAGTTATACATATACTTCCATCCTTAATATCTATTGTAAGACTAATGACCCAACTGGAAATACCACCCTTAATGAATTAAAAAAAAACTGTACTACTTCACACAGGAAATGTTAATATGTGTACAAAAATACACTTTTAATGAAGAGATTACAGTGTTTCAGATTGAATAGTGATAGTATTCTACAATGCCACAAGAATGTTTTGAATATTGTTTAAACTGTACTGTCTGATAAATAGATAACAAAAGCTATAGGAACATATTAGAAATTCTGCACTAAGAAAAACTCATGAAATATATGTAGGTTTTTTAAAAAGGTCTGCTCTTTGTTCATCTCCCCCTGGGGGTGCAGGCCACAGAAAAGACAATTCAGCCAGCCCTGATGAGACCTGATATGCTAGGGTCAGATAAAAAGGGAGAAGGTCCTCCCCTAAAAGGGGACAAGGGAAAGGGCATAGAAGGGGAAGAGGGAGGGAAGGTGGTATTGGGAGGAGACAAGGGAGGGGACTACAGCGGGGAAACAGAGTGAATAAATTGTAATAAATAATAAATAAATAAATAAGAGAAATAAAAAAGTTTTAAATAGAACAAACAAGTGTGTAGACATTACATAAATATACAATACATAATATACACGATATTCTAATAAAACATAATATAGACCATTTTTTAGAACAAATCAAGTAGAAACTCCAAGTGGAAAATTATTTCAGAGTTTCTTGGATCTTGGACCTCAACTAGAATCAATTTCTTTAAGCATTAAGAGCAGTCCCAATTTATTTCTTCATCTTAAAGATTTTAATAGTAATCTGCCACTGAGCTATTCTAGCACTGCAGATGGATATAATAAACAGAAGGCTTGAGACACTGGAGAAAAGGCCAGTAGAAAATGAAAGGATAAATAAGTTATTTTCTACAGGCCCCAACTCTCCAAGGAACTTCAGCTCCTAACCTAACCGCTCTGTTCTGCTTCAGTCTCCAGCTCCAGTGAAGCTTCGGTTATAATCATCAAACCTATTAAAACTTAATCCACGAAGATCTTTCATTTATAAAGTTCTTCCTGTTGATTTAGACAACACAAAGCTCTTTTTGATTTGAACAAAGTTGAGAGCACTTGACTATCCTATGTGAGATCCTGGCATTAAAGTCATGTAAATTTGTCCCATTCTAATATCAGCATCACATCTCCC
Organism: Pachyuromys duprasi; assembly: GCA_028658305.1. Taxonomy (NCBI): domain Eukaryota; kingdom Metazoa; phylum Chordata; class Mammalia; order Rodentia; family Muridae; genus Pachyuromys; species Pachyuromys duprasi. The sequence continues at coordinate 51,125,999 of CM053763.1, read as the reverse complement.
AATTAATTATTATCAATTTCAGAAAAAAATCACATTGAAAAAAAATGATAAAAGCTCACTTTATGGTAGTGAATCACTGAGTATAAAATAATTAGTCAAAAAAAATAACACCCCAAAGAATGTTACAGATATCATTGCTACCTCAATTTATTTATTTATTTACTTCTTTCTGAAAACAAGGAGCATATTAAAGTGAGAGAGAAAGGCAAAGGAGCAGAGTGCCTATTGCAAGCTGGGATTTGCATTAAATTGTTTAAGCCTGGCAACATCTTTTAAATACAGAAGAACCTGCTCTCCTCTCACAAATAGTATGTTAAAATTTTAATTAACCTTCAGCATATGGTTCTTTGAATTCCTCATTCCTCTTATTCCTCCCTCTCCACTGAAACAATGGGTTTCAGAACTCTAGATGAATAGGGAAAGTGGAATAGTACTACTGCTTTTTGTTTGTTTTGTGTGTTTGTTTTCTGGAAAGCATGCTATACTTTCATCCATTTAAGGCAAGAGTCATAAAATCCAGCCTTGTGGTCTCATGAAAGCAGAAAGGAACACCTTTTAAAAAGTGAGTCACAGAATATTCAAGAAAATAATCTAGGAAGTCTAAACAATAGACCGTAGTCACATAATGCTTGGAGTATTGCTTCAGGAGCAATACTCTCTTTGGATGCAAGGCTGCTGAGAAATTATGTTTCCGGGGAAAGAAAAAGGAAAGCCCAAACTGAAGGGATAGAGTGAAGCAGCAGGGGCAGCAAAGAACAAAGGGGAAATGAGGTATGCTTGGAATTAAAAAATGGAGGAGCCTGAGTTGTACTGCCTATCAGGACTCTGAAGACCTTTGTACATTTAGGAAGCTTTCCTTGCTGGGATGGACTTAGCCAGCTTCTCTGCCTTTTACTACTTCTAATGGCACCTGTTTTATTCACCAACTCTGGCAGGGAGAACATAAGAAGTCATTCCTTGGTTTCTATGAACTAATGAGTGAAGGCCTGATTCTCAGGCCAGCTGCAACCAGTGCCACACCAGGCACACTGATTCTGCTACTCTGAGCTCTATTGTGTGAGCTGTGAGCAGGCAGAGATTGTGGAGGTCATGCTTGGCTGAGGAGCATCGCAAGAAGGTACTGAGAGCCTGTCTTGCCTCACAGTGCTGATGAAACATTTTGTAACTAGCTTCATCCTTTACAGAAAAGGCCTTAAAATGGACTGATTTTCACCTGCTATACATGTGCTTCACCAGAAACAGACACTAAGATTAGAACTTGATCCAAGACTATTTATTGGGTTTGCTGGCACCTCTAGAAAAGTTTTAGGTTCCTATGAATGAAGGCTTGAGCAAGAGACAGAGTTGCAGCATAAATAGTACATAAAGAAATAGCACACTGACAGGGGAATAGAAAACAGGCAAAGAATGAAACATTAATACTTGAGAAGGACCTATTGCACGGTATTAGGATTGTTGGCTCATTTAGTCAGCACAGACTTTTTTCACATGTACTAAAATAGATGTAACTCAACGTAAGTATAACTTCAGGAGTAAAGTGTCTCAAAACCTTAAGGCTCTGTTGATAACATTTTAGTATTATAATTAGACAAAAGTCTCCTTCTGACATCTACAATGCCTCTGCCCCTGAGACTGTGGTATAAGCTTGCTTTGGCTACGCCAGGGTGCTTTTAGCATTCTTCTCTGCCAGGTTGTTATGATTTCCCTAGGCATTCTATCAGTCATGTGAGAGCTCACTCTCTGCCCTTCTCTCTTGTCCAAGTGATACCAGGAAACACCCACAAGAGAGTGAAGAAGAGTAGAATGAGAACAAAGAAATTTAAAGCACATGCACATTAAAGAACAACTGAAAATCCATTTGCTGGGGTCATTTTATAGACTTGAAATCATCTAGAGAGGACTGACTGAGCATGTCCTCTATATCAGGCTACATTTTAAAACATGGCTATTCCTACACAGTGCAGCCAGTTCAGGAAGCCACCAAGTAATAGGACTGCGAGGACATGAGGGGAGTTTAGGCCAAGGGGCCTTGCTATGGGTTGGTGGGGTGTGAGTAGGAAAAACAGTTGTATTGGATGCAGCCAAACAGGGAGTGCTTTAGGATTGAGCAGTTACATACAGCAGAGGGCCCCTCTGTCACCTCTGTCCTGGGTGAAGAGTGGTAGACTGTTCACTTTGGTTTTTAGAATAGCAATGTTAGGAAATACTAGTTTTTGTCCAGTGAGGCACACTTATGCTTTACTAAGGATGGTAAAAATAAAATAGAGCACAACTTTGCTGAGGACAAGTAGCGGTGTCTGTCTTCCATCCCAGGACCAATTCGTCACCATTTCAGTAAACTACCGATTAATCTGTTTAAAGCTGTTTGTTTTTACCTTTTCACGAACTGAGCATAGAACTTCAACTTCAAAGGAAGGCAATGAGAATTTAATGTCACAATTTATCTTAAAGAGCTTTGCAAAAATTAGGAAAAGATGTAGGTTTATGATTATCCAAAATTCAAATTATTTTGATGTTTTACAAAATTATGAGTGTCTGCTGTTTAAGTATTCAAACTATATTTATTTAAGCAACACAAAATAAGGAGAAAATTGAAACATCAAATAAGAATTTCCTAACATTAAAAGAAAGTGAGATTTAAAAATAGAATGAGTTATTCAGCTATGGACGTGTCTTAGTATGTTTACTCTAAGCTGATACAATGTCAATGATATGCAAAATATTGGAGATATATAGGGCTAATTAGAGTCTTCTACATTTTAAACTACCATTCCACACATGTTTAGAACAAAGGAACACATCAATGTATTCAGTTTGATCATATTTTCTTTTTCTTTTTGCTGCATAAAAAACTCAGTATGAGAAATATTTTACATTTAAAAGATCAAACAATTTCCAAATCAGTATCCAGGTGTGAAGAACGACAAGAACACATTAGCACCCAATTAACCTTTACAGACACTATTTCTTCCCTACAGAACCAGAAGGCTAGATTTCCTCCTCCATATGTTCAGGATTTTGGCTACTTTCATGGTTACTTGTCAAATGAAAATATAACAGATCCATAAACACTCAAGAGGATAAAGGGTACTGACAATAGCTCAAAGGAAATGATTGCTTACATTTTATATTTTTAATCTAAATTTATCAAATTATATCCCCATGAAATTATGAAATAATGATACAAGGTAAGCCTGCACGTTATTAATCAAGATTTATAATTGTTAATATAAATAGTGTTATTTTTCTTTCAATGTCAGTTAAATAAAAATAAATAAACACAGGCTATTGTCTTGTTATTTCATAGAAATGGCTTAGGGAATCCCACAAAGAGATATCAGACCCTAGCAAATAAGAAGGTTGGAAGGAGCTCTAAGAGTTTTCATTTCATAAGAGAGAGTATCTATCACACATGAATGATTTTAGGTTGTTCTGAGGCTGCTGTAATATGATGGTCTAGAAGGTATGCTGCCAACACATCAGCCCCATCTGTATCATACATGTCACAAGGCGGATTGACTGGTTAGACCTTTGTGACTGGGTAGATAGTAATGTTGCAGGTGTACTGGCAAATTATATTTGGCTGTCTTTAACCCCTCACTAACTGTTCTCTGTCTACCTCTTTGTCTAACCTCACAACTCTGTGTATATCACCAAATCCTTTTGTAATGTATTAACTTCACCAATCACTGTCTTCCACCCACCAAAAGGAAAGGATGGCAGCAGATGGGCTCTGAGACTCTGAGATATCTGCCTTGTTCTACCCTGCTACCTGCTTTGATTTATGGTTTTTCTTTGTTCTGTAATTAGTAAAAACTTCACAAAACTGATTTCTTATCGAAACATGGTATTTAGGGCAATCTAAGTCTGTATTTCATGGGCACAACTGCTCGTATTTAGATAAAGAATAAACTGTCTTTTATTTCCCTTGAGGTGTGAGCTATATATTTTGTTAACAATACACATTGTAGGATGACTAAATTGACTAATTAGCATACACACATCCTCATTTTTGTGGTTAAAAATCATTGTCAGCATTGTAAATGGAGACAATATTTAGAAAAGTTGGCAGTCATGATGTAAGTTTGCCAGAAAAAAAACCCCACATTCTATTAAATTAGAATTTTCATTAATCAACTTCATTTATTATACTCAGAGTTTATACTAAAAAATACATTGTTTATCTAAATTCAAATGTAAGTAATCATGTAGTATTTTATGTGCCAATGCTTACAATTCTACTTTATGTAAAATTATTACATATGTATGTAGTTATTTATGATCCTTTTTAAGGTTTTATGGTGGAGAAGGATAGCTTGTTTTATCACTTAATAATCCTTTTCAAATTAAGTGATTTGTAGAAATTCTACCATTACAAACTTAGCCAGTCTTTAGAAAATTTAACTAGCCAGAAAGGTCAACATGCCCCATATTTTGTACAGCTGAAATACATGTTTAGTCAAAGTTATTTTTCTGTCTCAATGGGACTTATTTGGATAGAGAACTATCAGGACCTTTCATTTAATTTTCACTTTCAAATACGTCAAAGCAACGTTGAAACAGTTATATTGATGTTTTAACAGAAGTTTACCAATGTCTGATGATTTGAGAAAATTAAAATGAAACTTGACTGTCATAATCATCATCTCACTGGTAATCATGATGATTTCCTTGGTTTGAGAGACCTGTTAATTTCATGTTTATGCTCCAGCTTATAAGCCTTCTAACTTCATATACTAGGTCATAGGAATGCCTTTCCAACGCAGAGCCATTTGTGATGGCAGATGAAAGACTGAGCCCTTGGCAGAGCAGACAAACTCAGTGCTCTGACTCCTTAGTAATTTTCTTCCTTTTGAAGTTTTGTTGCTAACAGTTGTTTTGATGAGATAACAAGAAGCCAAGATTCCTCAGGGACTCATGAAGGGAATCAGTACTGTCTAAGATTAAATCTGAAATACTTATTGGTAGGCTAAAGGCAAATTAGGTATTTTTATAGAAACAAAGCAAGCCTGAAAGAACTATATGATACATTATACATGATTAATAAAATAAATATGCATCTGACTTCTGAACATAATTTACGTACACACACAGATATGCAGAAGATAAATTTCTTCAAGAGCATGATAGAACGTTGGTTATTATACTGTCCATAAAACCTTTATTGATGTAACTTTTGGATATAAAGGGGTATAAACAGTCAAAATTGTACAACAGTATAGTTGTTAGATGATAAACAAAAATTTATGACAGGACATCAGATCTACAAATTCCATTGCCTTTTGTCTTTTGATGACATTGACTTCCTTTTACCTCATCTTGATATTTACCTAGCCACTGGTTTATGGCTTATTTTGTGTAATGATACAAAAAAACAAATAAACAAAAACCTTGTATTTGAGAAGCTGTTTTGGAGGCATGTCTCTCTGTGTTTACCAAGCTTGTTCTAGTGACTGTTCTACCACTGTGATACTACACCAAGCCAAGGCAACTTATATAAGACGGAGTTTGTTATGAGCTTGTGGTTTCAGAAGGCTGGAACTCACAGTTGGAGAGCAGAGTGAAAGCAGGATGCAAGCTGAGAGCTCTCACAAGCTCAAACCACAAGCAAGAAGCAGAAGGCATATTATAAAGGACAACCCTTTAAAACCTCAAAGCCCACCACCCACCCAGATAAACCCATTCCAAGAATGCCATCTGATCCTTCCCAAACAGTTCTACTGACAGATGACCAATGATTCTGCTTGGAAGGGATTAGGAGGTGTGGCCTGGTTGGGAATGGTATGTCACAGGCCGCCAGCTTTGACTTTTCAGAAGACATTGGTCATTCTCAGCGTGCTCTCTGCCTCCTGCTTGCTGTTCAGGATGTGAGTTCTCGGATGATACTGCCATCCAACTGTAACCTCCACTAAACACGTTTATAAGTCATCTTGGTCATGATGTTTTGTCACAGCCATAGAAAAGAAACGAATGCCCCATGTGAAGCATCATTGTTCTAAAATGCCTAACTTTGCTCTTGGCACAAACTATAAGGTCACTATTAAACACGGAGATTAAAGCAAATATTTCAGCAATAATAATTGAAATAAAATGTAGACAAGAGCAAAAGGTAGTTGTTAAAGAGTCTGTAACTTCATATTTAAGCCTTAGGCCTATATTTAGCCTTAAGCTTCTTGATAGACTGGGAGAGAAATGAAGCCATGGTCCGTAGCGTCATTTATCTTGTGTGATGAAAAGGATGTACAAGATTTTTTTTTCCTTGAGCAGTATGTTCCTTCTTGTACTCAAAGCCTGATCCATGGTAATGAACAATATTGAGTAGAGACAAAGGTGTTTTCTCAGCAACTACCAAGAGATTCTTAAAACTGCCTGCTTCTCTCCATGTATCATCAAACATACTCAGCATCGTAAGGTACTGAGGGAGAAGGTACGTGAGGCACTCAGGGAGAAGTGTACAATAGGCAGGGACAGTGAAAAACAACTGAAAAATGACATCAGCTAGATGAGGAGATTTTGAAACCTCAATTCCCATAAGTCCAGTTTGTTTCCCACCATTTAGTCTTAGGTCATTGGTGGTAACTGGATGTTTTGAAGAAAACAAGTCATGATACTAAAGACTGTCATAGATACTAGAGACTAAGCTGTCACAATAGATAGAGCTTGAAACCAATTATATCACAGAGAGAGAGAGAGAGAGAGAGAGAGAGAGAGACAGCACGGAAAGAGGATGAGAGGATGATGTGCCGAAATGGAATATGAGAAAAAAACAGGAAGTAGCCTGAGACAGTGTGGGCCACTTTCCCTTGGATGGTCCACTAAAATTCCATCTCAGTGTATTTTGCTTCAGTTAATCTAATTTTTGCTAATCTATATTTTGTGTCTTCTCAACCTGACAGAGTCCAAGAATGCAGGAAACCCTCATAGCAATACACAAATAGTCCATCACATGCAGAATCCATGGCAAACTTAAAGAAGATGTACAATATAAAAACAGAAATCAAAGCAGGTAAGAAAGTAGCTCACATAAGTAACTAAAAAGAAACTTCAGCCCCAGTCTACATAACTTTCTGGACCAAATTAATTTCCATTTTCAGTTCCTAGAATAGTGATAGTAACTGTATGTTTTAAAATCTGAGGTATAAATATCCTGATAAACCAATCAGGCATCCTTCAGTTGAGAATATTAACTTGGCAAAGCTATACTTCTCAGCTTCTGTGCAGTAGGGCTGCCTCCTTGGGGCTGAGGCTGTATGAAGTAGTAAAGTGCCTACATTCACCAGGCCTGAGTTCTAGACACCTCATTTTTTGAGGGTTTTTCACTGAACCCCGAGCTTATCCATTGGAAAGATGGGTCAGTGAGTTGGGATTCAGCTGGCTCCTTGTTTGGTACAGGGGTTACATGAATTCTCACCACATAGGCTCTTCTGAAAGTGCTGGACTCAGGTCCTAATCCTTGTATAGATGGTGATTTACTAACAGAGTCATTGCCACTCTTAAAATTGTTAGGAAAAAAATTAATTATTCACTTGGTTCAGAACAACACAGGAATGTGCCTATCCTTAAAGACTTGATGCTAATATACAAGATGAAAAGATGAGTGCATGCCAGAGTGTAACAGCATAATATACAATGACATGATTTTAAAATATATTTAAAATAAAAGGTTTTGGTTCACTGTGGCCAAGCTAATTTTCCATGTTTTTTTCTTGGATTCAGTAATCCTTGCATATAAATTTGCATAGAAGACTTGCTATTCCTGCCTACCTACTTGCTTATTTTGTTGACTTCTTCTACTCTATTTACTTGGCTTATCAGGTTTCCTAGCAGGAGGCCCTTTGTTACCAAACTGCCTAGTCACAAATAAAGCCCCAGGGAGCATGATAGCAATAAACTAAAGATCTGCCATAGATCCCTCTCTTTCAAGAGACAAGAAGGTAAATCAGTTTATAAGCAACTTGGTAATCTGTGTTTTCTAAATTTCAGTGTAATCAACCTTCCAGGTATATTTCTAGTTAGTATGCTGCCTCCTTCCTTCTTTTACAGAGAAATTTCCAATACAGACTAGAAGCATCTTTAAAAAGTATGTAAATAATAAGCAGTAACATGTTTAAAACAGTATGTGAACAATTCCAAAATGAAGCAATTAATACTCATAATCAAATAATAACCAACCTATTAACAATTTGGAATGCTTGGTTTGGCATTTTGTTTTTTGAAGTATGAGGGGGAGTGGGATTGAAACAGAAGGCTGCATCCATTTCTTCTTCTATGAATTAGAATGTTGAGCTTTTTATTTTTTCCTCAAATAGCTCTGTTTAAGTGCACTGTATACCAAGGCCTTCGTGGTTCAGCACGTGGAAGCGGAAACAGGATGATCTGGAGTTAAAGGCCAGCCTGGATATCTCATGAATTACAATTCAGACTGGTTATATGCTACAGAGTTAGAGCCTATCAAATCACTCAGTCACTGAATAAATAAATACATTATAGTGTACTGTGGAAGTTGCTAAAATTTCATAGTTTCTACACTACTTGGTGAGTAGCATTAGCATAATAAAGCACACTTTCCATCAAGCTACACAATAGGCTTTTGATACATGAAAAATCAAAATATTGTGATGAATTAAATTTGTGTAACGTTAGCCTTGAATTTTGCCTTTGTGGAGGATCTTCAAAGCTGTTGGAAGATCGGAGTCCTTGGCTCCGCCTCAGCTCTAGGTTAGAGAACAATTGTTGCTCCTCATCCTCTGCACACAAAGCTTTCTGAAGGACTTCTGATGCCTCTGTACCTAAGCCTTGGCTTTTATCTTAGCAGCTCGTTCTCTGAGTCACAAAGCATGACTCAAGACAATTCATGCTCATCAATGAAATATCCTTGACATTCTGGGCACTAAGAAGAGAAGCATCATCTAGAAGGCCACCAAGACCCCATGCAGAGAATCTGGTGATGTAAATTTCCAAACCTTTCTTCATATGCAATCTGATACAAAAATAGCACTGTGGGGAGATGTTGCACAACTGAAATTCTGCCCATTGTAGATTTACATTATCTGTCTTTTCTTCTACAGCCACTCACTCCCATTAATAAACAAAAGCCCTCTGAGATCGAGGCACTTTGGGTATTAAGATCAAGGCTATTGAATTAGTAAAATTACATTATGAAGTTCAGACAAAACTCTAAAGTAAAAAATAAATAAATAAATTCTGGAAAGCCTCAGGATCAACATTTCTGATAGTAAAAGAAGAGAAACATTGATATTTTCTGTCAGGGTATTTCATTTCCCCCCTGGCTAAGGAAATAGGTTCATGTCATCTCAAATATACAATTTGGTCAGTTTTACTCAGCACAAGGATTATGAAAATAATTTAGCAGTAAAGCTATCAAACATACATTTTTTGATTTAAAACAACTAGATTTTATAATCTATTCTCTCCAGAGAGTAACTACTGTTCTTTACTTAAGGGCATTATCCCTTCACATTAAGAACCAAATCTCCTCAGAACATAAACACCTCAGAATTTTAAGCCCAAGTGTACGAACATGAGATTTATTAGACTTTACTGGTTGATAGTCATCAGGAAATGGAATTCCAAACTCATAAAAACAGTAAAAGGGTTGAGTTCTTTCAAGACATTTCAAGAGCTAAATATGGTTGTACTGAATATCTTTCCCTGTGTACATGTAGTTACAAAGAGCAAAAGTAGTTTATCAGGACTGGTATCTGGGTGGGCAGAGGATTTGCAGTGCAAGTATGAGGATGTGAACTATGATCTCCAACACTCACATAAAATTTGGGCACAGCAGCGAATGTCTGCAGTCCCAGAGTTAGTGAGGAAAGGACACACAGAGGGAGGTGGGTCCCTGAAGCGCTCTGGTTAGCTAGCTAGCCCCAGCTAATCACTGAGTTCAAGGTTAGATGGAGATCCTGTTTCTCAAAGTAAGGTGGAAGGAGACTGGGAAAGGCATCAAAAGATACCCGCCTGCTTTTGCATACATGTACATGCACACCCCCACACATGAACACACAGGCAAACACATATACACATGCATGTCATATGCACACAAAAAGTATTGAAATGGATTCTAAGTATTCTAACTGCCTTTGTTGCTTTGTTAGTTGATGTTTCCTGTGAACTTATCTTAGAAAACTTTGAAAATGTCCCAAAAGTTTCAGGGAAAAAAAGTCAAGACAAAGCTTTTTAAAACATAAAACAAAATACCCACCTTGTCTCAATCATAGAAAAACCTGGAAGAGATCCACAGGCATTACCAACATATGGGCCACACATTGCACGGTGGTGACAGTTTTTGGGTAACTGAATGTGGTCTTCATAAATTGTGTTTATTTTTTTAATGCAATGTCATTCTAAAACTGGACAATCTTGGCAGAACATTTAATCAGTCTTTCTTATTAATATACTTAATGAAAAAGTCCAGCGAAACTGCTAGAATAAATAACAAAATTAACATAATAATAAGGCCAACAATAAAGGCACTATCATAAAGTACTTTTAAAGCATTTGGTCTTTCAAAATTATATAAATTTCTAAAAGAAAAAGAAAAAAGAAAGAAAGAAAGAAAGAAAGAAAGGCCATGCCTATGTTAAGGATCTAAAAGACTGAGTGATGAGAACTTGGTGACCATAGAGAGTTGGCATATGGCAGGCCCAGAGCTAAATAAATTATTTTGGACTATCTGTAGTACCCTTGATAGTTTTCCACTGCTCACTTCTATGTCTGATCTAACGTCCTTTGAACTTTCAGATAAAATCTTTAGAATTTACTAAATTAAAAGATTACTGGCTTCTACCAACCTTGAGCTAAGAAAGCTCAGTATCAGGAAGCAACTGAAACCTACAACAGAGTTTTGTCTGCTTTGCTGTAACTTCCCTACCTGCTGTTCCAACAACGTGTTTTGAAAGAGAGTGCTTTACCTTACGGAATCCTTTGTTCTGTAACTAATAAAATCTCATGAAATGTTTTCAAGTGGAACATGTTATTTATAACAACTTGAATTTGTGTTCCCAGGCCATAGTCACTGATATTTGACTCAAGAACCAACTATCTCTTAATTCTTTCTAGGCAAAACCCATAAACACCACCAACAAAATATAGATCCAGAATGAAACTCCTTGCTGAATATGTTTATAGAAAACAAGGAAAATCTTTCATGGACATATCATTCTAATGTAATAAGATCTAATGTAATAATGTAATAAGATCTGTGAGGTATATAGACTGGCAAACATGCAGATATGCTGGTTTGTCCAAATGAATAAGCTATCATCACAATTTCTTCTTTCCATTCATTAAGCAGTACCAGGAACCAATAATGTTTTTGCATGCATCCCATGAGAAATATAAGACAAAAGCATTAAACAGGCAAATATAATGCCACTAAATATAAACATAAATATAAGGTTTATCAAGTCACAAAATTTTAGAGATTGCATGTTCTTTATTGTTGTTAATTATATCACTGTAACTTATTTTTAATTTTAGTTATTTTGTTGCTTGGTCTACACATTGAGTTCCAGAACAGCCAGGGATGTAGGACTAGGTAAAGAGATCTAATCTCCAAAAAGCAAAAGCAAGATAAATAAATAAATAAATAAATAAATAAATAAATAAATAAATAAGGAAATAAATGAATAAAATGGATTTACTGAGAGACAAGAATGTCCACTCATCAGGCTGTATCAGATGGTTGAAGGTTGACAAGGAACTGACAAAGATGAACTTTAAAATAGTTCACTTTGCTGGGGACAGTTGGTCACTCACCTAAATTTCTATAAATTATTTGCTATCAACTCCAGCATTAAATACTTTAATGCAATTATAGGTGAGTGCTCTATTACACTATTACAGAGTTGTTTCTCGGCTTATAAATGTAATCAAGATATCGCTAAAATATCTGTGTCTGCTTACAGATATTTTTTGGGGTAAATTTCTGGTTGCTCTGTCTACTTGGTATCAACTAGATTATTCTTAGTAGCTTTCAGTATTCTGGAAAGTATACTGCCACTTAAAACAATTTGCTAAGTCCCTGGTCATCATCATAGATGCAGAATGAATTCTGTTGGGCAGTACTCAGAGTCCAAAAGAGACCCACTGGATCCATACCCCAGAGTCTGTACCCGGGGCCTTCACGCTTGGCTCCTTTGCTTAAAAGCTCCAACTTTCCTGGTAGCATAAACCCTTCAGGGAGAAAAGGTTTCTGACCATGTGTTTAACTCCTGGAACAGCCTCTCTTTCCCACAGCAATATTAGCAAAGCCATTAACATATCTTTAATTCCGCTAAATTGAATCCATTCCAGCATCTAATGTTATTTATCCTCACAACACAATTATGTCTGGGAATAGAGTTATTGTTCCAGAATGTATTCCTTAAAGAGATCCAGGAAATGAGAGCGTGTGCTCTCCAACTTCTTGGGTCATGAAAGAGATAATGCTCCTATATTAAAATTACCACCTTCAAAGTTTCTCAATGTGCATGCACACAACTTGCCTAACTTAATTTATAACAAATGTTGGAAGCTGCAGATAAATATAGCAAGAGAATCCTCAATGATTAGCATAAATATGATAATATATGCTAAGAGCTGACAAACTATCTGAAATCTGTTTTGATATGTTCATTTATTGAATGTCACATGATTGTTTCCTAGAGAAAAAAGTAGATCCCCAAGAGGCCCAAGGGCAGGGAAAGGATGAGGATGAAGTAAGAAATAAGGGCTATTCGCAAAAGCATATTTCACACTCACTGTATACCATGTCCTCTCTTATAGAGAGACGGTTTAAATAACAAATGAATTGTTTCAAAAAGTTCTTTGTGACACAAACTGAATGCTGACTTGTAACCCTATTCACAGAAACCAGCCAGGGTTTAGAATAGTGTCCTTCAATCCATGCTTACAATCCACCGTTTTCACAGTGTCTCTAGCTTAAAGAAAAAACTGAGCCCTGGGGTCCCCAACCAAGGGCAATGCATGGAGAGGACCAGTAGCCAAGTGGAATCCCGGGAGTAAGGGGAGCAGGGGCTGTCTCTGACATGAACTCAGTGACAGGCTTTCTAATCACAGTGCACTGGGCGGGGGTGTAGCCTTGCCTGGCCACAGAGGAAGACAATGCAGACAAAACTCATGAAACCTGATAGGCTAGGGTCAAATAGAATGGGAGGAGGACCTCCCCCATTAGTGGAATAGGGGAGGGGCATAGGGGGAGAAGAGGGAGGGAGGGTGGAATTGGGAAGAAACAAAGGAGGAAGCCACAGCTGGGATGCAGATTGAATAAATTGTAATAAATGATAATAATAAAAAAGCTCGTTTTAGTATTCCACAAAAAAAAAAAGAAAAAGAAAAAAGAAATTTCAAGGCAAGTGTCAGGAGTTGAACCTGGCAAGTGCTCAATAGGAGGATGAATTCCAGTTAAAGGACTGTGACAACCTATCTGAGATCCTCTCAGGCTAACTTGGAGTTTGTAGAAATATTTTCTATGGGAGAAAATTGGTAGTGATCATAGGCAGAGAAGCAATGCCTGAACATCTCAAGGACATAGCAGCAGAGCAGAGATCTTAAACAAATAGTATTCCAAGAGAATATTATTTTGTCAGAACTGCAGAGCAAGGTAATGTCAAATCTAAAATTTAAGTAGATTTGCATAACTCTAAGCCCAGCATTTCATAACCATGCCACAGCTGGGGGTGAATATATTCTAGTATATAAAAGTGCAGTTCAAACAAATTTTTCATTATCTCTTCAGTAATATTGACAGTGATACTTAAAAGTAAAAACAGATGTCCCAATAGTAGAAGTTATTTTTTAATAAAAATATATGCAGGCAACTACCTGTCTTTCATCGCACTAGACTATCTTTGTATTGCATTATATTAGTCAACCTCCTCATCCCTGGATGTTTGTATTTCAGTGGTGAAAAAACACGGAAAAAGAATACATATTGAAATATATTAGAAAAGCATATAAAATAGCAAATATAAAAGTGGTCAGTCAAAACGCATGTTGGAGAGGCTGTGGAGAAAGAGGAACCCTCCTCCATTGCTGGTGGGAATGCAAACTTGTACAACCACTCTGGCAATCAATTTGGCGCTTTCTTAGACAATTAGGAATAGTGATTCCTCAAGACCCAGCTATACC
>CM053763.1:51093019-51111345 GCA_028658305.1 Pachyuromys duprasi | reverse complement strand
AAGGAGGTCCTCCCCTGTTGGTGGACTTGGAGGGGGCGGGGAAGAAGAAGATGAGGGAGTGGGAGGGTAGGAGGGAATGGGGGAGGGGGCTACGCCTGGGATTCAAAGTACCTAACCTGTGATTGAGATAAAAATAAATAAATTAAAAAAAAAGTGGTCAGTCAAAACCATAAGGAAATTACAGGGATGAGCAAAGATCTGGAAGTGAATAAAGTAATATCCTTTTAGGAGAACATCAATGACTTACTCTGGGCTGTTTACTTCATATGAATGGTAGTAGCTGTTAAGACTGATATAATAACAGTAAATTTGGAAAATATCATGTAGGCGAGATCACAAAGCATCAAGTATGCCCTAAATACAGTCACTGATGACTCTTTGTCCCTGAGACTGTGTATGTGTGTTTGCAGATGCAGGTGTGTGCTGGTACATTGGTGTGCCTAGAGCCATCCAAAGCTACAATCCAGAGTCTTATTTGATTACTTTCTCTCCTTATTCACTGAGACAAGGTGTCTCAGCTTAACCCAGAGCTCTGGTTAGCTCTAGTCTAGCTAACCTCTTGACTTGAGGATCCTTTGCTTCAGCCTTCTAAAGGCTGAAATGACCAATAGTTCCCCCACTGGCCTAACATTTCTTGAGTGTCTGGAATCTTCATGTTTTCATGGCAAATAGTTTATGCACTGAGGCAAATTTCCAATCCCTAGCTGAAGACTTTTCAACAATGGAATGAAAAGTAAAGGTTTTGGAAGTAATTCTTCTAACTATGAACTTTATGTAACTTGTAGCCATTTATAATGTTCATACATGTTCCTCATGTTTTTCTCTTTGTTCCAAACTTTAATATGGTGAATCTTTAACTTAACACAAATAAGAATTCCACGAAAATTAAGAAAACATAGTTTTTATTGTAGAATGCAGTGAATGCAGTGAAATAGCTGACTTACACATTTGATAGCTGTAATTTTGGCAGTAATTTGGTGAAGTAACTGACTCCTTAAATATCAATGAGGATGATTCTAGGCATTCCTATGGCTGGTTGTTTTAAACAACGGCATCAATTTCAGAAATCTCAGTAACTGACTCGTTCCCACAAGCTCAATCTTAGAACACGAAGGCAAAAGAGAGACAGTAAGTAAAATGGAGACAAGCTGTCTTGTCTCATTCCTCAGTGAGAAAGAGCCTCCTAACTTCTCCCTCCCTTGTTGAGTGAACAGAAAATCTTACATTACTCCTAATTTTTTTGATATCTAAATTTTTTTTTTATCTTGGACCATACCACAGTAGTTTCTGAGTAGTTACTGAGGATTGTTCGCCATATTCTAACTTTGAAGCAATAAAATGTGAGGTTAGAGTGAACACCCAAAAATGTTTTAAAGAGTCAAAGTAATATTTTTTGGCCAGATAATGAGTATTTTAAAGCTGCTGCTTTTCCTTTTCAGTATACAAATCAAGTTATGAGCTAGTACTCATATTCTAAGAAACAATTGAAAACCCACAGTTGTTATATATTACCCCAGTGTCTTGTACTTTCATCATGCGCACTTACGTTTAGATAAAAGCAGCAAACGTTTGCCCAACTCCTTTTCATTGAATAGTTTCCTTTCCTGATCTTGGGGAACATTGCACTGTGACTCTTTTTAATCTATTTTCATGATGAGGGGAGATTCTTAAGAAGTAGCAAATAAACAGTAATTTTAAAATGGTTTGTGTATAGCAATAATGCTACAAAAATTAAAATATGCAAGCTAACCAACCAGAGGGAGAAATTAAGAAAGACTAAATTGAAACACAGGCTGAAATTATTTTGATGATCCATCAAATTCATTTTTTTTCACTTATGAAAACAGCAAGCCGTGTTCCAATGTCAACCCACAAAAATGAGTCCTTCCATATCTAGCATGTACACCAGGTTGTCACGCAGAATACGATTTGTCTTTATACATTGCAATCAAACTAAGCACAGTATGTTTTCTCATGGCACGAATCATCCATGTTATGGTTAACAAGGATGATGCAATTCCACGAAATGAATAGGGATAGATGAAATAATACAGAATGCCTGTGCCTATGAATTTTAGTCACACAAACAATTTTTTCAATGTTAAAATGCTAAAGAAACATTATATCGATATATGACTTGGCAAAATGCTTTTGACAATTACAGAATTAAAGTTATATTGGAGTACTAAATTAGCCTGATTGACTCCATAACACTCAACTTTACCAGAACATTTTCCCTTTCCTAATTTATTTTCCCCATGCAGCAGCAGCTAAAATGGTTCTGAGAATGTTTTATTTACTGGCCAATTTGTAGACATCTTCAGTCAGCCTACACAGTAACAAGTTGGCACTAATAAGCCATACATAAAGATCCTAGTTATTAAAATACAAATTAGGCAACCCTTATGTTTATACATGTGTAAGTACAATTAATAGTGCAGGCTTAGTTGGAAACAAAATTGCTTTAGCTAACCAGCCATTTCAATGCACACAAATGTGAGTCCAGATGCAATTGGAAAAGATCTGTTTGCTGAAAATAATAAAAACTATTTCATGTGGAACAATTAGTTTACCAAGCGTCTCCACCTCCACCCACCTGTCCTTAATCAAATGATTTGTCCATCTTAAGTGACATGACATGCCTCCTTTAACACCCATAAGTTGCACAGAGACCTGACTGACAGCTGGTAGATGTAGCTTATTTACAAATATTGGTTTGAACTTGTAAAGGCACGACCACATAAATTTTAATCTAGTTAGGATTGTATGCCCTTTGTTCCCTCCCTTGTTATTAGCAGCACGTGCCAAACAACAGAGCTGGCTGGCCAGTTGTTCCCTTGATTGTGGATTCATATGGGGATGAAATGGAGCTGAGGGAGAGTGTGAATTACTGCAGCCCCTTCTTGTTGCCAGCATTTAGTTCGCTGCCTCTTGTTCTTGCTGTTTATGTGATTTCTCTATTTTACACAGTGGGGGATGTTAACCAAGTTTTGCCTGAGGAATATTAATGAAACTTGCCAACTTATACTTGAGGGAAGAAACAGAATATTATATTTCATTTTGAAATGTTAATGCAGCTTTTAGGAAACTTTTTCTGCCCTCTAAATCACCCTAGCCTTAAATTATTGAAGAATTAGTGCACTGGTGGAAATAGTTAAACACCTTAAAAGAAAATAAAAAGGATTATAAAGTGTGAAGGGAGGACCTTTTCTAACACGGTATTTAACTTCAATTAAATGTTTTCAAATGTTTACTTAAAATACTGTCAAAACTTGCAAGTGTTTGGGGTGCTTTAGGAAAACAGAAATCTGCTGTTAACTAAGTTTAATTACCAACCACCAATTTGAATCTTATTCTCAACCTAAAGGGCTGATTGATTTAGCTTGATATATCTATGAGTTGAAGCATTGTCTACTTTTCAGAAAAAGAGAGGAGAAAATCCTACTTTACTATGTTATAATCATTGGAATCTAGCAATTTAGCAAATTTAGTTTAGGTTCTATTCTCCAGGCATAAAAATCCTCACATTCTCTCACATCACAGTCTCCCAAAGGGGAAGCTGATGTGTAGACATTTGGTTAAAATGAAAAGATGTGAAGGATACCAACCCTCAAGCATGCACACCTTGACAGAAGAGTGTCCTGCAAGCAACAGGCACAGTCCTCCACAAAGTGTGTGCAGGAAAAATGAATCGAAAGAACTCTCACTTGTTTTCCCTTTTAGAGTCTTTTTTAATGGCAATAAGGTATAAATATATACCAAATGCAATGTAGCTTAATGGAAACTTAAGAGTTGAGTTTGTTCAAGAATTTTCCACATAGTGAATATTACTTAATAAGAAAATTAATACTGGGGTAAGCAATTTATTTTCTATGCATATAAAATTTAGTAGTGGCTTTTGCACCACTGTGAACATGTTTGTTATCCTGAATAAAATTTTCTAACACTGCTCCCTCACAGACACAGGCACTATGGTATAATAGAATTAACAATTCCATGTATAAAAATTTTTTGACATCTCACAAATAAATGACATAAAATTGTTGAAAATGAGAAAAATAAGCAAAATGCTAGAGTGCCTTCCATTTGATGATATTGTAGATGCATTAAAAACACAAAAGCTAACATGCTGAGTGTTGTGTTGTAATTCGTGCTCATCTATCACTTTTCTAAAGAGAATAAAAAGGCATTGCTAAAATGATGACAGCATCAAGAGCCCAGTGTCCGTCAATTCACAGTATATCTGGAAAAGAAATCCTCTGTCTAGAAAAACATAGCTACTATCTAAAAACAACAATGGTAAAGAAGCATATAGTCTAAGCCTATGTCAATTTTTTTTTCTTTTTTAACAATGACCTAAAATATCAAATGTTTTAATGAAAAAGATTTTTTCCAAAGGGAAAATGTGTAGTTTCTATTTTATAGAAAAAGACTGGGAAATACTGATGATCCTTGGAGTTCTGCTAATTACACAAGATTCAAATACAATCAACAACAATTGCACGATAACAACACCACACAGATAGGACCTAGTTTTATGCTCATGATATGTCACATGCTACTTTTAAATGAGGGAGAGGAAGGAAAAAGCTTTCCATCCATATAAATCACAAAGGATAATTGTGTTCTTTAGGAACACAATTTTGAGATTATCTCCCTTTTCCCAAAGGCATTAACTGCATGCCAACCTCTTCATTCCAAAAGCTCATACTTGTCAGTGTTCAAGGTGCTTATGATTTTTACTTGTTAAACAATTGTTTGTCATCTATTACAGGTGACAAACTGACCTTTATTGACTTAACCATGACAAACAATTGTGGGTAAATCCAATATCTAATAAGACCCAACAACCAAGTCAATAATGATCAATTGACTGAAAAAAATCAAATAAGATGACAGCCAAATAGAGTTACTACTTAATAGAATGTTTGGTACTCATTAGTAGATAAATAAGGATCAGAAATATTAAGTAAGGAAGCTCATAAATATCTTATTTAAATTATTTTCCTTCTATATAAAATGAACAAGGGAAGCAACAAACAAAGAGTTGTCACACTACTTCCTGGCCCTATTGATGTGCAAGTTCCTGAACTTTACATCTGATACCTCTTAGAATATGATCTCAGAAAGTATCAAAACTGGTATTCACTCTCCAGTCCTTTTTGAAAAAGCATCAATAGGTTGAGGGATGCTGACATGTCTAAAATGAGTTGTCTGGAGTTTATCAGCAATTAGAGACTGAAAACATCTCCTTTTTAACTATAGGCAGAAACTATGTTACAGAAGAGCTATATGTGTCAGCTTGAGAGTGACCTTTTTCATTGGCTATCATTGTAGACAAGTGATTGAAAAGTCCATCACTATAAGGAGGGTTTCTGAAATGTTGTATAATTAACCTAGAATTCCAGAAAACACAAAAGAAGCTTATCAAACAAAAAAGAATATATGAAATCTAATGCCAGTTAGCATGTCCAGAAGTAGTCCAGAGTAGGAGGAATGATTGCAGCAAAACTAAAACAAGTCAAACTTTAAGAGTTTAATACTTGCATGCTTGCTTCAGTCACTTCATCCACCAACACAATTGCAAAATACATGTCTTTTCATACAAAAGCCAGTGAAATGCAACTTGGATTTCAAAATAAATCATTATGAAAAGGATTCAGAGAGCATGATTCAATGCTGCTTTACTATATTTTCAAATGCCTTCAAGAGTATAAGAACACTTTAATATATTTTTCTCTCTTTTACATAAACATGAGCATGAATATTCTAAGTAATAATTGGTCCCAGTTACTCAAAAAGAATAGAATAGATTTTGGCAGTTTGGGGTCAAATTTCTATATCACTGTAAAACTCCATCACTGAATATTTTGCAATGTGACCAAAACTATGCAAACAAAAATACCGATTAACTCAAATGAAGTGATTATAAAAAGAAAAAAAAAGTCCTTACCGCAAAATCCTCCCTCCACTGGTGGGCCGCTTGGACTTTCTCTGCTTCCATAGCCAGGCGCTGAAAAAGAAATGGTAAATTTTAGACATACATGACTATGGCCACAGGAACATGGAATTATAGTATAATATACAAACTGTGAGCTTGGTATTATAATTAATTTCCGGGCATGAAAAGCAATTGACACTATTTACTTGTCACTATTCACAAATAATAAACCAGTTAGCAATCTAACCTACTAATGATGATGCTACAGCAATAAATTACATCCTGTTCTTGGATATCACTGAGTTGACCTACCTTTCCTGTTTTCCTTCAAGAACATACATTTCAATTATTTTTGTAAAAGGTTTCAATGAAATGAAGACAGTATATTGATTGGAGCATAGTCCTATTCTTACTAAACATGACCAAATATTTTGGTCAGTATGAGGAGAATAATGTTGAAAGATAATGAATATATGATTTTTAAAAAGGCACATTTATAATTAAACGTTTGGATTTTCCATTTGCTCAGTGTATTCTTAGATGTTTCAAAGATGATTTTAAAATACTGTAAACCCAGAATCCAGAAATGGATTCATTTCACCTTCTGTCTATAGTATGATGAATTAAGGAGGATGTGCAAGACTGCTTTATTTACTTCAGGTACTTTTAAGCTGAAATATAGGGGCAGAAATAACACAAACTTAGCAACACATACAATGAATATAAATTTATTAAATTCACTTATTAAGAGAGAAAAAACAGGGCTGAAGAGATGGCTCAGTGGCTAAGAGCACTGTCTTCTCTTTCAAAGGACCTGGGTTCAATTCCCAGCACCCACATGGCAGCTCACAACTGTCTGTAATGCCAACTCCAAGGGATCTGACACCTTCACACTAATGCACATAAAATAAAAATAAAGTTAAATAAATTATTTTTTAAAAATGAGACAAAAAAACAGGTTGGATTTTTAGCATCGTATAAGTCACCCAGTGTAGTTTATGTTACAGCCTCTAAGAAATACTCTATTTTGTTTGCTCTTCTTCTGAGTCAAGTCTACAGCAAACAACATAAGCCTCTCTTCAGGTGGTCATGCTTTTACATGTTGATTTCTATCCTAAGATTAGTACTACAATGTGTTCATTTTTCTAAGCTAGTACATTGGTGCTGCCAATGACAATGTAATATATAATAATGAATATAGACGAGACTCAGCTTCTTGGTCCTTTGATTGTCTCATTTGTGTCATGGAATGTGGGTGCTTGTGCGTACATGTTTGCACACACAGACACAATTTAGACAAATATTTTTGTAAAGTAAATGACATTAATTGTGAGAGCCTGAAAGTTTTAGAAACCTAAAGACAGCAAGTTGAATGTATTAAAAAGACATCTATCAAAACAGACTCATAACCAAACTTTGGCAGAGTGCAGTGAATCATATGAAAGAAGGGGGAGATAGAAAGACCTGGAGGGGACAGGAGCTCCACAAGGAGAGCAACAGAACCAAAAAATCTGGGCCCAGAGGTCTTTTCTGAGACTGAAACTCCAACCAAGGACCACTCATGGAGATAACCTAGAACCTCTGCTCAGATGTAGCCCATGGCAGCTCGGTGTCCAACTAGGTTCCCTAGTAAGGGGAACAGAGACTGTCTCTGACATGAACTCAGTAGCTTGCTCCTTGATCACCTCCCCATGAGTGGGGAGCAGTCTTTCCAGGCCACAGAGGAGGACAATGCAGCCAGTCCTGATGAGACCTGATAAGCTAGGGTCAGATGGAAGGGGAGGAGGACCTCTCCTATCAGTGGACTTGAAGAGAGGCTTGGGAGATGAGTAGGAAGGGTGTGATTAAGAGGGAATGAGGGGCCGACAGCTGGAATATAAAGTGAATAAACTGTAATTAATATCAAAAAATTTTAAAGGCATCTATTTCAAAGAGTTCAAGTATAAAAGTTGCTAAATTTTATTTTCTCTGCTTGAAATACAAAATTAGGCACGGAAAAATACTACTTTTATAAAATTATTTATTTTCATAAAAAAACAAATGAAACTTTAAGCAAATTTCATAAATGTTCCAAATACTGACTTTAAGATAGTCTATGCTATAACTACCATACTCACTAACTTCTCTTTCTCGTGGCAAATGACCTGAAGGTCATTACTTATAGAAATTGACATACCTTCTAGACAGTGCAAGCCTCTAATTAACTTCTATTCCAGTCAAGTGACATTTTAAAAGCCAATAATCTACCACTGAATGCCATAGGGAAATTGCACTAAGACTAATAAAATCCCTATCTAATAAAATGTGAATATTTTATTGTTAGCAAATCTCCATCTCCCCAGCTGGATATATGGGTATGTCCTGTAACAACAGCTTATTTCCAAAGGAAGAAAACATGATCATGGAATCGGTGACCCAAGCTTTAACATAGCTGATTAGGTCTTGAAAATAACAGGGGATCACCCCCAGTTTCATAATCAGCAGCTTGTAAAAACAGTAACTAAAACTCTAGGAGTCCAGATACAGGCCAGAATGAAGGAGCCAGAGTTTTATGCTGGAAGGTCCCAGACTTGTCCAACCTTTTAACATCACACCACCACATGGTAATTGCTATTTTCATAGGTTAGAACAACCCAATTCAGTTACAAAATAAAAAAGGAAGAAAAGAAAGAAATCGCAAAATAAAATCTCTTAAGTAAATTTATGGTTTTTTTAGAAGGGTGGACAGAGCTGTCACCTTATCATTATTGTCCAGGACTCTCTTGTAAAGAGCCAGGACATACTATTATCATTTCCCAATATAGTCCATCCAATGAGCCAATAACCACTTGGACACGAAATAGTTTACCTGTACTCTGACCAAAGTTTGGCTATGAGTCATAGCATCTACTTTTATACCCTTAGTTATCAGGGAAATGCAAATCAAAACAACCTTGTGACTTCACCTTACACCCATCAGAATGGCTAAGATCAATAACTCAAGTGACAACACATGCTGGAGAGGATATGGAGAAAGGGGAACCCTCCTCCATTGCTGGTGGGAATGGAAACTTGTACAACCACTTTGGAAATCAATCTGGTGCTGTCTCAGAAAATTAAGAATAGTGTTACCTCAAGATTCAGCTATTCCACTCCTAGGCATATATCTAAAAGACGCTCAAGTATACAACAAGGACATTTGCTCAACCATGTTCATAGCAGCTTTATTTGTAATCGCTAGAATCTGGAAACAACCCAGATGTCCCTCAAAGGAGGAATGGATACAGAAACTGTGGAACATTTACACAATGGAATACTACTCAGCAATTAAAAACAAAGAAATCATGGAAATTGCAGGCAAATGTTGGGAACTATAAAAGATCATCCTGAGTGAAGTAACCCAGAAGCAGAAAGACATATGTGGTATATACTCACTCATAAGTGGTATTAGACATATAATATAGGATAAACATACTAAGATCTATAATCTTAAAGAAGCTAAGCAAGAAGGAGGACCCTGGGTGAGATGCTCAATCCTCATTCAGAAATACCTTTGTATTCTTAACCTCTCCAGAGTTGACTTTGAATTCCTAGAAAAATAGAAATTATTGACTGGCAAACATCTTTGTGGTATGGGTTCAAACAACATCCAAACAATAAGCATGTAGAACAGACTTCATTCAAGTGGGGGTAATTATCCATGAAGGGAAGTCAGGGTACTTGCTAGAGCAGCAATGACACTTTCTTAAGAATCAGTTTGCTTTCTTGAAGCAAAGATAGTTATAACTAGCTCAGGATGACCTTGTAGAAGCACAAGTGAGACAGGCAATGAATAACTAAACCTCTATTAGACCAGAACGTCTTAGCTACCTATACTTCTTTATCCTTTGCTCCAAGGCTTTCTTTATGTAAAACAAAAATGCATGTTAGTACCCATAAAAAGAACTTGGGTTCACTGAGACCTTCATTGTTTTTTTTTTCCCCAACAGGGTTACACTGAGCAAACATTCTCTATCCCCTCCTTCCAGCTGGCATCATCATCTCTTCAGCAGGCATACTGGAGAGGGATTAAGCTTCCTCTATTTGGGCTGCCTGAGTCTGCTCTTTGGCTCTAAAATGTCCAGTTCCATTACCTAAAAGTATGGCGTAGCAGAGGGGGATCCTTGAACAGCTTTATTCTAAATGTATATGTGAAAATAATTTATAGATAATGTGATAGATGTATTTAAAATTCACATAGCCTACGTCCATTGAGTTGCACATTTAAAAGAAAATCTGAAAGATGATTTTTTACAGACTCAGTTTTAACAAGCATACTGGCCGCTAAGCCTTCAGTCTCTGAAAGTCAAGCTTATTGTACAATAGTAGGTTTTAGTTTCCCATAATTCCATCAAAAGCCATATCATTTGACACCCATGGTGTATTAAAAATAAACCTGTAGGATTCTCACTAAAACAGTGACAGAAATCTATGATTTCAGGTTATATAAAAACCAAAATTGCAAACACAAAATCATAAAATAAGTAAATGTAAGAGCTGTCTTTACAAAGTCAGCTCCTGAAAAGCAGATAGATTATTATTAATGGTGAAGAAGCTTTTGATATGTCATAGTCTTCAGGGACTGGAACAAAACCAGACCAAACAGAGTGGAAGCAGCTTATCAGATAAGAGAAAGGCCAGCTCCCTTGGAGGTCTATTCATCCTCAGCCTTCACACTGTGCCATATCTGCATCTTTTCCAAGGCATTGAAATCTGACATATGACATGAAAGTCAAATAAAAGAAGTAAAGCTATAGTGCAAACAGTATCATTCTAATCAATAATATTCAAACATATCTCCTCTTACAAAAACAGTATTTTCTAAACTTCTAAGTACTCTGCTTCCTCAGCTATAAATTAATTTTAGGTTAACATTTTTTTATACCTTTGAAAACAAACAATCATAAGGATATTTTTAAAGGAGCTTTGAAACGAAACTATAAGGCACCACTGGGCATTCAGTTAATACTCTCAGGCCTGTGAATTTAAAATTTAAATAGAAAGTGTTGACTTTGAAAGGCTATTCAAACAGATTCTAAAACAATGTCTTTGGACACTGTAGAGGAGGCTTTTCTCTTTAATAAAGGGCAACAAACATAAACGACAGACTAATTCAAGCAAATATACATTTTATGTAATTTTGATTAATGTTCAAACAGTCAATACCCAATAAGGGCTGGTAATTGCTGTACTGTATCTGCATTGACAATCTAATTATCACTCTAATGAGTTTTACTAATTGTCATTAAGAGGTTCTTACTGGATCAGGACACACATTTGAATGGCCTAACAACACCTTCTAAAACTAGCAGATTAAGGTGAATTAACACACTTCCACATTCTGAAGAAAAGCACAGACACTGTATTTGCTTCTGAGGATGGTGGCAGGGCATGGGTCCAGACTTCTGTGCAATTAAGTGACTGATTTAACTGTCTTCAGAATCTCAGATATTTATGTATTGCACATTTATTTCTCTCTCTGTGTAGAAATCTATAGATTTAGTTTCCATTTCAACCTCACTAACACAATTCCATAAAATAGATTGTTAGAACTATAATCATTGAGGGAGGGCCACTTCAACATGTAAATATGAATAAAATGAATGACAATTTCTCCGTAGTGCCTAAATTTCCTGTTTCTTCCTGCAGAAAATTTCACATCTATAGAAATATCTTAAAATAGATTTTTAGAGGCTACTTGAGCTAAAAAGCACCAATTATTTGAGTAATTAAGTGCCCAGTGAAAGCCTGGCATCTCAGATATGGCATTGTCCTAACCCTCCAGCCACCTTGCATTCCAGAATAAAGAAAACCTCTCGGGCCTCACTTGAGTGGTGTCAGATTCGGGACGAGTTTTAAAGGTGTAACAAGAACAACATTCCATTCAGACCAACGGTTTTTATTAATGCTGCAGCATCCTGGGTGCCTGAAATAGTCTCATATCTATGGGAGAAGCAAAGCTCTACCTTTTAAGGACTTTTGAGAAAAGCACTGCAGTGTTAGGTAGCAGGCTCAGCCAATTTGTGATCTGTGTTCCATGACTGAAGTTAAGCCATAGATAAACTGGTACCTATATAGAGCCTTCACCACCATATTCATGACCTTTGGTACAAAACAGTACTCTGCAAACAAAAGAGAAATGTAAACACCAACCCAGCCACAAAACCTGTCTGAAAAATATGCCAGAGCAATGGTGGCACAGAACTTTTGGGAGTGGCCAACCAATGCCTGATTTGACTTAAGGCCCACTCCACAAGATGGAACCCAAAACTGCTTAGGTGATTAAGAGCAAGAGGCTAGATAGCCCAGAGACTATTGGTAAAACCAAATACTGTTGATCAAAAAGTAACAATAACATGACTACTAGTGATATTCTGCTATACTTATATATTAGTGCCTTATACTGTCATTAGCAGAGAAGCTTCCTCTTGCAGCAGGTGGGAACAAATACGCAGATCCACAACCAGGCATTTTGTGGAGAGAGGGAGACAGACAGACAGACAGAGAGAGAGAGAGAGAGAGAGAGAGAGAGAGAGAGAGAGAGAGAGAGAGAGAGATTTGTATCACACAGCTCTAAATAGAATGTCTCCATCAAATCCCATGAGGTTAACAGGTATAAAATGTGATCACACACACTAAATTCAATAATATCAGTATAGTTCACTATTTGATAATAAAATGTGGTAGCCAGGTGAATATGTTTACATTCTGATTGAAAGGAAAAATATCCTGAAAAGCAATGTGACTCAGCTAGTTTGTGTGCTCCCACAAATTAAGGTGGAGGATCTTAAAGGAAGATTATGAGTTGGGGTTTAGCCTGAACAATACACAGAAATCCGTACTCAAAACAATTACTAAAATAAATTTTACAAATCACTTTACTTGTAAGTGTTTTGATTTTAGAGACAATAAGCATATGCCTTCTGAGTTTACAGAATATGACGTACAAACAATATATAAGTGTATCCAATACATAACTCCTCCTAGTGGAAACATCATCATACTATATTCACTATGTCATATATAACCATGCATGCATGCAGACACACACACACCTGCGAGTCAATACCTGAAAGATGTTTTCTGTATGTTCACAATATATGTGCTTTTTAAATTTTTTCAGTTAAATTCCATATAAATCAAAATGTAATCACAAATGTAAATCCCTCAGATAAATATAAGAAAGAGATCTAACAGAATAAGTGTACTAATCAATCACAAACTACAGCAATAGGCATTTTATCTGGATATATCTATCTTTGCTATGTATATATATATATATATTTTATAATATATATATATATATATTTTTTTTTTTTTGCTGTAGGTGAGACTGCAAATAGTCACACAAAAACCAATAGCCTGAAACATACTACTGTCTAGAATTTGCCTTTGCTCTTAGGTTATAGTACTTTCTAAGAGAAACAATTGTTACACATCACCTTGAAGTTTACCTTAAGTCACCTCCTCTGAGCTATGCAGAGAGTAAACCTCTATAACATAGTTGCCTGTATCTGCTGTTGGCGTTTTTAGGAATCTCTGTTTCTGAAAATACATCAGTCTTATCTGAAAATTGCTATTGCTCATGGCTTTCTCCCTGGTAGGCTGCAAAGTGAGTGGTTGAATGTCAAAGAGGAATCCCACCAATTTCTCCAGGGAAATGACTTTTCTCAGGAGGAACCTATTATCTTTCCAAGTAGTAGTTTAGAAAGAACAAAAGAATCCACGAAGACCATACTGTATGAAAACTGCTTTGATGCAGGGGTTTAAAAACAAGGTGCCTCTCCATGCATGATCCTTGATTGGGGTATCAGTCTCTGCAGAGCCCCCAGGGCCAACTTTTTTTTGTTTTAGTTTGGGTTTTGTTTGTTTGTTTGGCTCTGTGGGTCTCCTTTTGGAGCTCCTATCCCTTCCAGGTCTTTCTATCTCCCCTTCTTGAATAAAATTCCATGAATTAAGATGTAGCCCATAGCCTCAGGCTCCAAATCAGTTCCCTAATAATGGGAACAGGGACTATATCTGACATGAACTCACTCTTTGAGGGGGGTGCAGCCTTGCCAAGCCACAGAGGAAGACAATGCAGCCAGTCCTGATGAGAGCTGGTTCAGGTGAGGGTAGGTTCAGAGGGAAGGGTAGGAGGACTTCCCCTATCAGTGGACTAGGGGAGAAGCATGGGAGAAGAAGGAAGGTGGGCGGGATTGGGAGAGGGTGAGGGTAGAGGCTACAGCTGGGATACAAAGTGAATAAATTGTAATAAATAATAATAATTAAAATTAAAAAACACGGTTGCCTGGGGCTGGCAGTGGCTCTTAAGAAAGCCCCACTCCGGTTAGCGCCAGCACTGTTCAGAAACACAACCTAAGCCTCCATTACATCTTAACCATGGAAACACAGAGCAACCCTCATCGGTAAACACAGATGATGCAGAGGCAATCCATTAAGAAACCATTGTTCTTCACAGGGATTGGGCAGGTTGATTTGTCTCAATCTGACACTTAACTAAAGTGAGTTAACCACACATCATTTTGCTGTGATTTCTCAGGCCAAACCTTACAACTAGGTGTAAGGGACACTTTTATGTTTTGCTTACACTTGATTAGAATAGCTTTTTCAGACTCTGCTTTTGTTTAATGGAATTAAACATAAGGGTATGATCAATTTGTTTTTAATTTTCTATTTTTGATAGATCATAGACATTACAAGAACAAAGAAGCTTGCTAATGAAATCCAATATAAATTTTAAAAAATGATCTCCAATAATAAGAAACTCTCCTGAACTCTGATAATCAGCAGCTTATCCCACATGTTCACGAGAAAAAGAACAGATTGTGTAACTCAGTAGATAACTTTCTTTAAATTTAAATTTGCAAACAACTGAGTAAATAGAAATGAAAAATTGTACAATTTAGTTATTTGTGTCAACTCAAATATCTGAGCACATCTATAGCTAGTTAAAGTAGATACTAAGACAATGATCTATGTAATAAATCATTAATATCGATTGGTTTAAGCCAAACCATAAATGCATCTTAATTGTGGAGGTGAAATGTAAGGATGCATAATAACTCATTTGATAATATTCTATTTTTTAAATGCCACATTGTGTGAAATGAAGATCCCACAATAACTACAGTATTTTTCTTTTTGGGTGTACCATTTCAGAAACTATAATATATGCAAAACATATGAATGAAACTTGCTGAAATCATGCTAGTCATCATTTATACTTTCTATTTGTAACCAAGTACAAAACAAAACTTTGGAACAGAGCTTCTGGATCTTGTTGTATAGATTTCAGCCTAGATCTGTCATATTCAGTAAGTGCTTTTGAAATTAACCACAATGCTTCAAGTCTAATCTCAGAGCTGTAATTAGCTGTGAGCAATTGGCAGACTCTTAGAAAACAGAAGCCAGGGTAAACTAGATTTCATCTGGTGAGAAAACAAAACCTCTCTTAGCAGCATGAAAGCAAATGATACACAACAGATGATTGACGCCACCTTCATTCGGCTCCACAGTTCAAAGCAAAAAATAAAACATTGATAAACTGAATACAATTTTCACATCAACTATGTGCCTGGCCACCTGTAAAGAATGGACCAATGAGCTTATTTAACCATCTTGGCCACCTGACCAAGGATGACAATGCCACACTTGCGCAAAGATTCTGATGCATGTGTGTGTCAGTTTTGTCAACCAAACTCACTGTGATACAACTTTTTTTTTCAAATTAAGACTTGAGAACACTTTTCTAGGGCAGCATGTTTTAGAGACAATAGACACTTAGCAATAGTCACTCTTTCAGAAACATTAAGCAAAAAAACAATTTGAGTGAAACCAACATAGGTCACTATCCTACATGATGCCGCACATTAGACTGTTACTGTATCATTATGACACACATTAGGCTGCTCCCTCTAAATGACTGTGAGTCCCCTCCATCCAAAAAGAACAGCTCTCCTGTGCCTCTATATTTTCCACGTCACTCCCTACGTATGACAAGCTCATAGTCACTGCGTGTGGAAATACAGAAATACTGACTGCAAGGCTTCATCAAGATTGATAGCAAGGTTTGGAGAAACACCATCATTCATTAGCATGACACTTTGAAATGTCACTTTGCTATGATCTTCTAGCCTCAAAACTTATCTTCCTGTGAGAAAGCATATTTTCCAATAAATACCTCATCATTTAATTTTTTTTGAAATGCTACATTAACTGAATGTTACACAGACATCTAAAAGCATGGGATTTCACCATGCTACAGCAAAGATTGACAAGGGGCAGTTCTTCAGCAAGTCTAGTCCTCAGTCCTGCTGGTAACTGCTCTGGGCCTCTACCCAGCTAAGCTAGAATGTCAAATTACTTATTTGAGGAGATAATGTTTCCAGAGAAATCATATAGTAATTTGTGGGCTAAATGTATAATGTTAAGGCTAAAGATCTTCCAACTTTTGCTTACCAATGGATTGTATTCAAACAAATCTAGTGCTGTAAGATGACCAATTTAAATCACTGTGTGACCTTTTCTTTACCTATCTTGGACTAACTTGACCTGTAAGTAACTTTAAAAAACAGTGAAAATACCTCTATAACTGAGTTTGCGTATGAACAAATTAAATGGACAAATAAAATGAAAACCTTCGACCTCAATTTTCTATAGTATAAAAGAAGAACTAAAATAGTGGATAAACTCCATAGTACTTTAAGGGTTAAACCCTTGTTTATGAAGTCCTCAATGATTTAAAGAAAAACCACACACATTTTGTAGAAAACATAGCCATCTTAAATATTTATTAAAACAAATCTATAAAGCCCATCATATGTAGGGCTAGAGACATGGTCCAGAGAGTAAGAGCACTGGCCAGGTTTGACTCTCCATACCCACATGGCAGCACACAACTGTCTCTATCTTCTGTCCTAAGGGAAGCAACATTGCAAACCCCTCTTCTGGCCTCTGAAAGCACACACAAACACACACACACACAGAAAAAAACATTAAAACACACAAAATAATATTTTTAACTAAGTTTCATAACTGTTTTGCCTAGTAGTCTCTCAATCAGTTTTAAATTCTGTCGCTATGTAGAATATTTTTCTGCAAGACTGTCATGTGATTTTGTCATGTGAACGAAGTCAGAGAGAGAATATTTTTCAAAGTTTTTATGTAGCAAACTACATTGAAAAAGAGAGTGACTTCCACCAAAGTAGAGGATCTGCTAGTGTGTTGTGCAGAGAAATAAGGATAATTCTGTGGGACAAGTGTTACAGGAATGCAGGCAAGCCAATCTGCAACAATAGGGTTTCCTCAAAGCAAAGGCACATATTGATAATCCAAGCATTCAGAAAACAGAGTCAGGAGTTGTTCAAGAACTTCACAACTAGTCTTCAATATAAAGGTAATCTAAATAAAAATTCTACCAGACCTTCAAAGAAGAGCTAATACCAATATTCTTCAAATTATTCCACAAAGTAAAACAGAAGGAACATTACCAAACTCATTCGATGAGGTAACAGTCACCTTGATACCTAAACCACACAAGAATCAACAAAAAAAGGAGAACTTCATACCTATCTCTCATATGAACACTGACACAAAAATACTCAATAAAATCCTCAAATACTGAATCCAAGAACACATCAAAGATATCATCTACCACCACCAAGTAGGCTTCATCCCAGGCATGCAGGGATGTTCAATATATAAAAAATCTATCAATGTAATCCGCCATATACAGAAACAAAAGGAAAAAAAACACATGATCATCTCCTTAGATGCCAAAAAAGCATTTGAGAAAACTCAACACCCATTCATGTTTAATGTTTTGGAGAGATCAGGCATGAAAGGTACATACCTTAACATAGCAAAGGCAATATACAGCAAATCTATGGCCAACATTACTAAACAGAGAGAAACTTAAATCAATCCCACTGAAATCAGGGACAAAGAAAGGCTTTCCACACTCTGTTTCTCTTGAAGTAGATTTTCTTTCACAAATGTTACATGTAAACTTACATATATCAATATGAAACTGAAGATAAATTAACAAAATGTGGTTAATAGGGAGGGTAGGTAAAAAATATCCATCTAATTTATTTTCATATCTATGATGATAGGACCTTAAAGGACCATTTATTTTCTCGTATAATTTATACTTTGCTATCCATATAGAGTTTACCATCATATTTCTATGATAATAAATTAACTTTAAAAAAACTTGAATTAGGGATCCAAGATGGCTGCCACGAGAGAACACTGTGTCTGAGGAGTAGGAGAGCAGAAACAACGCAGCGACCAGGAGACTGAACTCTGGGACCGAAAACGCCAGCATTGTGAGTGCCAGGTGAGCGGAACTCCTACGGTGAGA
>CM053763.1:51048207-51092519 GCA_028658305.1 Pachyuromys duprasi | reverse complement strand
AAATTAAAAAAAAAAAAAAAAAAAAACTTGAATTATTAGCTATCAACTCCAATTTCAGGGTGAGTTTATAATCTTCCACTGCTCCTCAAGTGCTTTTCAATAAATATTTGAGGTGGTCAGATACTGTATATCCATATAAAGACGCAGAAAAGGGCAAGAATATCAGAAAGTACTCCTTCAGATATTCTGAATACAATTCTCACATTAGTTCTCACATTTCATTTCATTTTTGTATAAAGCTTGGCCAAGGAAGAGCAGAGGAAATAGTAAATCACATTCTGAAGTTTAGAGTATGGAAGACAAACCCCTGAGATTCTTCATCTATACAATCGAGGCAGTAGAAATCACTTCAGAGTTTTTAATGGAATTAATGGATATTTGAACAAAACAATCTAAAACAACATCTCAGTCACATTAGCTCTTTTGAATTAAGAATGACCATAAAATGACAAAAGGGATTTAATTTACTAAAGGTGTCACCAAAGAAGGTTGTGTTAAAGTCCTCAAAAGTACTCCCATGATTCACACTTGCTTCAGGCATTTCTCAGGTTTTATATTTTAAATAGGGATTTCATCACTCGTGTTCCTTCTACTTCATACTCAACCATTTGACTTCTATCAAAGTTAATTTATGTACACCATTTTAGACGACTCTGACTTGTTGTAAACTACCTATCATTCCTACTTTGCC
Source organism: Pachyuromys duprasi (assembly GCA_028658305.1). Classification (NCBI taxonomy): domain Eukaryota; kingdom Metazoa; phylum Chordata; class Mammalia; order Rodentia; family Muridae; genus Pachyuromys; species Pachyuromys duprasi. Next base: position 51,091,828 of record CM053763.1, on the reverse strand, counting down.
ATCTTAATTTAATTATTTGCCATCTTAATTATTTGCCTTTAAATAATTTACTTAAGATTGTAGTTTATACACACAGGGTGACAATTTGGTAAGGAGGCTGTCCTAGGAAAAATAATGTGTGATCTTAGACAGTAGGCAGATATTGTTTTGTTCATGTTGCTATGGAAACACCTCTGCCCCATCAATCTCTGGGGAACGGGGATCGGATCATATCCTGTGGCAGATGCGATTGTGCACCATGTGTACAGCTGTTTCTCAGGGGTCAGGAGATCAGAATAATGTGTCCATCAACTGGTCAGTCTTGTAAAAAAGGAAATCACCAATTTTTTAAAAATATCAGAAATATTATTCACTAATAACTTAAAGACCAAATCATTGTTATTTTTCTAAGAACATAATTTTTCAAATGCTGAAAATATTTAGTATCTCTTTAGCTTTTGTTTTAACTTGAGCAATACTATTATTATTATCTTTGTTCTCAACTTTTATCAGTTTCAGTGAAATCTTCCAGTAAATTATAAATCCTTGTAAGAGTTCTTTGATATTCTATAATTTTCTGTTCGCAGCTCTTAAATGTGAGACTTCTCCAACAGGGAAAAAAATTAAATTGTTGGCTCTCAAGAACAAAATTCAAAAGCTTGCTTTTGTGTTTCTTTAAGAAAACTGGCATTAAACACTACATGTAACATGTTAATAATACTGACTGTTAACATGTCTGTTCTTTTATATAATCTCTGGGTTTCCTTTCACATAGGTTACTTCAGTTGAGCATCCTAATAAGTATAAAAATGAAAAGAAAGGTTGAGATCTTCCCTATGCTAGGCCTTTACAAAGAGCTTGACAGAAGGTATTGTCATGCTAACTTAATAAGACAGTAATAGACAGCATATGATTATAGGGACAATAATAAACAGCATATTACTGTAAGATAGTACCAGACAGTATATTATTATAAGATAGTAATAGATAGTATAAGATTTTACAGATAGCAATAGAGAGTATACTACTGTACACACAGTATCAGATAGTATAGTATTGGACAGAAAATAATAGACAGCATTCACTGGTACACGTAGTAGTAGACCATATACTATTGTATAAACAGTAATATAGTTCAAGCTCCCCTAAATTAGCAAGTGGCAGAGCTTATGATTTGATACACTCAACCTACTTCAGAACCCCTGCATGTACCATGTGGTGGGTGTAAGTTGTCCTTAAGACCATCAAAACTACAGAGTAATGAACACAAATAATCCATGCTGATTCAGCACACATCACAGAAGACCTCTAGATGCCTGTCAAACAACTGGTAAAAAAGAAAATTGATTCTTGTCAGAGGCAGTCCCTGTTCCTATTATTATGGCTCTTTGATCACCTCACCCTGATGGGAGAGCAACCTTATCAGGCCACAGAGGAAGACAATGCAGCCACTCCTGATGAGAGCTGATAGACTAGGATCAGAAGGAAGGAAAGGAAGACCTCCCCTATCAGTGGACTTGGGGAGGGACATGTGTGGAGAAGGGGGAGGGAAGGTGGGATTCAGAGGGGAGAAGGGAGGGGTTTATGGGAGGATACAAAGTGAATAAAGTATAATCAATAAAAAAGTTATTGCAAAAAATTGATTCTTGCTTAGCCTCTATTCAATTTTGTCTTTGTCTTCTAAGATAATACATTGAAAAAATCTTAGTTGGAATATTTTAATCTATGCATTTCACAGACATTTACTTACACTGCCATTTCATTGGTAATTACAAGTAACCTGGAGATGGTGTGAAGGATTCAAAGAATGTGCATATATAAACAACCACTACATTATAGTACAGAAGGAAATGAGTATCAGTTTATTTGAGCATATAATAGCCCCCTTTGGGGTTCTGGGACAGCAAATGCTTGAAAGGATTAGGAATGCTTAAGAGAAAATATTTTAACTTATTACAGCAAGCCTTTGTTAGAACCTGAATTTTTATTATTTTAATATTTTTCCTTTTTAAAATTTATCTATTTTTATTACAATTTATTCACTTTATATCTTGGCTGTAGCTCTCTCCCTTGTCTTGTTCCAACCCCACCCACCCTTCCTCTTCTTCCCCTATGCCCTTTCCCTAGTCACCTGATAGTGGAGGCCCTCCTCCCCTTCTATCTGACCCTAGCCTATCAGGTCTCATCAAGGCTGGCTGCATCATCTTTCTCCATGGCCTGATAAGGCTGCACCCCCTTCCCCAAGGGGAAGGTGATCAAAGAGATGGCCACTGAGTTCATATCAGAGACAGTCCATGTTCCCCTCACTAGGGAACCCACTTGGAAAATGAACAACCTATGGGCTTCCTCTGACCAGGATGTTTAGGTCCTCTCCATGCATGGTCCTTGGTTGGAGTCTCTGAAGACCCCCTCTGAAACCAGGTTTTTTTTGGTGCTGTTGGTCTCCTTGTGGAGCTCCTGTCCCCTCCATGTCTTTCTATCTCCCTCTTCTTCCATAAAGTTTCCGGCACTCTGCCCAAAGTTTCGCTATGAGTCTCAGCATCTCCTTCAATACCCTGATGGGTAGAGTATTTCAGAGGCCCCCTGTGGAAGGTGTCTGTCCTGTTCCTTGTCTTCTCCTACTTCCGATGTCTATCTGGTTTGCCCTTCTGAATGAGGTTTCAGCCTCTTCCCTAGGGTCCTCCTTTTTGGTTAGTGTAAGAGCCAAAGTTAAAGTCAGTGCTACAATGATATATGTTTCAAAGCACTTAGTCCATTCACAAACATAAAAGAATGTAAACAGGTTTATGTTCATCTGACATAAACAATAGAAATTAGTACAGCATGTTCTCAACATCAGTTGACATTATTTGTTAATGCCTTCAATTATTAGGTTATGAAAGATCAAAATATACTTACATATAGATTGACATAAGAGCAAAAATAAAAATTTTCAACATTTTTATGGAAACAGTAGAGATTAATAACAGAATACAATTAACTTCAATTACTACACGTTTACTGATCTTCTGATTTCTATATAGAGAGCTTTATTTTAGAGGCTGTATAGTATAGTGTAACTTCTGCAGCTTGTGATATATACAGCTCATTTAGAGGCTGGAATAGTGTTCATTGTCAATTTGACATAATCTACATTCGTCTGCACTATCCTTAATGGAATGCATGTGAGGCATTATCTTAATGACATTAATTAATATCTGAAGATTGGGTATGACCATTTCCTGCATTGTAAAAAATTTTCTCTGCCTCCTGACTGTAAGTGCTGTGTGACCAGCAAGCTCATGTGAACAACTTACACTGTTTGCTTGAGCTGGGACTCAATATAAATTCTTCCTCTCAGAAGTCACTTTTTTAGAGCATTTCATCATAACAAGAGAGAAGGAAACTACGACAGATGCTACAGCAAAACCGTATTGACTGGGTGACCCACATGACATGCATTTATTTTTCAGCATTTGGTATGCAGGAAAGCCTAAGAGAAAGGCACTAGCAAATTTAACCCCTAGTGAGGGAGCACCGTACTTGATGGCTTGTAGATAACTGTCTTTTCCTTATGGTCTCACTTGAGAGAAAAGGAAGGAAGCTCCTCTTAGCATCTTATAAAAGGGCACTATGGTGGTTCGAATGAGAATGGCCCCCTAAGATCATGTATCTGAGTTGTGCAGTCCTTGGACTGTTTGGGAAGGACTAAGAGGCGTGGCCTTCCTGGAGGAATGCTGTCATTGGACTTTGATGTTTAAAAAAACCATGCCATTCCCATAAACTATCCACAAAGCCCTCCGTACTTTCTTGGCTGTAGTCTCAGCAGGTGCGTGCTCAGGCACTGATCTAGCACTATGCCTGCTTGTCTCCTGTCATGCTCCTGACCTTGATGGCCATGGACTCTACTCCTGTCGCCATGAGCTCCCAGTTAAATGCTTTCTTTTGTAAGTTGCCTTAATCAAGTAATCTCTTCACAACAACAGAAAAATAACTAATACAGCACTAATCACATCAATGCAGACAACTTCTCAAAATACTCACCTAAAACCATCATGCTGGAGACTAGATTTCCAACTCAATGAAAGTCATGATGTAAAGGATGGCAATAAAAATGTACAGTAATAGGATACATAAACTTTATTATAGACATGTTTTCAAAGACAAAAGACTTAGAATGAGTTTATCATTTCAAATAATCAGCTTTGCTTAACTTATAGAAATAATTCCCCATTGTAGAGTTCATAATATAAAGGTATAATTTACAATGACAATAAACTGATGCTTTTAGATTATTTAGTGTTAGGTTTTAGAATTCAGAGAACAAAAGTTTTTAATTGAAATTAAATAACCTAAATAGTTAATGACACTGTTTATCACCTCCCCAGATTTTTCTCCAAGATCACATGTTCTTGTTATAGGCATAAAAAATCTAGTTTATCAATTAGTTTCTCCTTCTCTTCAATATAAGCCAACACTTAATTGTTTCATATCTATAACTGTATTAACTATGAATAAATTGTTCTAGAAAATTTTCTGTTATGTGGCACAAAGGAAATTAATTGTGAAAAGACAATACTAGTCCTTTGCCTTCAATCAAACATGCAGAAAAGCACATCCATATAATGTGCTTCATTATCTTTCTGCAAATCTTATTTGTAATATAACACCTCAATATACTCAATTCCCTAAAAGTTAAATCAAATCAGACCAGCACTGTGCAGATTCCTTTTCAACACCCTTCTCCATGACCGAAGTGTGATCTCATATCCTCTTCATTCTGTAATACTGTCACATCAAATATTCTTTCATAGTGCTTTGGGTCATTTTCAATAAAATAAAAGAATTTTTGTAATACCCTTAAATCTATCACCATCTCCTCCTGGCATTATGGGGGAAAATCAATTCACAGAAACTTATGTTTAGAGATTGGCAAAGCACTTGGAGATCATTAGGTCTCATCTCTCTACAGACCTCAGACTAGATTATATAAAGCACCTGTCTAGGCATTGGGATGTCAAGCAAGGGGACAGAAAAGACTCTTTCTTAGAAAACAAAACATGCAATTGAATCACGGCACAAAATCCACAAAGTACACTTCAGCATATTTGTAGGTCAAAATGACATTTTATAAATACATTGTAAACTGGATCAATAATAAACTCATAAAGATGGTAAAGACTTACTACAGCTCAAAAAAAATCCCCTATAGATTTTAAACAGTTGCATTTCTTGCCTCATCCTAAAATCCACATAATTCTTTTTTATATAATAATTTCCTTAACTATTACTAGAAATCACGTATGTATTTCACATTTGCTGACTGTGTATTTAACACATTTAAATATATATTTTTGTATCTGTCCAACATAAGCATCCTTTGTTATATTTTATTTAAACATAGAAATAATTTCAATCAAGACTGGGGAATAAAATTTAATAAGTTATTAAGCTTAAAAGACTTTCATAGAAATAGCATTCTGATAAAAGCATTGAGAGTTTCCAGAGGCAACCTTGATTTATCAAGATGCTTTTCAGCAAAAAGGTGTTTAATTAGGTTGGCTCACACTTCTCTGAATCTGAGAAACTAATCACCACCTTCTAACTCAAAGAACATAGCCAGTTCCTTTGAAAATTATCCCCTGTAAACCTTTGTGTTTTTTTTTTCTTTCCATTCATTCCATCTTCTATTAGAGAAAACTGTCTAGGACAGTGTGTGGCTTTTTTTTAAAATCAAATAAGAAGCTTAAAAAAACACCAAAGTCACAAGAATAACACCCCTAATTTGCTTCTTCTTCAGTTAATGAGGACTTTTTATGTGTGTGTGTGTTCTCCTGTTAACGAGGCCCGTGTGTGTGTGTTGTGTGTGTGTGTGCATTTGGTGTATACATATACACTGGTACTATGCACTGTAAGACTTAAGAACAAATGGATGTTTGAAAGTAGAAAAAATATTCTATAAATAGAGTAAATAAGAGAAAAATGATTTATTGCATTAATATTTTTAGATACAGAGTACAACAAATAAATTAAATCAGGTGTGTTTTCCTTTCAATTTGGATTCACCTTAAAAATCAAAACTAATAATAATTTTATCTACTGAGGCTATCAAGACCATATCCCTCTAGAAAATCTCATCAGATATTATGTGACCTTCTTGTGGTTACATTTTTAGAAATGTGTATATTTCAAAAAATATATTTGACTTTTCTCTATCCCTCTCCACCTTGAGTTATGACATGTGCAAGTTCAGCTGATAAGATACACTTCCTGCATTCAATAATTTCACAATTTAGTGTTGTAAACTATAGAAGAAAAAAGTTATATAGGATGACATCTAATAACTTTTAATCTAGGTATATTTCTAAAAAAATCTATATACAACAGAGACACTTGCTCATCCATGTTCATTGCTGCTGCATTCACAATAGTCAGTAAACAAATAGGATAGATATCCAATGACTAATGAATCAATAGTGAAATTTTTGTGCACATTCACTATGGAATATTATTTCTGTAAAGAAAGATGAAGTTGTGAAAATGGATGGTGCTAGAAATAGTCATTGTGACTGAGGAAACCAAGACCTGTAAAAAACAAATGTCTCCTGGTAAGAGTGTGGAGAAAGAAGAACACTCCTTCATTACTGGTGGGAGTGTAAACTTGTACAAACACTTTGGAAATCAATCTGGTGCTTCCTCAGAAAATTGAGAATAGCTTTAAGACCTAGCTATACCACTCCTGGGTATATACCCAAAAGATGCTCCACCATACAACAAGGACACTTGCTCAACTATGTTCATAGCAGCTGTATTAGCAATAGCCAGAATCTGTAAACAACCTAGATGTCTCTCAACCGAAGAATGGATAAAGATATCACAGCACATTTACACAACAGAATACTACTAGTTATTAAAAACAAATAGATCGTGAAATTTGCTGGCAAATTGATGGAACTAGAGAAGATCATCCTGAGTGAGGTAAACCAGACCCAGAAAGACACACCACGGTATTTACTCACTCATAAGTAGATTTTAGCTATATAGTACAGGAGGAACGTACTACAAGGCACAAACCCAAATAAAGTAAGTAACATGAAGGATCAAAGGAAGGATGCATAAAACTCACTTGGAAGGGGAGATAGAATAGATAGAGGTAGTGCTTGAAAATAGGGAACAAGGTAGGAGAAGGGGTACAGAGAGTTAAGAGGGTGGAGATCAGACCTGGAGAGAGCAAAGGCAAGAGGACCGAAGGCCTATAGAGAAAAGAGAAACTGAGGCTGGAGACATATGTATGATAAACTGGAGACCTAAGTCAAGATAGGCTCCTGGGAGGAGATGAGGGGTACTCAAGCAGAGACTCCTAGTAGCAGAGGCCATAGACCAGTCTCTCCTAGTAGAGGGAAACTAGCTTCTACTAGGGTACTCACAAAAACTTTGACCCCAAATTTACCTTGCATACAAGATGGGTGGGTATAAAGATAGAGCAGATAGAGCAGAGATTGACAGAATACCCAAACAATGCCTGGCCCAACCAAAGACACACCCTATGGGAGAGTGCCAATCCCTGACACTATGAATGATGCTCTGCTTAAACTTGCAGATACAGACAGTAGCCTGTTAGAGTTGTCCTCTGAAAGACTCTAACCATCAGGGCACAAAACAGATGCTGAGACTCACAACCAAACATTGTATGATGCGTAGGGAGTCTTGTGGAAAAGTGGGAGGAAAAAGAAGAGGACCTGGAGGTGGCAGGAGCTCCACAAGAAGACCAACAGGGCCAACGAACCAGGGCCACAGGGGCTTGCTAAGACTGAAGCATCAACCAAGGATCATTCATGAACTGCACCTAGGCCTCCTACAAAGATGCAGCAGATGGGCAGCTTAGGCTTCATGCGGGTCCTCTAGTAAGGAAAGTGGGGACTGCAATGGACATGGACTCACTTGCTTGCTTTTTAATCACTTTCCCCTGGAGGGATTGCCTTGTCAGGCCACAGAGGAAAAGGACATGGTCAGCCCTGATGCAACTTAAGCTGGGGTTTATGGGAGAGGGAGCTCCCCTTTTCTGAGAAGTAGGTGAGGGAGGGGGGAAGAAGAAGGGTGGGACTGTGAGGGGAGGAAGGATGGGGCCACAATGGGCATGTAAAGTGAATAAAAAGTAAATACATTTAAAATGTCACAAGTCTCTCTCTAATGGGCATGTTTGCATTGGATGTTTAGATAAATACCTAACTAGGTCATCAGAAATCTGGCAAAGGTCCGTGGAGAAGACTTATAGTCATGGGTAGAGACTACAGTTAATATGAAAAAAGAAAAGAATAGAATAGAATAGAATAGAATAGAATAGAATAGAATAGAATAGAATAGAATAGAATAGAACAAGAGAGGTTAACGGTGGTGAGAAATGAAGTATAAGGAGGGATTGTTAACACCCAAGAACCATTAAAAAGACAAAGAGGAACTTACTACTTTAAAGTATCCTAAATATACATAAAAACAATTTAAATTCTACATTGGAGGGATACCACTCCCCAATACAATAGACTACCAAATCAAACGCCTAGTCTCACGTATGCCTATCACTTTTGAATCTGCCAGCTTGAGTCCCAAACTATCTCCCCAAATATCACATTGCCAATACACTTGGTTACCCTTCAAAACTTGATGACAAAACCTATTGCTGAAACACTACAGAGTATTGGGACATAAAGAAATCAAACATTCCTGAATTGGAAGCTTTATCCTTATTGACTAGCTTCTATAGTACTGAATGTTGCTATGCATGTTACCAGAGAAGAAAAGTAATAATCAATCTTGCCCAGCTGTGAAGACTGTGAACTTCAATAATTACCGAAGTGGCAAGACATACCTACTGGTGCAAAACCACTTTTTGATTAGATTTATAGCGCATCTCTGAAAACAGGACTAATTTTTCATACTGTGAACCATGCCAAAACAATCTGGCTAGCTAGGTCACAGCCCCTAGGGAGAACCTCATATTCTTATTCTGTTAAATGGTCATAACAATAAACTTTCCCTAAGTTCTCATTTTTATACACATTACAGATAATATGATAGCATACATAAGTGACCCTGAAAAAATTTACCGGGGAACTCCTACAACTGATGAACATGTTGAAGGAAAAATCCATCTATCAATCCTCATCAGAGAAACTTTTTGTTGTTGTTTTGTTTTGCATAGCAGATGGTGATTAATACAAAGCCTCACAACTGAGCGATGTGGAGTTCTTAGCTCCAAATGAGGTATCCACATCACTCCCTGTCCTGACCAGGCTCAGGATTCACAAGAAACAGGGTATTAAAAGAGAGTAAGAGCCACAGATAGTAGATATCTGCTTTTGTGAGGCAAGGCAGAACCATTGCAGTGTGATCTCACAGAGACTGGATATGAATGCGAAACCTTCACAAGGTCAGGTCAGCCAAAATACCAGGACTTGTAGGGGCTGGTGGGGAGTGGTCCATGAACTCTCAGCCTTAGCTGGGGTATACTGGCAATTGATGGCTGTCTGGCATGAGAAAGTGATTATGCTCCCCAAAAGGTTACCCAAGCTCCAGTAGTTTGTGCTATACCTATGCACACACAGACAGCACCAAGTGGACTCAGTGGGTTTAAAACAGAACATGTGAAGGTGGAAGAGAAGAGTGTTAAGAGAATAAATTGAGAGCTACATTCTAGAACCAATTAGAAACTCCTACACACATGATCTAAAAACTGTACTAAGAGCGAGGGTACTTTACAGTAATGCCACACTGACAACCTATTTACTATGTTACAGGTTGAATTTTTATATAGACAATACCACTAAAGGTTTCTATGGAAGAGTGTGGGAAAGAAGTGCAGGAGAGACATAGCAAAGATAGGGGTTCCTGCAGATGAGCCACTGCTTTATGATAGTGGGAAATTAAGGTAATAGCATTATGTATGTTAATATGGGGAAAATGGAATGGTAGAAGTTATACAACTGGATATATACAGAGATCCTCTCTGTTTGTAGCTGACTTTTATAGTTCACCAATAGGTACGGTTATAGATTTGGTTGCTTTGAAGAAAGAACCATAGAAAACAGGGATTGCTGATAGAAGGGATCAAAGATATTGAAGAGCAAAAAAAGAAACACACAAACAAAAGGAGATTGAGAGACTTGAATTCAATAGAATGCAATTCACCTGAGTCAGGAATAAAGGTGGTGGGCAGGGGGATGAATGGGAACCATCTGCCATAGAACAGGAGGGACAAAGGAGCTAAGGATGCTCCCATCTGGTGCTTTCTCTCCTCTCTAAATGAAACTGAACACGGGTGAGCGGAAGAAAAGCAGCACAGTTTGGAAAGCCCACATTTGGAAACGATGGTGAGAGCATTGCCGAGAAACAGCTCAGAACCCCAGGGCAGCTTTTTGTTTTAAAGAAAAGCAATCTTCCAACATACATTTTTCAGAAATCAGGTTATTGAAAAATAGCAAATCAATAATTATCTTCATTAACACACACACATATAAAACTTCAGTCACAGTCTCTAAGACCTTTTATGCAATTTATGAGGTAAGTTATAATACTAAATAGTATTAGATTTTTTTCTGTCTCATCTCGTCAAAGGTTCTCTGAATAATGTACCCTGATGTTTTATCCGTAAAATAAGTCTATACCTTAATTCAAGATTTATAAATGCTTAAATTCTCTGAGTCGAAATATAAGTGGCAGATATTATGACTTCACAGGCTGAATTAAGAGACATACATTTCTAATATATGGGGCAGAGTAAAGAATTAAGACTTTCTTTTCATGGTTGGTAGAAATTATTTTCCATGGTCGCTGCTATGTTAAAAAGCTGAGTTAAACCTCATAATTTTTCACAAATTTTCTTAGGTGAGATATGCCCATAGGAATAGCAAGAAATAATAGACAAGCGAGAAATAATTTTTCAAAAGGATTAAACATTCAGTTAAAATTACCTACAATAAAATATTCATGAAAATGAGATTCCTGGTAGAAACATTAAGCCGTACTCTATCCAAATATCTCTTTAAAACTGCACACATGTGCATGTGTGTGCACACACACGTTTGGAGACAATAGAAAGAACATGGGTATACAACATTATCATTTCCATACCCCCAAAATACGTGCAATGCATTTCGAGCCTGTGCTGAGTTGAAGAGGAATCCCAGTGCCTGGTCTTGGTGAGCTCATGGTTCTATAGGCATTTCACGAATCTCTGTACTCCAAATGGGCATGATTTGACAGAGTCCACTGGTACACATGCCACAGAGATAATCTCCCTCTACTGTCAGAACCAGGACCTGTCCCCAAGGCCTACTTTACAGGTGAGAAAGATGAGGCACAAAGGTTAAAAGTCCAGAGAAGCAAGAGGAGGGTAGGGTGTGCTGAAGGAGAGGAAGAATTATATTTGTCAATTTTGATTCAGCCACAAACATTGTACAGATGCTGAGTGAGCGTCTTCCCACATCTGAGCCTGATCATGAGCAGCAAATGGACATGCGGGGCTGTCTAAGGCAGTACAGAGTACTTACAGTACTGCAGGGCTGTAAGGAAGTGACACCAGTCACGGGGTCCTTTACAGAACTGGTGAGTGCCCAAATCCCTTCGTAAAATGGTAGGAATGAAGGGGAAAGCTAGGCACTGCTGTCAATGTGAGACTTTAAGAATCTGGACTGGACTGCAATCTACTTTGTATTGTAATTGGAAACTTATGGGTCTATTATCTTTACATTCAAACATGTGCACAGGACATATTAAGTATGTGCGGTCCTTGCTCTCTGGATCATCATCAGAAAAGAAAATAATGTGCGGAAACCTAGAAAAATCCTAATACTTTACGTGACTAACACAACCCTGCTACAGTTGAAGAGTCTCTGGCCTTCCTTTTCATGCAAGGTAAACAAGTCGTGCTTTGGAGATTTGAATTCTCATAGATAGATAGATAGATAGATAGATAGATAGATAGATAGATAGATAGATAGATGGATGGATGGATGGATGGATAGATAGATGTTATATGAAAATACTAATATATATAATATATAACCTTTAATACAATCTGCATTTATATTTTATACATCATGAATGTGATGTGTTCTCCAGTGAATTCTCCAAACTGCAGTAATGATGATTTCTTCACATTTCCTCAAAATTTAGAACATTAAGCATGAAAGGTTTTGATTCTTCTTGTTTATCTTGTCTGTTAGGCCAGAATGCAGACTTTTTCTCACTTAGACTCTTACTTGGACACTGAAGTTGCATTGGTTCGCTATCAACTTGTTCAGTGCAAAACACTGTTTAAAACCTACTTTGCTTTATTTTAATTGTGTGAGTATGTATGTGCCAGCATGTGGGTACATGCTTTGAGTGCTGTGGGGGTGGGCATCAACGGTGATGGACTGTGCAGCAGGAGTGACAGACAGCACTCAGTCACCAGACATGATGCTGAGAACTGAACTCAGGTCCTCATGAAGAGCAGGACAAGCTCTTAACCAGTGCATCATCTCCCCAGAGATATTATTTATGTATTTTTATTATTTTCACAGATTTACTGTCCTTCAATGGGCTATATTTATTTATATATTTATTTGGATTGTAGGATCAAATACATAAATACATATCATTTTATATGTGCTTGATTTATAAATATATGAAGTGTGTTACAATAGTCCATAATAAGGGCATGAAACATATAATTTAGAAAAATATGATGAAAAGAAATATCTTGTTAGGCTATGTTATTCTGTCATAATGACTATAAGTCTTGGTGCTTTGGAACAGTTAAGATATTTCTAAGTAATTCACTTGAAATACCTTACTGAGTAATGGATTTTGCTTGCTTTGTGAGGGAACTTTATATGTTTCATCAGTAAGCAGAGAAAACAGATTCTAACAGCTTCTGACACCTCCACTTTTTGTTATTTATTGCTTATATTTAATAGAAAATAATTTTCTCATACAATGTATTATGATCACAGTGAAATCTCTATTTCTAAATGTCTACACTAGTAGGCAAAAATTTGGAACTGATATTTTATTTTTTCAGTCCAGAACACCTTTATACTGAGTTGTACTTTTTGGTATGTTATTACAAAGTTACATTTTCTCATCTTTACAGTACACAAATCGAACCTTTAGATAAACACATATCTTTGCCAAAAAAGTGTTGCAAACACACACACACACACACACACACACACCTTAATGGATTCAACAAATGGAGCTGGCAAAAACATATTTCTACCTGCAGAAGAATGAGATTGGATTCATGTCTTCTAGTTTGAGCCAAAATCAATTGAAAGTGGATCAAAAGCCTTAATTTAAAACCTGAATGCTCCAACTTCTAGAAGAAAGCATGGGGAATACCATATAAGACACAGAGGTGGGCAATAATTTCCGGAACTGAATACCAGCAGCACTGGAATTAACCCTAAATATCAACAGACAGTACTACATGAAAATAAAAAGTTTCTGTACAGCAAAGGAAACAACCAGAAGAACAAGTAACTGCATCTTCAAACAATGGCAATATCCAGAATTTACAATGAAATGCAATAACTAAATGCCAAGGAAATAAAACTGCCAGTCAGTAAATGAGCTAATTAATTAAATAGACTGTTAAAAAAGAAATATACAAACACATTTGGCTAATAACTATTTAAAGACATGCTCAATATCCTTAGCCATTAGGGAAACATAAATTAAAGATACTGTGATATAACTCCTTACCTTAGAATGACTATTAGCAAGAGATCAGATAATGAATATGAGGAGGATTATAAGAAACCCTTGTTCACTGAGGGTGTTAGGTGCCTTATAACATATCCACTACAGAAATACATTTGGAGATCCCTCAAAAAAATTAAATATAGAACTACCATGTGGTCTAGCTATTTCACTCCTGAGTAAAACTCAGAAAACTCCATACCCTATCACAGAAAATATTGCACTCTTCCCGACTTACTGCCACTTTATTCACTTTAGTAAGTAAACAGAACCAATTTAGTGGCCTATAAGCAGAAAAAAATGGATAATAAAAACCTAAAATGAAACACAATTTAGCTCTAAAGAAAAGTGAAGTCATGAAACAGCCGTGAAGCAGATAGACTAGAATTGCGTAATATGAGCAAGTTCATATGGTCTCAGAAATAAAAAAAAAAAGAACCCATATGCTCTCTCTCTCTCATTCGTAGATACTAACCCATAATATAAACATCCTTATCTTTAAACAAATGTATGATGAGTACAGTAGAGATACGTAGAAAAGAGAACCAGTAAGGATAAATAGTTGGTGATGAGAAAGTTGAAATCCATGTAATGAATTATGAAAGAGGACATACAGCTAATCTAGTTTTAACTCTGTCATTGATTATTCATTCATTCATTCATTCATTTGGTAAATGTGTGGTGTGTAAATGCATAAGAATACAATTGACAGTCAAAGTGTAAAATTCAATGTTAAGCTGCCACCTTCAGTATGGCTATTTTAACACAGAACTGGAGTTTGATTCACGACACCCACATGGCATCACATATCTCTCTAAACTCTAGTTCCAAGGATCTATTGTTCTTTTGGCCTTCTCAGGCACCAGGCACACATGGTAAAAAGGTTCTGTTTGGGACACAAAGGAGAGGACAGCTGAGAGAGAGCACTAGGAGACCATCTCAGACCAGTATGTGACTATGGACAGAGACTTCAGAAGGAGCCCATCAGTTCACCGGAAGCCTCTAGCAGGTGCGTTATCTTACGCAAAGTTCTGCTCCTCCATGCCACAGTTTATTCTCCTGAAATATATGTTTGACAGTGGTTGCTTTCAGTTCACTGTGTGAATCAATTGAGTCCAATGACATTGCATATGCTTTATAAAAATTCAAATACCACTGCAAATTAAAACATTTATCAATCAATATCTGTCAGATGTTGTAGTGTTCTTAGGTAGAGAATATGTGAGGCTTGAAAGACCAGTTTGTATGACTTTCTAATTTGGAAGCAAGCACACTAATTTGGAAGCTTTATGTCTTTTAAATTATCAGGCCAGAGGCAATTCTGACCTTTGACTTTGTGCTAGAAGCTTAATGAGGTCACAGATTCACCTGCTGGTAACTGCGGAGGTGAAGGAAAGCTCTGTTGCTGAGCAGAAATTTAATAACCTACTTAAGGTTTGTTCAGAATACTCTAGTCTTCTTTGGTGACAATGCTGTAACGCCATTTCAATTTTCTTTTTCACGTTTGGGAAATCACAGGCTTTTCCCTTCTGTAGACTGTTGTCTGTGCTTCTATGCAACCACAAAAAGGAATGGTTTCATTGCCATTCTCTTTTCTTTTTTCATCATTACTGAATTTGAAAGATTGTGTGTTTCACACCTAAGACACTTCTAATTCTGTCTAACATTTCATACAAATAGCAATGTGTCACACCATTGCTCCAGGTGAGCCTGTGCCCGTATTCCTTGAGGGCAGAAAAAGATGGCTGTCAGTTTATACAAATAATGGCTCCGGAACACAGTTTCAGAATCACTGCCTATGTGGAATAGTGGAGAACAACTAAAAGGACTCGGCTTTAGATTCCAGCCTTAATGTTGTTTTCACTTTTCAAAAGTTTAGTAAATGAATATGCATAATTCATGTATATATAAGTATAAATATATGAATGGACATGATATATATGACAAAACAGTATTTAGATCCTCTTTTGAAATGAACTTTTTTTACAACTTTATAATTTTAACTTTATGAAGTTAAAATTCATAATTTATAGTAAAATTAAAGGGCATGCAATAGTGTACATTATTTTCTAAACACTTTTTGTCTAATTTGTGCTCACACTAGTGATAGTCACATAGTTTGAGTTGGAATATAAAATTTTACTCCAACTAATAGCTACAAAGAACACTACAAGTGTTTTCAGTTCAACAAAACAAAAACATTAAATAAAGAAACCAATTATCTAGGTGACCAAATCTTGTTCATATTCTAAATCTCTTTGGACACCTTCCTCTACATTTGCTTTTGCAACTGTTCTTTTGGTGGAATATCATTAAAATAGTTCAAAACCACTTCATCAGAACTATCACCCATCATTGTCACTACATAATTTTCCCAGTCTGTTTGTTGAGAAAATAATTAATTAAAATCAGTTATGCATATGCACACATACATGTATGTCACAACAAGTAACAAAAAATGAGGCCATATTTGAAGGGGCATGTGGAGAAGATTCATGGGAAGGTTCAGCAGGACAGAAAGGCAGAAGGGATAATGTGTTTATTATCAGAATCTTTTTTAACATTTTTATTTTATATTAATCACAGGTTATGTACTTTGTATCCCAGCCGTAGCCCCCTCCCGCATTCCCTCCCTATCTCCCTTCCCCATCCCTCCCTCATCTACTCCCCACCATCTCCAAGTCCACTGATAGGGGAGGACCTCCTCCCCTTCCATCTAACTCTAGCTGATCAGGTCTCTTCAGGACTGACTGCAATGTCCTCTTCTGTGGCCTAGCAAGGCTGCTCCTCCCTCGGGGGCGGGAGAGTCAAAGAGTCAGCCATTGAGTTCATGTCCGAAATAGTCCCTGTTCCCCTTACTAGGATACCCACTTGGATATTGAGCTACCATTTGCTACATTCAAGCAGGGGTTCTAGATTATATACATACGTGGTCCTTGGTTGGAGAAACAGTCTCATAAAAGACCCCTGTGCCCTGATATATTTGGTTCTTGTGGAGGTCCTGTCCTCTCCAGGTCATACTAACTCCCCCTTCTTTCATATGATTCCCTACACTCTGCCAAAGGGTTGGTTATGTGTCTTAATATTTGGTTTGAAACACTGCTATGTAGAGTCTTTTCCTAGGCCCTCTGTGGTAGGCTCTTGTCCTGCTACTTGTTTTCTCCTACATCCAATGTCCATCCCATTTGTCTTTCTAAGTGAGGATTAATCCTCTTACCCCAGGTCCTCTTTCTTGTTTACCTTCTTTAGGTGTATAGATTTCAGTATGTTTATCCTATCTTGTAGGTCTATATAAGTGAGTATATACCATGTGTGTCTTTCTTCTTTTGGGATACCTCACTCAAGGTGATCATTTCCAGGTACCACCATTTGCCTTCGAATTTCATGATTTCCTCATTTTTAATTGCTGAGTAGTATTCCATTGTGGTAATGTACCACAATTTCTGTGTCCATTCCTCAAATGAGGGGCATCTGGGTTGTTTCCAGGTTCTGGCTATTATGAATAAAGCAGCTGCAAACATAGTTGAGCAAATGTCCTTGTTGTGCACTTGAACATCTTTTGGATATATGCCTAAGAGTGGTATAGCTGGATATTGAGGAATCACTATTCCTAATTGTCTAAGAAAGCACCAAACTGACTTCCAGAATGGTACAAGTTTCCATTCCCACCAGTAATGGAGGAGGGTTCCTCTTTCTCCACATCCTCTCCAGCATGTGTTGTCACTTGAGTTTTTGATCTTAGCCATTCTGACAGGTGTATGATGAAATCTCAATCTTAAACAATTTAAGAAAATTAAAAATCAGATAGGAACAGTGAGTTTACCTGATCTGTTGCATATGCTGGTGACTAGAGTGAGAACTAATGTCTTACTTCTTGACCTTTCCTGAGAGCATATTCTGAGTGGTCGTACTCTACTGAAATTACTTGAGACATGATGCTTATATTAATTAGTTGTCATTCTGTGGTATACATACAGCTGTTAGACAATATGCATGTGGTAAACACAGACAAGTTCTATTTGACAATGAAATTAGTTTTGGAAAAAAAACAATTTATAGACAAAATGATTCCCAATGACTGATTTGCAAAAATAATTTCCTATAACTGATATATGATTTCAGATTTATTAAGAGTGTACACATATTCCTCTCTCACACAAACACACACAACACACACACCATTATAGAAAAATTATAAATACATCTCAACCAAATATTTTGGAGGAAATTAAACCAGAAAATGGTGCCTGTTCTTGGATTCGAGTGCACCAGCAAAGCCTGCCACTTCTCATTCCTTGGGAGCTGTCATAAATCTCTGTCCACTGATCCATTTGTGTTTGATACAGGGGCTGCTAGATTATTTATCGAAGAGATTTTTGTCAAGTTGGGATTAAGATGTCCTATAAATTCCCACGTGGGCAATTCATCACAGTACAATTTAAAGAGTGAAAGTGAGCCACAATAGACTGGGGTAGCAAAATGGAAGTGAGTGATAGGCGAACCCAAACCCCCAGCTTGATCTAAAGAAAGCAGACACCATATACCAAAGCTGTCAATCAAACTGCTTTATAAGGAGTCTCATGAATATGAAATAGAGAACAAACAGATTGGTTTTTTTTTCCCTGTTCCCAACAGTTATAAGAAGATGGATTCCAACACTAATGAGCTTGTTTCTGTATAGATGCCAGTGAAGTGTGCATGCCAGGAGAGTTCTAGCTCTAATTCTTTCTTATAGTCAAGAAATGGTAAAGGGCATAATTTCTAAAATAACCTGGATCGTAAGATGTTACCAATTTTATACTTTTTATATTATTGTATATTTTGTACTTCAATACACATTTATAATATATCCTAAAAAATTCCTGCTGTAATTTGAATCGTATATCATCATGTTAAAACCTAAACGAGAAACAATATATTTTTTTTAAAAAAAAGAGCTTCTAGCAATAAGCAAATGGCATCAGGAACCAGGGTTCTGCCTGGAGATGAGCAGTCACTGAGTTAGTCAAGATTTCTGACCTTAAATATAAAATAATAATTTTCATTGATGGTAATATAAATAAGTTATGGTTCCCAAGAATAGTGTTTTTCAAATACAAGAAAAGTATCTATCAAACATCATGCCTATAAAAGTATCTTATGGATAAATGGATTGAGAATCTATGTAACAATGGATCTACTCTGTTTATTATTAAGAGTGCTTCAAAACAGCTGTCTTTAACATTACACTAATGTGGCTGGAGAGAAGATTCAGCAGTTAACAGCACTTGTTGCTCTTGCAGGAGACCTGCTTGTTCCCAGGACCCACATGGCATCTCACAACCATCTGTAATAGACTTCAACAAAGTCAAAGTAACTGATAGTTTCTATGGGACCCAACACCTCTCCTGGCCACCTCAAGTATCAGGCATACTTCTGGACCACAATAATTGATGTCAACAAACACCCATACAACTAGTTAAAGACAAATCTTTAAAATTATATCATGGTGTCTGGAGGTATAGCCCAGGGACAGCACTGCTTCCTATGCAGGAGGAGCTGAATCAAAGGTCCAGCACTACAGAAAGGAAAAGAATTAACTTGTAATTGTAGATAGTTTAAATCTGTGATTCTAAATCTCTACTTCCAGTAACTTCTTTTGTCTTCTGGAACCCATCATGCTTAAAGCCTTTTCCTCTTTAAATTTGTTTAGTTGGCAGTCAATAAAAGATTAATTTTTTAAAAGCGTATTTTTTAAAAGATTTATTTATTTACTATTTACTCAGTAGCCTGCACACCAGAAGAGGGCACCAGATCTCATTATAGGTGGTTGTGAGCCACCATGTGGTTGCTGGGAATTGAACTCAGGACCTTTGGAAGAACAGTCAATACTCTTAAACTCTGAGCCATCTCTCCAGCCCTAAAAGCGTAATTTTTATGTATGCCTCCCGGAACAAAAATATGCAGCTCTAATACAACATTATTATTATGATGGCCTAAAATTTCAGAGCAAGAATATAGTAGAATTGGGTTTTAAATTAAGAAAGTCTGCATAAAATAGTAGCCATTAAAAATTCTTGACTGGTTAGCAATATAGTCTTATACCATAATAAACTACAGATAGTTCTTGAAGAAAACATTTTGTATTTTAGAACTTTATAGACATAACCTCTTGAAGCTTCAATGCCTTTTAACGGGCTGAGTATTTGGTCTCTTGAGTACACACAAAAGACGCTTATTCCTAAGGCAATACTATGTTCAATACACCTCTAGATAACACAGAAACAGCTCAAGGCACCTTTTTGAATTCTTCACACTCCACACAACTATCTTTTGTTCCATATCACTTACAAGATTAGAAATAAAAGCATACTTAAAATCACACAAACCATAACAAAATAACTTGTTTTCTATTAAATCAACTTTCAGTTAAATTACAAACATATATTTGAAATACCTGATAATGTAACTTTCTTGTTTGCAAGGAAAGTGTATGTTTCTTATGTAGATATGCAGACGTGTTAGTGTTCCGGGCACTGTCTGTTCACATGTCCTTGTCTTTTGCCATCTCCGCCTGCCCTTGTTGACCTGTCCTGTGGGAATTCTGATGGTAATGTATATTATCTATTCATTTCATTTGATCCTTTGGTAAAAAAAAATCATTAAAATATCCTTTGCTGGTGGACATTTCTGAAATGTCTTGCTTACTCCTCCATCCATCTGAGCCTTTTCAAACTCTTTAACAAAATAAATAAGTAGTTATGAAACAATAAGAAATTCAGATAGCTCCAAGCTGGGAAGTGCAAGACTCGGCACCTGTAGCTTCAATGTCTGATGAGTATTTTGATATTTGTATCCATGGTGGTTTCCCATGTCTCCTTACTCTGCAGAAAATACTACCTCTCCTGGCTGTTTTATAGATGAATGAAGTAGAATGCTGAGGATTCTACGCCAAAGATCCAGCAGCTTCCCGAATTGAGTAGTATATAATTATCCTGCCCACTGTAAGGTGGCAGTCATTCTCACTCACCTTTGCAAACCAACCCTCTAATCCTTTAGGAAGGTTCATGTCCTGTTAACAGTCACTTGCTCTTTGGTACGTTGTTTATGATAGGATTCAATGCACTGCAAGTCTCTTCCAGGCCACATCAAACTCCCCTAATTATCCAGGCACTGGATACATGTTTTCTTCAAGAGAGGGTGAGATCTTAGGCAAGATGCTTTTCTTTGCTGAAATAGCTCAACTACCAAAAAACCCAGCACTGAAGGAAAGGCAACTTAGTCTCTAAGGGGAAGCTGAAAGGGGCAATAAAGCATTCAGTGCCCTATCTGAAACTTAAGGAGTCTAGAAATAATTACATAACAACAACAACAACAAAAATCTTATAATTGACAATAATGGAAATATTTAAATAAATAGCAGGATAAATCTTTGCAACAAATTCTTTTTTTAATTTTTAAAAATTTTTTATTTTTATATTAATTACAGTTTATTCAATTTGTATCCCTGCTGTAGCCCCTTCCTTCATTTACTCCCAAGCCCATCATCCCTCCTCATCTCCTGCCATGCCCCTCTCCAAGTCCACTGTGAGGGGAGGTCCTCCTCTCCTTCCATCTGACCCTGGCCTATCAGGTCTCATCAAGACTGGCTATATTGTCCTCCTCTGTGGAGAGATCAGGGATACAAGGCACATACCTAAACATAGTAAAGAAAATATACCGCAAGCCTATAGCCAACATCAAACTAAACAGAGAGAAACTTAAATCAATCCCACTGAAATCAGGGGGCAAGGCAAGGCTGGCTCTTTGCACAAATTTTTATAAATAAAACTGATATTATAAGAGGCAGGAGTATCATTGTGACTTCAAGGCCAGCCTGGTCTACAGAGAGAGTCCAGAATAGCCAAGGCTACACAGAGAAACCCTATCTCAAAACCAACAATAAACAAACAAAAACCCAAAACAAAAACATATTATATATACCCAAAGCCCTTGAAGTGCTAAATGGTATGCAACATTCAAAACAATAGATTTTTATCATCTCAGCTTTATCAGTGGTCTATACCTTTTAAGGAAATATCAACAGACACATCACTAAGTCAACATTGCAAAGTAGAAATAATTTAAGGAGTTTAAATAAAACTAGCTATTCATTAATCAGAACCATTGAGAGGAAAAAAATCCAATCATTTATTCTAATTACATCATGAAATAAACTTGTTCTTAACTTGAAAAGTTTTGAATAAAATAAAAATGTTCTGCATAACCTTGTGACATATTTTCATGTGAAATGATATGATATAGTACAAAATAAATAAATAATAGCTATCTAAAATAAACCACAAAATACTTCTTTACAATCCAGTCCAATGGTCTTTAAATTACATTATAATTCTACTTGCTTATTTCACCTCATATACCAAATATCCTTCTTAGTAGTCATTTTCTTCAAACCTAGTTTTCAGAACATTTCATTTATTACAGGAAGTTTTTCTAATTGCCTAGTAAAAAAGTGTTACATTTTTCTTCTTAATATTGTATGCTTGTACTCTGATATATGGTAGAAAGCTATTCAAGACAAACTTTCTGTACAATTCAATTAATTCAGGCAATAAAGAAAAATAGATAGTCAATTGAACCTTAATTGTAGTACAGGGAATAAATAACTTGTCAAAAACTTTTATTTTTTCTCAAAATTAAGATTTTATAATGATTTATATTCATCTGTCTGAAAGAGTCTTTGGCCTAACTATGTCATTAAACTACAAAACTGTGACTCTTCGATTTCCATTAAACTTTCTTCCTTCGGGTATGTTTTTTTGTTGTTGCTGCTGTTATTTTTGTTTTGTTTTGTTTTTGATTGCTTTGTGAGACCAGGTCTGTCTCAAATTGAGCAGGCTGTCCCAAATTGACTATGTTGCTGTGGGAGGCCTCCTGATCTCCTGCCTCTGCCTCGGAAGTACTGGCACACTACCACACCTGGTTTTCTTTTTCCTTTAGTACAGGCCACGCTCAAAATGAAGAGAAGCCTTTTGTCAAGCACT
This sequence comes from Pachyuromys duprasi, assembly GCA_028658305.1. NCBI lineage: Eukaryota > Metazoa > Chordata > Mammalia > Rodentia > Muridae > Pachyuromys > Pachyuromys duprasi. Next base: position 51,069,107 of record CM053763.1, on the reverse strand, counting down.
ATCAGTAACAAGAGAAGTTTCACCGTGGCCTGCAAATAAGTCTTTATCCTATAGAGATATAAGGCATCAAAATATTAAATTATATCAAATATAAAGATTAGAAAAGTGAAGTATATTTTTGTGGCATCTCAAATTAACTGTGTAGTAAAAAGAATTTTTTCTGTGTTGTTCTCCTTGTAGATTTCCTGTCCCCTCCAGGTCTTTCTGTCTCCCTCTTCTTCCATAAGGATTCCAGCACTCTGCCCAGAGTTTGGCTGTGAGTCTCAGTATCTCTTCTGATACCCTGATCAGGAGAGTCTTTCAGAGCTCCCTTGTAGAAGGCTCCTGTTCTGTTCCTTCTCTTCTATTTCCGATGTCCATTCTGTTTGCCCTTCTGAATGAGAATTAAGAGTCTTTGCTAGCATCCTCCTTGCTGTTTAGCCTTTTTGGGGCTATAGATTTTAGTATGTTTACCCTATATTATATGTCTAATATCCACTTAAAAGTGAGTATATATTATATGTGCCCAGGGGGTCCTGCAGAGACCTATAATCCAACTAAGGACCAGGCAACTAGACCGCCTGTTCATAAAAAGCCCAGTTTCCAAGTGGGTTCCCTAGTAATGGGTACAGGGGTACCCATTGAGTCTGACATGAACTCAGTGACCAGCTCTTTGATCACCTCCCTCTTGGGGGAGTGGTGTGTAGCCTCACCAGACCACAAAGGAAAATGATGCAATCAGCTTTGATGAGACATGATAAGCTAGGGTCAGATAGAAGGAAAAGAGGTCCTCCCCAGTCAGGGGACTAAGGAAAGGTCATAGGGGGGGAAGGGGGAGGGTGGGTGTGACTGGGAGGAGACAAGGGATAGGCTACAGTAGGGATACAAATAAATATATGTATTAAATTAAATATATATAAATTAATATATATAAATTTAATTTAATTTAAAAAGAATATTTTCAGAAATTGAATGTCTGTATAAAATACATTTGAAGAGAATTTCCAAAGTCTAGAAAAATCCACTACCAAAACCTGAAATACAAACAAAACAAAATAAACAAAAAACATTTTCAAAAATCTTGAGCAGTTTGTTTTTGTAAACAAACTTTACTGAATTTCTGATGCAGATACTTTTAGATAAACAGACAGCCCCCTCTCTTTCACTTCCTTGGCATTCACTGTTCTTTTTGCTTTCTAATATTCCTCATATTGTTTAATTTTCTCGCAAACAAAGACAATCTTTCAAGATAGAGTAATAAGGACAAAATATGAAGCAGTTTATCAAGATCACTTTAGCTTACTACATATTCATGAGATAGTTCACTGCAAATATTCAAATAAAAGTCAAATTGCTAATGTATTCTTCCTTCTGTGAAACATTCTTAGGCTTAAAGCCGTACAATAACAGGACACTGTACTCCAGCAGCAGCCTTGCTTTGTCGAGAATTTCACCTTTTCAAATATCAGACTCCTGTCCAAATCAAGGAATGCCTCACAGTGATTCCAGAAGTAAAGGGGACAAAAGTAAGATATGTCCTGGATGAGTGAGAAACCTCTATAAATCAGCAACCTAAACACTAGTCAATATATCTATTCAATTAAAAATAGCTATAAACCTTCAACTTTTGTTTTTATGTTATTGTATAATTCATGTTGGTCAGCATTAGGCAACTGAGCAACTACCACTGAGCAACACCCTAGCCTTAAACATTTACCCTCTTGATTTTCAAATTAACAAGAGTATAAATTTAGTATCATTAAAAGCAGAAAAAATCTAAATGTGGTGATGCATGCCTTTAACCCCAGCATTCCGGAAGCCAAGGTAGAAGTATCTCTATGAATCCAAGCCAATAGAGAGGTCCAGACCAGCCAGGGCTGTATAGTGAGGCCATGTCTCAAACAAATAACAATATAAATAAAACAAACAAATGAAGAACTAAAGAAACATGATGCCTCAACTACTGTATTTTTTTAAATAAATATCAGGTTGAGGATATTATTTGTTACATCATATAATACCATATTTACACTGAGCCAGCCAACAATTGCCTTAGAGTCATCAAATGTATAAAGTGTTTTTCTTCTTCTGGCTCTTGGTTTAACTCAGATACTCGTGGTTTCTTTACTTAAATCTTCTGTGTGGCTTGCCTACTTGTGATTTCATTCTCTTTTTAACCTGTTTTTCCCAATCATTTCTCTTCTGCATACAGTACATTTTGTTGTTGTTGTTGGTTGGTTGCTTAGATTTTTTTTCTTTGTTTTTGTTTTCAGTTAACTGCAAGTCACACATGAGGTAACACTGTCTTGAAGCAGAAACAGGAAGTTAATATGGGCAAGAAGAAATTATGGGTTTCCTTTGTATTTCATTGATATTAGTTATATCAGAAAGTCTGTATTTAATGTGAAGGAAAAGACTGAGTGTAATTTTGCTACATTGCTAAAGTCAACTAACAAAACTGTTTAATGAAACAGAGACAAAACTGAGTTTCAAGTGGAGAGAAAATTTCAGTAGTTGTACTGCTACCGTTAGCATGTTGTCCAAACACAATGTCCCCTGCTATTGTTGGTGGTGTTTCAAAGGAAGCACTACAGCGACACTGTGCTAGCATAACTGATTTATGCACATTCACGTTTGCCAGCGCTGTGATTGCATTCACTCTCTTACTCACTCTTAACCTCCTGACCTGTCCTGCTTGGTTCCTTCCTCTTCCTACATGATCCTTCCACTTTCCTGCCTTTTTGTTTGTTGTTTGTTTGTTTTTTATATAACCTCTACTTGTGAAGAAAAGTACACAACACATGTCTCTTTGAGAGTGACTTACCTTATTTAATATAAATTATGGATTATTTAGTTCTGAATCTATTAATTGCATGAAAAGAAAATCAGGCCCCAAAGGAGTGATCAATCTTTTGGTATTGATGCAAATTTTCTTTCGTTACACAGTAGCAGAGTAATATTCACAAAACTTATGCATCTCATATATATAAATATATACACACATATATACCCACAGAAATATAAATATATTCACAGTATATAACCAGGTACATACATTCTGTCTTTTGAGTTAATGTGATGCATTGTCTCAAATGTATCAAGTAGTTTATATAGTTTATATCATGAGTGAATTGGTTTTTTGAACAATACATTTTTTTGTGTTTGCTTCTAAAAATCTGGATCATGAAAAAAATGGACTACAGTATCTGGAAAGGAAGCTCACTGGAGGAAAGCTTGTCATAATATTCAGGGGCAAAGCCAGCAGGAATAAAAGAAAGAAAGAAAGAAAGAAAGAAAGAAAGAAAGAAAGAAAGAAAGAAAGAAAGAAAGAAAGAAAGAAAGAAAGAAAGAAAGAGAGAGAGAAAGAAAGAAAAAGCCTGTCTTCAGCTGGGAGAAAAGAGGCCTATTTTCAGTTTCTCCTTTAAATTTTTCATAATGAGAAAACTATCTGAAAGTAGAACTTTAATAAACTGATTAAAAGTTTCAACCTTGATCCTTACATTCAACATTTTAATAATGAAGTACCCAAGCCATTATCTCATCTGTGCCTTTTGAATTAATTTCATCTCGTTCTATTGGGAAGAACATTTAAATGTCATTGGTTACTGGTACACACCTAAGACTATTCTGCTCATGCAAAATTCTTTAAAAGCAGGAAAAAGTTTATGGGCTATAAGTGATGTTCACACATAGATCTTTGTGAGGTTATTAATTTCATGTTTTATCACATGGTGGTTATTGTAGGCTTGTTAACTGTTTTTCTCTTTAAAAACCAAAAGGATAGCTTTTGAGAATATTAAAAGTCTCACTCGATAATGAAGCTACTGCATTATATTAAGAGTATATTGGTACTTTGTTTCCACTTCACAAAAGAAAGCACACAGCATATGATGAATCTTGTCAATGTGCTAACATATCTGGAAACATTCCAGGCATCTAGTGTCGATCAATAGGGGGAGGGGGGGAAGGTCTGAAAGTGAAATGCTTTTGAGATCTTCATTATACAAGTTTGAGAAAAATCAATAAAATAAGAGTGATCTTTTCTTTTTAATCTGTTAGAAGCAGATTTTGTGATTAAATTCCAAGGTAACTGTATATCTGAACATGAGCTGCCTGGGCTCAGGCACATCTTTTCTGGGTTCCTTTGATGTTAATCCACATTTTAATGTTAATGGCTATAACTCTGATCTCTCAGTATTCCTCAGATATTTTGTTTCTGGGTGATTTTGTTTCCATGACCCAAAAGCACACTCTTTTTTTTTAATGATTGGGCAAACCACTTTTTAATTTTTTAAATTAATTATAGTTTATTCAGTTTGTATCCCAGCTATAGCCCCCTCCTTCATTCCCTCCCAATCCGAACCCCCCTCCATCCTCTCCTCCCATGCCCCTCTCCAAGTCCACTGGTAGGGAAAGTGCTCCTCCTCTTCCATCTGACCATAGGCTATCAGGTCTCATCAAGACTGGGCTGTATTGTCCTCCTCTGTGGCCTGGCAAGGCTGCTTCCCACTCAGGGGGAGATGATCAAAGAGCCAGCCACTGAGTTCATGTCAGAGACAGTCCCTGTTCCCCTTACTAGGGAAACCCCAAGTACACTATGAAAAAACATGGAGCATCCACAAATTCTTTGGTCTTCCTTATATCTGTTAATAATTACTAGGACTTAAACAGAAAAAATTTAATTGGTGTCTATAAGTTAATTTAATGAAAATAATACATAAATTAGTGATCTATGCTATATCTTATTGGAAAAAGGAGTGGATTTTAAGGAAACAAAAACAATAATACAAAAATGACAGTTATATAGGTTTAAAATAAAAATATTTTAATACCATTATAGATAACTTTATGGATAATCTTTTATGGCACTACACTGTATTTGATACTTTTCTGCTGATGTGATAAATTATCTTGTACAGGAATACATTATAGAAGAGTAGGGTTCCTGAGGTAGAGTCCAAAATAGTGAGGGGAGAATGACAGCAGGCGCACACACACACACACACACACACACACACACAATGGAGAGACCTCTTCTCACATAGGAAGAAGAAAGAGAAAGAGAGACAGACAGACAAAGATCGAGGAGGGAAGAAGGAAAGGAGACCAAGAGGAGAGGAAGAAAGGAGGACAGAAGAGGAGAGGAAAGGAAGGGAGCAGGGAATGAGGAGGGAAGAATGAGAGAGAAAGGGAGAAGAGGAGAGGAGAGAAGACTATACGGCTATAAACTCTCGCCAACTGCCCCCCAATAACGCACTTGCTCAAGAAAGGCTCTAAACCTAAAAGTTCCATATCTTTCTAAATAGTGTCACAAACTGGGGACCAAATGTTCAACTACATAAGTCCACTGGGTGAAATGCTTCATCAAATATTCATATACATTAAAACTCAGTAATATGGTCTCTACTTTTCTAAAGTTTAATAAAGTGGAATCTGAAACCCTATCAATAATTTAAACATTCTTCATAATAATAAAAGTCATTGGACTATCTTGCACAAGGAATCTTGAATTGATATGCATGATTTTATCTTAAAGATTCTGACAAAACTAAAGATCCCCAAATGTTCCTTTACCACATTTCAAGAACCACTAAACTTCAAGAAAGATGATTTCTAAATACTTGTTGTACTATGAATTGTATTGTGTGGGGGGTGGGGGCGGGAAAGAGCCAGGCAATGACAGAACTATTGAAAAGAAAATCCTGAGAGAACGATGAGCAGATGATCCAATTCATTTTAAGGTATCTGAGACCTGGTCATCAAAGAGAACTACTCAAGGCTGCTGCTTTTAACCCTGTAAATGCGGCAGTAGGTATTTGTTACCATGGCCATCTACTTTTCTCCACGCTGTGTTGATAAAGCAGGGCTTACACCGTATGGTCTTATGTTCAATGGTGTTAGTGGAACCAGGAGTGATGACACATAGCTTTAATTCCAGCCACTGGCAGGCAGAACCAGCCAGTTCTCCACAAATTTAAAGTCAACCAGGTCTACACAATGAGTTCCAGGCTGCCCAGAGTCATGTTACTGAGACCCTGCCTCAAAAAAAAAAAAAGTGTTACAAAATAGACACTGTTTCACTTCAAAGTGATTTTTTTTAATTGTTACTGAAGAGATGGCTTATCAGAAATGCTTCCTCCATTCTGAAGACATTCTTGTCATCCTGGTGACACATATCAGTTTGCTGCTTCTTATTTTCTGTCAGGGCGTTCCATCTTTTGCCTTACTGTTGATTAGAATCATTTATTATCAAGCTCAACCCTTGAAGTCAGAGATCATATGTTTCTCAGTCTTTTATCCTTAGGAACTAATAGAGTTGTGTCCAGATACTGGGGACTGAATGATTTAAATAACTGCTTCATGGACAAATGAGCTTTTCCCAGGTGTACTATGCTAAAGCGTTAAATGATATGTTGTATATGTGTTTTCAAACAAGAACTACCATAGTTTCAAATCACTGTGTTTCAAAACATAAAAACAACTTCTGCTCTCATCTGCCTGCTAGCCCTTCGATCTCTGTCCACTAATGTGGTTTGAAAAGAAAAGGGAAACGAAATCCACATATTCTGTCAAAGTGAGCAATATTTGTATGTTTCTTTTCTCTTTTACTTTCGATCATAGATAGTTGGGAATAGAAGAATCATGTGGTACACGCTTACCTTAGGTGCATACACTTGAAAAAGATCATATCACCAAAGCAGGTTGTCACTTTGAAGCCCGTTATACGGTTTATCAAGGATTCATGTCAAGTATCTGTGGCATGGTCTCACATTAATATTTTTCAGGCTTTTCTTTTGAACACCCAAGTCTTCTCTAGCTAGTTTAAGACACCGTCCGTGCTACTGCAAGCCACGTTACTGATGTCCCGTCGAATGGCTTCCTAGTTTCCATTCTTATCATCTCAGTCTAACACAGTAGTTATTACCACGTTTCTTAAGTTATAAATCAGATATGCCACTCTTCTGTTTCTTTCAGCGATAAAATGGATTGCCATGCTCCACATGAAGGAACTCTGGCTACCCTTGCATGGGTAATCACAGCTCTGTCAGGCCCCCCATTCCCTTTACTTTGCTAAAAACTGTTAGATTACATTCCTAAAGCTAGCCCCTTAGGTAATTCTTTTTTTTTTTTTTTTTTTTTTTGGCCAATTCCTCCTCCTGAGTCTGTGGAGGTCCCGCTACCAAAATATTAAATTCCAGCAATGAAAAGCCCCCTTTGGTCACCTAATTAACATGTCCAGTTAAAATGAAACACCTCGTTCTACTACCTGGCTTCCTCTTTTACTTTTGTAAACTACCGTTTGTCTATACAGCTGTCTCCTCTCTATCCAGAGGCAATCCTTTGTCCCCACTCTGGAACAAACCTCCCTGCTCCTTCTCCTGAGTCCTCTATCTGTTCTCCTTGTCTCTTTTTCCCTGCCCTCAGTCCCTTTGAGACAAATCAATCTCTTTTGTGCTGAGAACCTGCGCTTGGGGTTCCTGAGCCAATACTTACCCGTATGTTAGGGTTGATAGGTTGTCCCCATTCTCGCCATGCAACAGAGCATTCACGCTATCGCCTTCTCGCCCTCCTTGTGCTCCCTTGAACATGCCAAAGGACTTCAGTCCTTAATCTTCCCTGCTTCATTCCTGCCACTTCACTCAAAGCCATCGCTCAAGTAGTTGCCATGGGTGCACCGACCAACTTTCTCAGCCCAGGGTTGCCACTGTTTAAACTCACTGGTACTTTGCAAGATCTAGAACAAAGCCCTGGCTATAGCACACCCTCAAAAATATTTACTAAATGATGGAGTTACTGATATTATGATATTGTATTATACTGACAATAATCCCCAGAAAAAAGTGTACAATCACAGAGAAACTATAAATGATAAAACAATAGCTAGTATTTACTGAGGGTTTACATGAAACACTAATTTGGTCTCCCTATAAAATATCTAATGCATGTATGCTGCTTCTATTTGGCAGTCTAAATAGCAGAGGTTCTGCATAGTTCATTAGCTAATCAAGGGTCACACTGACAATGATCAAGCGACTGACCTCAGACATCCTACTTCAGGAGTCCATAGAATCAATGCACCCTTTTCTAAAAACAACAACACAACGGGAGGACTCTCGACACATCACAACACTTGTTTTGTTGTATGGTTCATAAAATCATTTTGATCTACTGTTACAATGTGTCAAATGATTTGTTATGACTCACAGAGCATTTTTTCCCTGTCAAGTTAGGAAGAGTAAGAAATAGGACAGAAGCTATTTCTCAGTCAGTCCACATTTGATAGTTCACACAGGTCTGAGGAGAGGCAGCTCTGCCTCAGCAGAGACTGCGAACTACTCTTGTTCGTCAATCACGCAGTGGCTGTTTACTTGTCCTCCGGACACATCACTCTCCACATGGCACCTCAGTCTTCCCCTCAGCAAAGCTAGAATGTGCAGTGACAGATGAAACTTCTGTTCCTGCTTGTCTAGGGAATTCAAGCCCAAACTGGAGTATCAAATAGCTAGAAAACAAACTCAAGTCACAAACAAAGTCTAAATGCTTTGACTTTACGAACTTCATCAGTTGTCACCGAATTATTGTTTATGACAAAAAGACAATAATTCCTAGGATTATTAGACAGCAATGAATCCCTGGCTCTGTTAATGGTGTCCTCATATATATGCTAATGACCTTAGTACATTGTTGCTAAGAAGGGCCAAATATAGAAAGTAAACTAAAATAATAACAACGCAAGAAAAAACACACAAGTAAGGGTAAAAATTATGAGCAGACATTTATTTAATGAAGACTACAGGCACTGGCTTTACTAATGGAGAAATACAGCAAGAACATCAGAACATGAGAAGCTAAAACAGGGCTTCAGTTTAAAACTTAGTATGACTTGACCTCAGAAATGCCACCATATCTCAACAGACTCATTATAAAAATAATTTGCCTACTTAACTTCCCCTCCAACTCTAGAACACTGAACTGTGGTATTAAGCTTGAAGGTTTTTAATAACCTATATGAAAAGGTTTCAGGTTTTCCAATTTTTCTAGAAAATGCATTGAAATAATATAAAAGTTAATTCTAATTGAGAAAATGTCTTATCTTTCAGGAAAATTCTTTGCCAAAACAGATTAAAAAATATTATTGAATGGTCAAAAAGTTGATTTGATATCTCTAAACTTTACACAAATACAGACGTGCACACACACATACACACACACATCATTTTTTAAAATCTAACAGCAAATTGTGATTTGGGAGCCACAGGCGTCCTACTCTATAAAACAATATCTATCTTCCCTTTCTGAATATTCCTGAAAAGTATTAGGTTGAAAAATATTTTGAGGGATGGGAGTTATCCTTTCTGATGGGAGTTATCTTTCAAAGCATTCTTTTTAATATCTCAATGGACCATTTAATTGAGTGTTATTATGCATTGGTCATGATTCTCAATGTCTCAAAGAGAAAGAGCACAAGTTACATTTTAGGTGGGTAAGCAATGATTATTTAGACTTCTTTCCTGAGATGAATGTTTTTCATATTTCCATCATTTTCAGTAGTCCTTCCCCTTTTTAGAAGAAAACCTTATTTATTTTCTCAGGAATGTATTCAGTCTCTGAGGCATTCTGTCATACAGCCAGCATACTGGGTTTTGGAGAATTGATTAATAAGCATTTGAGCCTTAGAGCCATCAAAGGAGGCTTCCTGAGTATGGAAGAAGCTCAGTGAATCATCCACTATATTAGATATTAGGGCAGTTCCATGGATGAAAAAAAATGTTAAAATCATTAGGAATATCAGAAATTATTATGGGCATCAGAAGGACTTGCTCCTAAAATATTAGACCTGATGACTATCTTATATCACAGCCGACTATTTTCATATGCCATCAATTAAAGGCTAAATTAACACATTTTTACTTCATTTATTAATATTTCCCTTTAAAAAGAAAGTCAGTTGAATTAGGCAATCTATCCAGTTAGACTTGTAGTAAAGGAGTTTTCCTCTTGAAATATGCAAAATTCATACAATATTAGAATTTTGAATTCTTTCTTTTTTTTTAAACAGGGTTTCTCCGTGTAGCCCATGCTGAGTTGGAACTTGTTCTGTAGAATACGCTGGCCTGGAACTCAGAGATCTACCTGCCTCTGCCTCCCAAGTGCTGGAATTCAAGGTGTGTGACACCATGGCCAAGCTGAAACATTAGAATTCTCACTTACAAAGAGAAGTATACAATTTACTCTCCAAGTAGTCACTATTTTCTTAAAGGCATCATAATGATTTAATGCTTTTTTTAAAGAGTTGAGTATGTATTAGTAAAACTCAAAGGTGTCATAAAAATGACAAACAAAATATACTGTACTATAAAACACAGAAAGCTGAAAATAATATAATATGTAACATCTAATATATACATTAAATCCTCTATTATAAAACTAGGATCAAATGTATTTATTCTAGACAATCTCAAGACCCTCAGCCCAGAAAAAGATGAAAGAAAGAAAGAAAGACATGTAGCCTAGCAGAAGTCAAAATGAGCACCATGAAGATATTTTCATGCCTTAAATGCCACAAAAAAGGGGAAGCTTTAAGAGTCAAGACCCTCTTCCAATGTGCATCCTGTATGCTTTTCTGAGTGAGGACTGACCATCTTACCCAGGGTCCTCCTTCTTGCTAAGCTTCTTTAGGTATATAGATTTTAATATGTTTATCCTATATTATATGTTTATTATCCATTTATAAGTAAGTATATACCATGTGGGTCTAGAGGGCCTCTGAAAGATTCAACTCAGCAGGGTATCGAAGCAGATGCTGAGAATCATAGGCAAACGTGGACAGAGTGCAGGAAATCTTATGAGAGAAGGGGGAGATGAAAGACCTGGAGGAGCCGGAGCTCCACAAGGAGAGCAACAGAACCAAAAACATCTGGGCCCAGGGGACCATGCATAGAGATAATCTAGAACCCACGTACAGATGTAGGCCATGGCAGCTCAGTATCCAAGCAGGTTTCCTAGTATGGCTGTCTCTGACATGAACTCAGTGGCTGGTTCTTTGATCACCACCCTCCCCATGAGGGAGGACCAGCCTTACAAAGCCTCAGAGGAAGACAATGCAAACAGTCTTGATGAGACCTGATAGGCTAGGGCCAGATGGAAGGGGAGAAGGACCTCCCCTATCAGTGGACTTGGGGAGGGGCTTGGAAGGAGAAGAGAAGGTGGGATTGGTAGGGAATAAGGGAAGAGGCTACAGCTTGGATACGAAGTGAATAAATTGTAATTAATAAAAAGCATTTTAAAAAGAACCAAGATCCACAAGTAAAACAGTTCTTCCAAAAGGAAAGGAAAATAATTCGTAAAAGGACAACTTGAAAATGTGGTATGGATTCTTAAAAAGCTCCAGGAGATGTTTTGAGCTCTTAAAAGACAAAATAGACTCACATATCAGGTTGCTGATTGGTTTAGCAAGCATTAATATCCCTTCCAAATCTGAAATTCCAAAATATCTATAATTATGGCTTGTTTGGCTCTTTGGATATATATGTCTCCCAAATGCAGAGATTCATTAGACTAGCAAAGCTTTATGAGAAACCACTCAATAACAAAATAGCCTCATGGAGAAAAGCATCCATTCTGGAGATGAATGGACCCAGCTTCCATAGTTTTTCATTTTAAGAAAGAAAAACTATGATGCATATTTTGTATATTATATTAATAATAATAAGACTTTAAGTCAAGAATATTATTTATGCACTGAATGTTCAAAATAAAGGAAGGTTGGAGAAAGAGTAAGAGAGGGAGAGAGAAAGAGAGAGCTTCATTTTGTCAGCTTTTGTTCTTGTTAATTGTTCATTTGTTTCCCTTGCTCCTTATACAATACAGGTCAGTGTAAACCAGATAATGGGCCTGAGACTCTTACGTCCTAAATATATAATTAATCTCTTTCCCTTTGTTGTGGGTAGATGCAATAAAGAGGTCAGGTGTCCCCAAACCTCCTAAAAAGTCTTACAGGTGCTACTAACCATGCATATATTACATTTTTCCTAACACATATCTAACTATAGTAAGATGTACTTTATAAATTTGAGTGTGAGATAATGAGATCTAATAATAAAGCACTATATTTTTAATAATATGCTATAACAGACAGCCAGTGGTGGCACACATTTTAACCCTAGCACTCAGGAGACAGGAGCAGCCAGATCTTTGTCAGTTCAAGGTCATCCTGGTCTACAGAGTGAGTTTCCAGGACAGCCAGTACTGCACAGAAAAATTTTGTCTTGAAAAATCAAAAAAGTAGTAGTAGTACAAGTAATAATAATGATAATAATAATATGCTCTAAGAAAACTGACAGCAACACTATTCATTGTCTGAAGGCTATTATTATAGAAAAGTCATTTGATACTGAGACAATGTGGGTCTCTTCTTTTCTCAGGGACTGCTGTACACCAGTCCACAAGGACGAGGGCAGCACAGACAGAAGAGGGGTGTGTATGGTAGGGCTCTGAAGCCCGAGAGTACTGTGGATTGACTTCAGCGAAGCAGCTCGACTTTATTCAAAGTGAACATGGGTTATACAGACCTCTGTGGAATGGGTAGATATGTGTGTAGCCAGACTTGACATCCGTTTCCCATGCTAATTCTACAGAAGCAAGCCCCCATGAATTTCAGAGCTGCAAGGAAACTGGGATTCTACCAATAGCACACCAGTGTGCTGAAGCATGCCAACAAAGCTGTGAAAAGTTCTATGCCATAAATGTATGCCACCCGTGTGATCAAGCAACATATTAACTGCATAAAGCAAATTATTGCATATTAACATAAAATTGACCTTTCTCATTTTTTAAAAGTTACCTCACAGTATGTTGATGGCAATTTAATATATTGGTGTATGCACAATACTTGATAGAACGTTTGCAATGAATATCACCCAAGAAGACAGCCCCTGTTCTTGAAATTAGTGACTCTTAACTCCAGACACACATTCTAAATCACAGGGGAACAGTACATAAGGATGATGCCTGGTCCCAAATTATATAAGCCATATTCAAATGTCTAATGACGAAAACCCTTTCCTTGCAGCTAGAAAATCAGTCTAGCACCAGTATCCACAAGACCTAGAGTTCCCAGCGACACAACAGAACCTTCCAATATGATTCAAATTGAGAACCACTATTCCAAAAGCTACCTCGCGATTGATTGTAGGGGATATCATCATCAGTTTGAGAGACTTTGTGATCAAGAGACGACTTGTAGATTGTGCAAATTGTCTTTCTAGTGTAGATCTGCCTTAGATCATTAAATAGGTATAGGTTTTATTACCTTACTAGGTGGCTTCTTATAGTCTAATCAACCTTGAGAGACCTCACAGATAAGAGGGGTAGAGCAAATCTTAAGGTTCCACATACGAGGACCTCACAGAGTGAGTTGTTTACTGTATGTGACCAGAACTCTCGCCCACACTCTCTGCAGCATGCAAATTGAGAAGCCACACTCACGGTGTTTTTCATTTGGGGTAACTGACATTACTGATGCTTCGAATAAGCTGGTGTAAAGTTTTTCCATTTAGCTGTTTTTCCCAGAAAGGCCGATAGGAATGAAAGTACCATACCTTTAAAAGAACAAACATTACTCTTCAAGTTTTAGATAGGAATCAGATATTGGGTCTCAGTTAAAACTCGAGAATATGTTTATTGCCCGTGTAGGTATAATCCCAATACTGCACTTTTTTCTCATGATAATGCTACTTTAGAAATGTATTAAAATTTTATTGTACAAGTAAACACCGCAGGTGCTGTCTGTGCTTGCTGAAGCCCTTCTAGAAGTCCACAGACTGTGGGAAATTGAGTTCACAATTTAGATATGCATATGCATGAGCCTGAGGATACTAGCATAAAGAAGCCTTTCTGGACTTTCCTTTTACATAGTGTAAAAAGAAAAAAAAAGCTGGCATTTTAGGAGGGTTTCAAAGAACCAGGACATGTTCCCCCCTTATATAAGCTGTGTGAAACTGGGCCCAGGTCACACATATCTATATTGTGCCCCATCTGTGCCTCTCTGCCACACAGACTGCTCCAATTGTGTGCTTCACTCCTAAGACATTCTCTTTCTTCTTGTACTCATTCAGCAGGGCTGCAGATAAAATTCAGTAACTCAACCTCCCTACCCTCTGCTGCATCTTTGTAATTCTGGCTTTAAGTACTCAGCACTGGAAATCTGTTCACAGTTCCTGTCCCTCCACGGAGGCTGGAAGTACCTGGACCAAAAGAGAAAAGACAGCAAATACACACATTCCACCCAGCAACACAGACTGCTCATCTAAGCATTGAACTAGCGCCCTGCAACTACCATCTGTAACAGAGAAGAGATTCTCCTGTGTTCTAAGCCTGACTAGGACACTGGAAGCAACAATGTAAAGCCCGGGCAAGACAGCTAAATCAAAAAGCTGCCAGAGGCCGCAGCGCATTTATGACACTGCCCCAATAACTATGCACATTAGTTAGTTCATGTCTCACTTTCAAGAACAAAGATGTTTAGATAAGATTTCCAGTGCATGTTTAGAGATCTACTTTAGCAATGCAAGCCTCTAATCTCAGCACTCCGGAGGCTCGGGAAGGAAGATAATTCAGGGTTGGGGCCAGCTTGAGCTGGGTACTAAGACACTGTATCGACAAAAAAAGAAACAGAACAGATTTATTTGGGAGAGAGCTAAACAGAATTCCTCAGCAAAGCACCTCAGCTTTGCAAACTGTGAAAACTATAGTGTCACCAGTGAGACAATACACACTATGTGCTAAGGTACAAACTATTCTGAGAGAAAAAAAAAATCCTACGTTTATTCCTTAAGCACGTGCTGTAACATTTATTAAGTAACTCTCTTCCTTAGTAGTAAGAAAAACATTAACATAAAGGAACATCATCCACTCCAAATAAGACCATGTTCACACAAGAGTTGTTTCCAGTTTCCTCACTTCTTGTAGTCTTTGCTTAGACATATGTATTCAATAATGTTAGTCATGGCATACACAGACATTTCACAGCTTCCTTTTCTCCATAAACAGCCTGTATTTTAACAAAATACGTACAATAGGGTTAATTGTATAGCACTATAGCTAAGTAAATTAACATGTAACTATTTGACAATCACGCAACCGGTAGATGACCATCAATTCACTACTCCAGATTCCCAGGCTTTAGCTTTTTCTCTGCTTTTGTTTTCTAAGGATAGTGACCCAATAATAAGAGAATAAGGCTAAATAAAATGCATGTTTTATTGTATGAAACAGAAAACTTTCCAGAGTATTTAAATAGGGACAGCGTCTAAATCAAGCTGGAACAGCATCTCAAGTTAAAATCCTTACCTCATTGTGCTCATTCACATCTCTCATTGGCAAAAACGATCTGCAGGGTCTCCATCTGGCTGTTTTTGTAAAATTCTGCATATTTCAAGTACTAAATATTCACTCTAACATTGCCAGCTACTCAAAAATTTGTCCTTTTTCAATAGCATATTGATTGAGAGAAATTCCTTTTGAGGAAAAGTGATAAACATTAATTTTTATTGAAAGTATAGCATGAGTCAGACCTTGTACTCTAGCTTTTCTCATGAGTCATTTAAAGAAATGCTATAGAGCAGAGCAATTGTGTCCATTTTTCAAGATAAGAAGTTAAGGTTGATACTTTGTTAAGATCCTTATAACAGTATACCACTCCAATACATGCATACAGGAACACTCGCAGAAACACACATGCATATATATATATATATATATATACATATACATATACACACATGACAGACTATCACACAAACATATACACAGGTACAAGCATACATGCACACACATATATGGGCACAATCACAGAGACACGCACTCACACACACATACACACAATGACACATCCAAAAATATTCAAATATACACACATAGCTACAAACATGAATGGACACACACACACACACACACACATGACTAATGTGATCGCACAGATGTTTTAAAACAAATGTCTAAATATTTTAAAGCAGGCAGCTAATTCCTTTCTTTTTACAACATGAAAGCAATTAATAGACCATTTAGAAGTAACTTTTTTCTTCTACAATTTAAGCTAATTATAGAGTGGAAACACTTCAGAGAACTTATTTTAAGGGAAAGAATTATAAAATATCTTAAAGTGGTTTCTACATAAAACTACATCTTAGAGACTGTTTTGAATCCTCATACATGAATACTTTCTCAACATGAGACATTTTCTACGGGTGTTTAAAAATAATTACTTTTATATTTTTAAAGTTAATTTGTTGATAAAAAGCATACATGTATAAATTAATAAAATAATAATGAATCTTATCAATGTAAATTTATTTGCCAGATACACTTAAATTATAAAAAAAAAGGAGAAGAAAAACACACAGAAGTTGCCAGCAATCCAAAATCATCCCTTGGTGTTAGCCTTTACTGCTAACACCAGAGATTAGTTTTGCCTTTACGGAAATTTTCGAATCTTGTAGAGGAGTGATAAGTCCTTTGTGACCTTTACTGGAGTGTTCATTTAAGTTCTATAGTTCTATTCATCCCCTCCTTTTTTTGGTCCTGAAAACAGAAGCTTATCCCATGAGATCAGGTAAAGTGGATCTGATGAGAACAGAGTCTCAAGAACCTATCAGAGACACACACTGATCAGGAAAATCTGCTTGTCTCCACTCCTCCAGCCACATCAGAACCAAGCTTGCAAGAAACAGCTTGCTGAGCTGTCCTATATGCATGCAGGATTTATTCCTGTTTAGCTCGCGACCATCTGTTTTCATATTCTAAGTGGAAAGATTTATACATAAAACAATATTATATAACTTTTCACATGTTACTTTAAAGAGCTAACCCAAATGCTGACTATATTTCCAGATTGAATAAGGTTGTTCAGTTAAAATAAGATAGAACCCTTCAAGTTTCACTTTTGTCCACAAATATGAGAGTTTTGTAGAGAGATATTTTGCATGGCTGGAGATCTTAAAATCTTAACACAACTGAAAAACCAGTAAGATTTTCTAGTTGACATGTAATAAAATTTATATTTTATTTTTAAATTCAATTGATTTTAATGTACATGAAAACAGAAAGCACACATATTTAAAGGGTACCACGTGATGTTTCAATACACCTGTATATGTTTAATGTTTAAATCAGACTAAATATATTTTTCTCCTCAGTTATCATAATAGTAAAAACATTCAAGTCCCCGTATCTAGCATTTTTTTAATTATCTAATGCAGCCTTGTTATCTGCAGCCATGTCTCTTTGCAATTCCATACAAGAATTTCTAATTTCTAGTTAATTGTAACCTACTATGTATTTAATGATCTATATACAACCTTCCTTCTTGTAATGAAGTACAAATTGAGTATATAATCAAATATATTCCTCCTGATAGTAGTGTAGTTTTGGAAAACATAACACAAACACTGAAAAAATGGTAATTTTATTTTCACTAATACCTCTATGGAATGATTGTGAATGCCTCTCTGATGAAAAATAATGTTAGTGTGTGAGGAAATAAATATTTTTTAACAAAAACATCGTTTTAAAATAATATATACACAAAATAATATATATCTATGATATTTAAGATCTTCCTATCTAAGTAGGTTTGAAGCATTGTGTTATATGTTTATAAGATGCAACATCATAAAATATACTTCTATGCTACTTTTTAATATCCGTCGATAAAATGTCACAAGGGTGGTTAGCAAATGTAATTATCTGGATATTTACAAAACCTTAACAATGATAAATTTACATAAAATGTTAGGTGTTGAAATTTATGCTAATTACATATGTAATGAATTGGTGTTTTTAATTTATTAGAATATTTTAAAGCAGTGAAGTCATAGCCTTAGAATTTTTAGGAATGTTATTTAGAACAAGGATAAACGATCAGCAAGCTTCAGAATTTTATGTTGTTTGGCCACAAGGGGGCCATAAGTAACTATATATATATATATATATATTTTTTTTTTTTTTTCCAGACAACACAGGTAAAGGACACAAAAGAAAACCTGTTAATCGATTCTTGGTTGGTTTGCCCTGTACATTACACATTTAGGAAAAAAAGCTGCTTCCTGATTAAGCTTTTTAAAACACGGATATCCCTGACTTCTGGATGCCTTGCAAACTTATTTCAATAAATCAGTATTTAATATGATGACTATAGAGAATCATTATTAAAGTCACTATGTCTGCATGCAGTCATATATCTCTTGGCTGACAATAAAAAAAAGTCTCCAGTCTCAATTCAACTAACCCAGTGACCTGAGGTGAAGTTTGAAAATGAGTGAAATTACAAAACATGCTCCCTAGGGTAAACAGGCAAATAAGAGATGAAAAATAATGTCTAACAAGGGGATGCTTAAATCTTGTTCCTTCTTTTTTTTAATTAAAATTACAAAACAGATGGAATGGTGAGCTATATAAAGAACTAAGCATTTTGCACAAATATTCTCTATAGTGCAATTGGCAAAATCAATGCATCTCTCTGACGATACAAAGCTGGTGGAGGAAATAATCCACAGCAGGGCCAAGTGGATCTAAGCCAAGTGTCCCACAGTGGCCTACATAGCATGGAAACTTCGTGCTTTCCATATGTCATAAAGCAAACCCACCACAAACAAAAAGGCCTTCACTGGGAGGTGCAGGGCTGCTTCCAAGCACCGTTGCCCCGCATCCGATGAGTCTGCCATATCTCAAGGGCACCAGCAAAAGAAAGTGCTGGCAATAGCGGTAGTAACACCACACGCCGTAGAAATGTTGACCAAAGTTCTAATGAAGAGCTGGAGAGTTGGCTCAGCGCTAAAGAGCATGCGCTGTTCTCGCACAGAACTGGAATTTGGTCCCTGTACCCATATCAGGTGGCTTATCGTCCTCTGACCTCTGCAGGCCCACTCACACAGGTGGCATGCACACACACACGCACACACACACACACACACACACACTTTAATGTTAAAAGATCTACTGGTGACGTCTTATGTTAAATTTTTATGAAGCATATTTTATATTTATTCTCCTGATTCTATAATATTTACATGTCTCTTTTTATTTTTTCCTCCAGGGCTACTTAAATTCCAAACACCAGCAAAATAAACCATCATGCGTGTGAAGTTTTAGGATTAATTGTGTGGTAGCACAATTAGGGGAGCATGAGTTAAAAGAAGCAAATGGCCTCCGTGAACTTCTAAGAGCGGGAGCCTTGGCCTCTGCACTGTGGGAACTGCTGTTTCCACAGCTCACCCCTCTCATCTCTCTAATGCATTTACATTCAGCACCTGCATTAGGCCAGTGCAACTCAATGAAATCTATTCCTCTGCATGGCTCTATGTGAAGGGCTAAGACATGAACAGGCATAAGGAGATGGACAATTGGTGAAGACCTTTAGCTACACAGCAACATTAAAACCATTTGTGATTCAAGAGAATGAGTTCAGGAGCTCAGAGTTTCCAGCAGCTATGTAGCGAGTTCAAGGCCATCACAGGCTACTTGGAATGAGAGATGGAGGGGGAAGAGGGGAGAAAGAGAAAACACAGAAGAGAGAAGCCACTACTCTAAAAACTCCTAAGGCTGGACCAATAAATGTTGGAAATGTGAAACCCAAACCCAGCTTCCTAGGCAAAATGTTACGCCCCACACAGACATTGAATCCATTGTATTTCACTTCAGTACAGACTCATTCTTGTCCAAGAATCAATAAAGAGCAGTTCCAGCGGCCAGCAGCCTTCAAAAACAGTAGTAATCAATAGTCCACTGTGGAGTTTGCTTGTGGAAGCACTGGGCACGCATAACGGACATGTGGCCTCTTGGCTACTTGTTTTTCAAAAGACCTTCAACAAGTTGCACTTGACATTCACAAAAGAACACACTCAGTGCGATAATGCTTTTTTCTCTCCAGTTTAAATTAAATGTGACATTCATGATTTAAGTTATTTCCTAACTAACTGTATGTCACAAAAGTGATTTAGAGTAAGCATTTTCTTCAAGAATTAAATTATAATCAGAAATGTAAGCAACCTTATTAAAAACTTTTGTCCTATTCTAGAAGCCTTGTTATAGATTTATAGGTATCCAGGAGAATGAAATGATTAAAATAATAACAATTTTATATTCTTTCTCTCTCTCTCTACACACACACACACACACACACACATTGGTTTTTCAACACAGGGTTTATGTCTGTAGCCTTGGCTGTCCTAGATTCACTTCGTAGACCAGGCTGGCCTCGAACTCACAGAGATCCACCTGCCTCTGCCTCCCAAAGTGCTAGGATCACAGGCAATAGATATATTCCTAACACTGATATCTTATAATCTATGGTAGAGTAGCATGCCATAAAAACAATTTGCTACCTACTAACATGATTTTCTTCTAATTTTTAAATTTTAATGTTGAAATTAAAACAAAAAATAAATAATTAAAATAAATAAACCAATTAGAATAAACTTGTTCAAAAAAATCTGTTTCCTTAGCACTAGTTGAATACATTTACATATATAACTAAGTATTTTAATTCAATTATAAATAAAAGTGGTCCTCCCTTAAATTCCATACTATTCCCGGCAAAGAAAATAAAAGTATTTTTAATTGCATTAACATGTTTATAATGAGCATATTTTAAAGTATCTCTTTTTAATAGCCAAGCACTTCATTCAACATGGAGAAATGTTAAACTATAGAACTAGAAAAAAATATATTTTATAATCTAAAGCTATGTTTATCTGCTTCCCGTTCTTTTTTGTTTGTTTGTTTGTTTGTTTTATTTTATTTTTTTAAATTTCTTTATTTTTATCTCAATCACAGGTTAGGTACTTTGAATCCCAGGCATAGCCTCCTCCCCCATTCCCTCCTGCCCTCCCACTCCCTCCCTCATCTCCCTCTTCCCCACCCCC
>CM053763.1:51008665-51048107 GCA_028658305.1 Pachyuromys duprasi | reverse complement strand
AGTTAGGGTAAAGACAGAAAATAAACAGAAAATAAAATCCCAGCATTTTTAAATCAGCTCATTGAATTCATACCAATCACAAGATGACAGAGTTTCATGTAAACTATACCCACTAAAGGCCGTGGTGCTGGAGGTTGTTCTGATGCTAGCCCTGAACCTATCCTTGTTGCGTAAACCTGCCTGAGACATTATATATGATTGGTTGATTACATAGCTTGTACCTGGGCAGGGTAGAATGGAGAGGAGTGGCTAAGGTTCCTGGCATTTGGAGAAACATGGGAGACTGATGGACAGGAAGAGAGAAAGAAGGGGGATGCCATGATGGAGAGGAAACCACATGGGCTGGGAGGAAGGACTCCAATAATGGTGTGAACAGGCCCAGATGAGGAATACAAGCAAGTACTATACCATTATGTAAAGAAGGTAGACCTGATGAGGAGGATTAAGGTGGATGGCCCTGGATGGGGGCTGGGAGATGGATGGTAAAGTTATTGAGAAATAAGTGAAATATTTGCCTGTCCTAAGGCAAATAATGCAATTATAAAATCTAAGGTTTCTGTGTTATCATTTGTGATAGCGGGTTAGACAATACAGCCATGATAATCTTAGGGCTAATAACAAGCATTTTAGAGCCCAACATTCATTATGTTTTTTTACTTCCTACAACACAGTGACAAGAGGACTTGCGTACAGAACATGGGTATGTATTTCTATCCCGTCTCTTGGGTTGATTTTGGCTTTCTCATCTTCAGTGGCTTTACTCTGCTGGGTTGTCAAGTGGGACTAGGTGTCTTCAAATATTACTCATTTAAATACAGTTTTATTTTAAATTGAAAATTTGAACAATTTATAACTCTCTATTTTCATCTCCTAATGGTATTATTTTCTTATTTCAAAATTTGGCTGTGAGCTAAGACAAACACTACTCAAAAGACATTTGTGAATTCTTGCAGAGAACACTTGAAATGCTTACTCAAGTGTGAAATTACTTCTAGAATTTACCTCAGTATGCATTCAATATTTTTCAGTACTCTGCTGAACCCAATGCTAGGTGCTTTTTCATATGTTAAAGTAAATCAGACACTGGGGTAGCAAGCCATACAGCACATCAGCAACGATTGCAGTGGACCTAGAAAAATATTATAGGGCCATAAGCAGGACTTGCGGTTACAATTTTTGTAGTTACATGATAATCTTTTTCACATACTAGCTCATATATAATCTGATGCTATCCCCTCTACCATATTACATAGAGCAATACTATCTTCTTTTATAGGTGAGGAAATTGAAGGTTGGAAGTACAGAACTCTTGGTTACACATAAGCCATAAATTGAGTTTCATATTCAGAGGATTTTCAAGTTGTTTGTGTTCTAGACTGGTGTCCAGCTGCCAAGGTAACAGAGGCAGACATCCTCATGCTGTCGCTGGCAGCGTGGCTTATGCTTGCTCACCTTTGGAAATGTTCCTGGTTTTGAAATTTCATACCCTAAGCTCTAATTTAAAATGAACCAATTACTGCCATGATAAGGTAAACTTACCTCAGACCACACAGCACTTCCAGTGACACAATCGGCCTGTCAATCTGTTACCTCAGGGATGGTTCTAAGCAGACTATGTATCGAAAAGAAAACTTTATAAATAACGCCTCTGGGGTTGAAGATGCCTGGGGTTCCCCGGGGTTTCAGCACAGACATGGGCTACATGTCAAGGCCTGGCTAGCGTAGCCACTCTTTTGTAAACCTGTGGGCCGAGTGTGAGCGGTGAGAGCTTCCTTAATTCCAACTTCCTCAGTGCTCACTGAATGAGAAACTGTGGTGAACCTTCTGCTGACTGAGCATGCTCTTTTTTTTTTTTTTTTGACCTCAGAGCTCTGTGGTTTCCACAACTAGAGTAAATATTTTTGTAAACTCAGTGTAATCAACTCCAATGCCCCGTGTAGCTATATGTCATTTTCAGGTAAATACAAAAATTCTTTAACATGGCATTTATATCTACTACTGAATAATGTACGGAGGAGGAGCACATATCGTTTCTGCCTGCTATGAAATTTTCCCTTGAGACCACCAAATTAATTGCTTTTCGTTTCCATAGCTTCCACCCAAAGTCTCTGTATCAGTTGTGAGAAGCACATAACTCCTAAAAAAAGTAGCCAGTATGTGCCAGTTAGATGAAACCAGGCACCAAAAGATAGCTGATGTGATCAATTTATATAGGAAAAAGGCCTATTTCTGGCTTACATGACAGGAAATACAACTGATAAGCAAACAGCCTCATTGTTTTTAGGCTTCTGGTGAGGTGTCACATCAGCAGAAGTGCAAGGCTGCTCACCTCAGAGCCAGGAACAACTAAACAAATGACAGAGAAAAAGAGGCAAGGGATAAGAAACCACAGCCACTTCTCGTCCTTGTTCTTAATGATCTAAATCACTTCAAGGGCCAATGTGACGGCTCAGCTGGAAAACGGTGCTTTCTGACAAACATGAAGACCTAAGGCTGATCCCAAGGTCCCGTGTGGTAGAAGGAGAGGACAGCTCCAGCATCTTGTCCCATGGACACACACACACAACAATAAAGTTCATTAAAATTGTGATTTTTTTCCCAAAAGAAATATAACTTAATGTTCCACAACTTTTCAAAGTGCCTTCCTGGGGCTACTGCCTCAAAAGCGTGGGCCTTTGGAGGATGTTAGAGACCCACACACATTACAGAATTCCACCCTTGACCCACACATGTCCAGGGCCACTTTACAGTGTACACACATTCAGTCCATCCTCAAAGGGCTCCAACACCGTAAACTTTTAAGCTTTGCTCAAAAGCCCAAGTAGTCAGTCTCCTCTGTGACTCAACC
Source organism: Pachyuromys duprasi (assembly GCA_028658305.1). NCBI lineage: Eukaryota > Metazoa > Chordata > Mammalia > Rodentia > Muridae > Pachyuromys > Pachyuromys duprasi. The sequence goes on along the minus strand of CM053763.1, from coordinate 51,045,259 downwards.
TCTATTAAATAAATAAATAATAAAACAAGTTGCAATCATTCAAGATAAAATGTGTGGGGTTAGAGGGGAACAGAGTAAGCATTCCACTGCCAATGGAAAGAGTGGGAAAAGTAAGTAGAATCAGAGAAAGCAAAATCAAAACCCAGCAGCACTAACATAATATCATATATTATAGCTCCTAGGACACAGTGTGGAAGCTTGCACTCCATTTATTTGGCTTTGCTGATTTCAGCCCACATGCCAGTCTCAGGTGAGTTTTGCATGCTATCTAGGAAGCACTGCTTGTTTCTGATCACTTTACCTTTCTAAGAGCCCCAATATAGCTGTGAGCATATGATCACAGTTTCCCTGTGTATCTCTTTCTGTCAGGAATCGTAAACAGATTACAAGTCTATAACCTACTGTCTAGTTTTCCTGGTGTTCCTATGAAATACTGTGGAAAAATAAAATAAAAGGAACTCTCCTGTGGTCCCATAACTCTCTCATCTAGCTGTCAATAAATGTAGCATTAAATGGATGTTGCCAAGGTGCAAGCTCCTGGTGCAAGCTGTGCCCCAAGAATGCCTGAGTGGGTGGATGCATCAACCTCCACACACCCAACTGGTGGATCATAAGGAAATTAATCGCTATTCAATTTGATATGCATGAATCTTCCCGGTAACTTTATAGAAAGGATTCCTCTCTGGACAATGCATGAAAAAGAATGTGGTATTTTTCCATCGTGGAGTCTATGAGTGATGTGACATTGATTATTACTGAAGAACCTCCAAGCTGCATTCCAGAAGAAACTGTGCTTTTATGGGCAGCAATTACCTCAGTCTCCTGGCTGAGTTATTTACATAAGATCTTTCCTGCGTACTGTGTACTTTGCTCACTGCTCTTCCATGCTCCTGACTCTCACTACAAATTTGGCCAAAAGCAGTAAGCAATAATCATTCTTCAGCCTGACTTTATGCTGCAGACCTAGAAATGTACTGTTTGCTAAAACAGCCTGTTACCACTAAACCTCCAGCAAAGGCATGAGTGATTGTCAAATGGCATCCACAGGTGTTACCTGGCAGAGTTTTCATTTCTATCAGAGACCTCAGCTTAGCCTTGCTCTCTCCACTGTGTTTCTGCCTCCATCACTGGCTCAGGTCTGCCTATGGATTCTGGCCATTATCTAGCTTGCTTCTCCATATTTGTCCAAATTTGTCCTTTAACTCAATTCTAAAGACTCTAACAGATCACTCTTCTTCACAGCCTGTTTTCTAAGTACCCCTCAATCTAGTCAAACTGACAATCCTAATTTACCACCATGCTCCAGCTAGGTGTTTCTGAGGATTATGGGTATTTCTGCCACACTCACTAGTAACTCTACTTGCCTTAAGTGTGTGTATATTTGGGTCCTTTGAGAAGAGGAATATTTGCTTTGATACTGTATACCCTCTGTGGCTTTGATACTGTATACCCTCAGTTTTATATCTATTCTTTTATGTAACAGACATTAGTCAAATGTGATACTTCTGAATCATAATGCCACACATAAAGTTGGCTACACCTGTGTGACCAAATGACATGTTGTTTTGAAACAAAACATGGCCATTGAATTCCTCTTAGTTACATTCTCAAAACACACCATCACATCTGACACATGAGAGTTATGCAGTGAATCCTTTGAAAGGAAAATCCTCTTATTCATCAAGTCATATATTAAGGTATGGACTAAAGTTAAATAAAAGACTACTAATAAATTTAACTGATAAGAAGAAAATGAAAATATAACAGACTCTAGTGATAGCTGCACCTTTTTGTTTTTACATTGCCATTTGAGTTAATTTCATCTCTTTTTCCAGTATTGATTGGCTTTAAGAGAAAAGCTATATTATTTAAGGATTACTACAGTGACAAGAAAATAACAATACTAATGATATGCCATAGCAAGGAGGTGCAACTTACTGCAACTAAATGACAATAACTTAATGACATAAAACTCTTTCTGGGTCAAGTAGAACCAACGAACACTACTGTCTAAGTTTTTGTTATATTTAGACCATTGAGCTAAAAATTATGCATATCTACATGAAGATATTATTATAAATTTAGGCTCCCACAATTAACATATACTTTCTTTATACTCGGTGACGCCTGAAACAAAAATACCAATGCTATAATATTACCTGCCTATCTCCTCCAAAATTTTCCACTTCCTAGTAAGAATGAAAGTACAGGTGAGAAATAATTGTGTGATCTGGTGTATTTAATGTAGCAAACTTATTATTTTCTTTAAGGAATACTTTTGTAGGCACAAAGTATTTCATTGGGTAGAGGAAGAATAACATTTCCAATACATATCATAAAAATACCAAACCCCATACCTTAAAGTCAGCAAAGTTTTCCATAACAATAACATAAGCAGGAGCCTAAACTATTAAATATAAGTAAGTTTATCATTCTTCACCATGATAGATTAGAAACCACTTGCATTTTTCCTTTGTAATAAATTGCTTTGTAAAAAGCAGAAAGTCCTCATTGGAAGTAATTAGTTTTTGGTTTTCTGTCTCTTCTTTGAATGCTGGCCAACATCCTAAACAAGATCCCAAGATTTCTCCATTTTGTCTAAAGACCACTGCCTCCTTCTTTTTTTTTAAGCTGTTTGCAGACTGCACTATAACTTCCCTTTTGTTAGTGAAAAGGCACACACACACACACACACACACACACACACACAAATCCACAAGGACCACCACCCACACAATAGTAAGTTTGAGTCTCTTTATCAATTTTCAGTATTTTAACATCATGACCACCATGGACTGCTCTGTTCTTTCGATGGTCCATGGTAAAACATAGTGACATTAATCTCTGCCACCTACATTCTCTCCTGATTTGGTGTGAGCAGACATCAGAAGGACCATTTCATCTTTGATATAATAATTATATCTAAGACTTTGCATGTTAGTCTGTCTCTGGGTTTCAAAACCAAGGAACCTTTGTAAAAGACATAAAAATACAGTGAGTTTTAAAATTGCAAATTTTACCAGTAAGTACCCATTGACTACCAACCTGGTAATACAGGCACCGAAATGATGGCTTTGATTTGTTGTTGAAATGAAAATGATGGCTTTGATTTGTTGTTGCTTTGTGTTAATAGTTCATTGGTTAATAGACTCTATGGAGCTGTTAAGAATTCTCTTCAACTAGATTTTACCTGAAGGAAACATTAAGGTTTTACTTTACACGTCTTTACGGAAATTCTAAGACTTCAGTTGGGAGAGCATGCCAACCTAAGGATCTATATTAAACAGTTCTATATGTTCTGCATTCTCAGATTTAGGAATTCTACTTACAATACCCTAAAAGGATTGCAACTCATATCTATATTGCAAAATTTTATTCAAGTTTTCTTAGTAGTAGTTAACCTGATCATGAATGAAAGATTTTACACGCTTGATCAGAACCTTAGAGTAATAAGTGAGAGAGTAATACGTGAGTACTTATTAAGAACAAAGCCATGTCTTAATATTTCCACCCTAGTAATTTTTGCATGATATTATACATTCCCTGCAACATTCATGTAGCTTAACAGAGAACTACTGCACAAAGAGTGTGATCTAGCCATTTATTTTCATGGATTCAGGGACTTCTGCAGCTCCAGGGGAATGGCTTTGCACATTCACTTAAGGTCAGTCTTCAACTGAACCTCACAACGACGTTTTAAACCTTTTGGGAATACTCACTCCCAGGCTGTGGAGTCACTGTACAGATTCATAACAAAGAAGGTTGCAAGAGATCTGTCCACAGCATTGCAACTCCAGCTTCCCAAGACTAATCCAAAAATCCAAGAGTGTTAGCTGAAGATGGAGAAGGGGTCTGGTAAGGGTCAGGAGGGTTAATTCAGGGCCCAAATCATACATGGAATTAATTTCAACTTATAGTGCAAGTATGGCTGTGGGAATAGTATGAGTTTAATATGATGGCTCACTGGCAGTGGAAGTATACACTCCAGTAATTAACTCCTATAAAGGAAAACTTGTCTTACAAGTCACAATGCTATTATGTGTTCCACATAGATTCATTCTTTTAATTCTTACAAAATAAAGCATTATACACGGTCCCTTAATGGGCAGGCAAGTTAGGCCAAGAGGAGACTTCCCACTCTCACATTACACACACACACACAAACGCACAGACACACACAAGGATGCATCCCGTGTTCCCACCTTGATCCCAGACAACTTGAAGCGGGGACATAACAAAATCATTTACACCTCACTCTGGCCTTGGGATTTTTTTTAAATGGCTGAAGATTCTTATTTAAAAGGTCAAAATTTCCATTTTCAAAGATGGCAAGCTCTCATAATGGTTACATAAAGGGAACGCATAAAGGGAAGACTCTGAAGAATTTCTCAGGATGTGAACAATGTGACATTAACACACTAATTTAGAGGTAGAGGCTCCCTGAAACTTCTCTTTAATTTGTGCTTTTGAATGAAAAGGAAAGAGGTTTTATTCATTAATTAATGTGCACATTAATGAGCTCATTTGTGCATCATTATTATGTTTTCAAAGGTACTGCCTTCTCAAGGGAAAACACTTCATGGAAATAATGCTGGTCTCTTTTTTATTAAAATTGCCACTTCCATCTCAATGGAAAAATGACACTTCTGTTTATATTCATTTATTAGAATTTTAGTTTTTAAATCCTTCACGACCTATAAGATACAGCATCCAAATTTACCCATAAATATTAAATACCAAAGAGGAATATATATGCAACAACAACAACAACAAAAAAGATGAGAGCTTGATTTAAAAAAAGAAGAAATCCAATAGTATTAATCAAAATCACATCTTAAACATAAATTTGTTGGCATTTTTTATTTGTAAACTGAATGTACAAGTTTATGTTCACTGGTTTTCCAGTGAACCAAATAATACTAACCTTTTTCAACTGAATCAGGTTATTACTTCTGAGGGGGAGATACACTTACAACGTCTGAGAGAACTGAAAAGCCAGGATTGACTAGCTTAGCACAAGCAAAAAGAGTACTCAAATGACATCAAACAAGAAATAAAAACAACAACTGCTCCACAACATTATTCCTATCCTCGGAAGGGACCTTGCTGAGTTTGAGACTGCCAGGTTCACAGAATTCTCTTTCCTTCTATTGGTGGTACTCAAAAGCAAACCAGGAAACAAATCTTACTCTCCATTTCTTTTTTTTTTTTTTCTTCCTTTTCCCTTTAGCAGAGGAAAGAGCCTCATTTTAGAGGAACAAGAGACCAACTAGGTGAACACACAGCTAATGAAATGCTCTAGCAGGCCAGAATATGAGCAAACAAGGCCTTGGCAGGCCTTGCCCTTCCCCCTTCTCTTTCCCTTGTAAACCACAGATTACATCCCAAAGTTTATTTCCTTATTTGGACACTTTCTTAAGGATGACTATCAAGACCCAGCTATCAAAGTATTGAAGTCCAGAAATCAAAAGCTCTCTTTTGACTCCCCTAATTAGCATGCCCAATCAAAACACACCGCTTCATTCTAGCCCATTCCAAAACAGACCTCCCCCTTTTTTTCTCTCAAAAATCACACTTGTTCAACCATGTTTGTGGCAGCTTTATTCATAATAGCCAGAACCTGGAAACAACCCAGATGTCTCTCAATGGAGGAATGGATACAGAAATTGTGGTACATTTACACAATGGAATACTACTCAGCAATTAAAAACAAGGAAATCATGAAAATTGCAGGCAAATGGTGGGATCCAGAAAAGATCATCCTGAGTGAGGTATGCCAGAAGCAGAAAGACACACATGGTATATACTCACTTATAAGTGGGTACTAGATATAAACGTATTAAAATCTGTACACCTAAAGAAGCTAAACAAGAGGGGGTAAGATGATCAACCCTCACTTAGAAAGACAAATGGGATGGACATTAGAAGCAGGAGAAAACAAGAAACAGGACAGGAGCCTACCACAGAGTGCCTCTGAAAGACTCTACCTAGCAGTGTTATCAAAGCAGATACTGAGACTCATAACCAAACCTTGGGCAGAGTGCAGCCAATCACATGAAAGAAGGGGGAGTTAGTAATACCTGGAGAGGATGGGAATGCCACAAGGACCAAATATATCTGGACACAGGGGTCTTTTCTGAGACTGTTTCTCCAACCACGTACCACACATGGATATAACCTAGAATCCTTGTTCAGATGTAGCCTATGGCAGCTCAGCATCCAAGTGGGTACCCTACTAAGGAGAGCAGAGACTATCTCTGACATGAACTCAGTGGCTGGCTCTTTGACCTCCCCTCCCTCCCCCCACTGAGGGAGGAACAGCCTTGCTAGCCTCAGAGGAGGACATTGCAGCCAGCCCTGAAGATAAGCTAGGATCAGATGGAAGGGAAGGAGGACCTCCCCTATCAGTGGACTTAGAGAGGAGCAAGGAGGAGATGAGGGAAGGAGGGTGGGATTGAAAGGGAATGAAAGAGGGGCTACAGCTGGAATACAAAGTAAATAAACTGTAATTAAAATAAAAATAAAAATCATTAGATAGATAGATATCACACTTGCAAGGTCATTTGCTGCTGTTTTCTGCCTAAATCAGAAATCAGCCACTTTTACTTTTCTTCCCCATTTAATAAACGATCTCTCTGTGAAAACAGATGTGAAACTGCATGAGGTTTCTGCCTAATCTGGGCTTCTGGAAGGAACACCCTGGTCTGTGAAGGTCTCTTCAGCTAATACCATTTGTGATTTTTGATTGTTTGTCTTTTGGGATTTTTTGTTTTGTTTTTGTTAGAGTATTTATTTATTTATATTTTTTGGATTATTACAATTCATTCACTTTGTATCCCAGCTCTAGCCACCTCCCAACTCCCCTCCCAAGCCCTCACTCCTCTTCTCCCATGTCTCTCCCTCAGTCCACTGATAGGGGAGGTCCTCCTCCTGTTCTTAAAAGTTTTTTGTTAATGTAAAAGAGAAGAGCAGGCTGTGAAAATTCTAAGTCCTTGAGTTTCAAATCTACTGATATGAAAAATATGTGTTTGTCACCAAATTTGTACCTCACTGAATCACCTACTTCATCATGAGGGCAGTTTCAGCCTGGTAGGCCCAGTCAGCCCAGCCACTAAGCTTATCTGTCTTGAAACTTCTGGAACCTTATTCCCACATCAAACACTTCACCAGAAAGGTAGCTCTGAAAGTCATTTGAAATGTAAAGAGCAAAAATTCTTTCCTTCCTTCCTTCCTTCCTTCCTTCCTTCCTTCCTTCCTTCCTTCCTTCCCCCATCCATTCATTCATTCCATACTTCAGTTGGTTCCAGTAGGACTAATTTTCTAACAAAGCATGATGTATTCTTTAGCATGTCAATGAAAAATCATAATCTAGAATGGACTCCAACTAGGAAATAAAACATGTCGCCTGAACAGCAGTCTAAGGCTCACTTTCCCAAGCCTTCCAACATTAGCATTTCACAGCACCAGTGATTACTGGCTTGTTCAAATATTCCTAAATACCGTCATCTTCACAGGAAAGATAAAATTCTCAGAATTCCCTGGGGTTTAGAGCCTGCTCCACCCTGAACTTATGCATAATTTGTTTTTGTCTTGCATAAACCCCTGGATAATTCTCTACTCTCACAGAAGTCTGGGACACATTTAAAATTCACCTTTAATGACTTCCAAGGGGAACAGAACATATCTGTTTGGTGTTTCTACAGACATAAGAAAATTCTAGCAGTAAAATACCCAGATGCTATGTAGTGTTAAACAAATGAGAATATTGATTTTATTCATCCAAATGGCACCCAAAATTCTGGGGAAATGTGAGCATTCTCGAACATCCAGTGGTTCGAAATATTTCAAACTCGCACAAGCACAAAAAAAGTTTAGAAATTTTGAATTACTTTTGTACAACTCTCTTTCAAAAGAAAGTTGTGAAAACTCTTCTTCAACTGAAGAAAAATTGGGAATATTAAATCACAGAGCCCTGCTGAGCTGAGAAATTCCCTTGTCCATACAGCAACTAAATCCAGGTTGACCTTATTTGAAAGAGGTTCTTGATTTTCACAACTTTGTCTCACATAATCATTTAAAACAGGACCTTGGTAATTCTGAAAAGTGCAAAGTAACATTAGGATACATTTTGTTCCTTTAGGTCCAGAGTCAAAAAGCAGCTTTAGCTCTTTTATAAAATCCTCATGAAGGTCACAAGTCAAAACACTGATACAGTGTAATCAGGTGGTCCTTTGAATAAAATAATAGGCAAATTACTAGAGATGCTTTTGTGAGAGGCAGGACAAAAAAAAAATTCTCCATTTAAAATTCAATATTGGAGACTTTCCAGAAGCTCCATGGGAAGAACAGAACAGTGTAGGTGCTAGAGAGTAAGAAATACTAGGAAATACTTCAAGAAGAAAAGTCACCCAGAGCTGGGTTGCAGCAACATGATGGGGCTCTTGCTTCATATCACAAGTCACCATGTGTCATCACTAATACTTGAAGAGAAGAAGCCGAGAAGAAACTGGGAAAGAAAAGAGGAAAAAAGGGGAGGATGGGAGAGGTGGGTGAAGGACGAGAGAAGAGGAATCTCTAACGTTGAATTCTAATACATAAAGAGCAGTTAGGGATCCAAGGTGTACAGCTACAGAAATAACTCTAGGTACATGGACTTGCAGATAAAAAGAAGATGCAATTGATAAAAGAGCAAGATTATCATTGGATTCTTCACAAGGGTGACTGCATGCAGAGAACAGAGAGGAGAATGGGCTGAAAGCTGGGCAAGAGCCTGAGCATGGAACATACCACTTTGCTGAAGAAAAGGCATTCTTTTGCACAACCTCTTTTGTGTTTTGCAGTTATCACTAACACCTTAGTTTCATTTTTGCTGACCTCATAATTATTAAATGGCTGGCAACACAACAAAGTTTTCCTTGTTAACCATCCAATGGTAGGATAAGTGTCATAGTCTCACAATCATCACTGTTCCCCGTTTCTGAGTACAACCATCAGACACACTTGGTTCAGTCTCCACACTTAGGGCTATGACTTGTGTTGGTTGGTTTAAACAGACTTTATCTCCACTCCTGATTCAAGCTGACTTAGAATCATCAAAACTCATACTTGACGCTGGGTCTACATTGCTGTTCATAAACCTATATAAACCTCATAATTCTTTTAATATTAGAGTCTGGGATTGGCAGAGTACAGAGATGAATAAATATGCAACCAGCAAAATCTGTCTCAAAACTGTAATTTTTCTGCATTTGTAGGTAGCTTTCTAATTGCATGTGGAGAAAGAGAAGACAGTTGACCCTGTGAAATAGGTTTTTTATAAATATTTTGTTTCTTAAATACCATAAATGATATTCACAATTTTCAACTTACAAATCCTAGAGAATATTTTTAACTTTATAATATTATTTGGTATACACAGGGCAACTTTCGAATCTATAGCTAGTGGCATTAGTTATCCACTGATGGTGATCACTATTCCACAGAGAATATATGCATCAATGCTACTAATTAAGCAATTCTTTGTTGTTAAAACTCTACAGTGTAACCAAATATTTTCTACTTACCATTATACAATAAGACATTTGCAATTATTATTATTTTTTTACTTAGCATTCAGCTTTTCAGGTATATCATTCTACAAGGAAATTAAATATTTTTTCTGTGTGTCTATTTTTATTTAACATACACTTTGTTTAACTGTTACTGTCAAACAGTTACTTTTCTATCATTATTTTCCAAAGGTTGCCAGTAATTAAAAGTCACTCATACTTAATCACAAGAATATTATTGGACTTGATCTACATATTTTAAACAAAACTTTTCCAGATATTTTAAAGCATTTTTTAAATTTTATTTTATTTTCATTTTTGTATTAATTACACTTTATTCACTTTTGATCCCCCATAAACCCCACCCTCCTCCCCTCCCAATCCCCACTTCCCTCCCCCTTCTCCATGCATGCACCTCACCAAGTCCACTGATAGGGGAAGTCTTCCTTCTGATCCTAGTCTATCAGGTCTTATCAGGAGTGGCTGCATTGTCCTCCTCTGTGGCCCAGCAAGGCTGCTCCCCCATCAGGGTGAGGTGATCAAAGAGCAAGCCAATCAGTTCATGTCAGAGTCATTCCCTGTTCCAATTACTATGGAACCCACTTGTACACTGAACTGCCATGGGCTACATATGTGCAGGGGTCTACACAATGGAATACTACTCAGCAATAAAAAGCAAGGCAGATATTTTTAAATGTCATAAGAATCTGTTGCAAATATGTACTAATTTATTCAAATAAACAGAAGAAACAGCCAAAAGGAAGAAGTCAGGTACCCTTATGTAAATTCAAAGTTCACTAAGACAAAAGAACAGATTAATAACTATTCTTGGTCTCTTATATTTACCTACACTCCCATTTCCTAGAGACATGATGGGATAAAAACAAAGCCAGTATAGAAAGCCCATGCTTCCTGCACCTCCATAATACTGTATTTCAAAATAATTTACATAATAATAAAACACTTAAAAGAAGTTGCTAATGCAGTATCAAAAGACAGATTGCTCACTCAAAGGAGAATCAATCTTGATTTGAGTAAGCATTAGAAAGAATCTAGATAGGATCATGAGTTACTTCTCTGCAGGTACCTGTCAAAACTCTCTAAATTTCAAACATTGGATTTATACATTTTGTTGCATTGTACATCAAATGAAGGACCTACAGACACATATAAAACAATTAGAAGGTGTGGTGGTTTGAATCATAATGCCTTCCATAGGCTCATATATCGTATATGTAGGTACTTGTTTCCCAAGTGATGGAACTGTCTGGGTGGGATTAGGAGACGAGTTACTGGGGGTAGACTTTGAGGTTTCAAAAGCCTAAGCCATTCCCAGTTATCTCTCTCTAGACCAATAAGAAAGCTCTAGCCACTGCTTCACTACCTTGCCTGCCTGCCTGCTGCCATGACCCTTCCCACCCTACCACCATGATCATGAAGGACTCTAGTCTTCTGGAAGTCTGAGCCCCAAAATAAGTACTTTCTTTATAAATTGCCTTGGACATGGGATTATACCATTGCAGTAGAAAAGTTGCTAAGAAGATGGTCCAATGAAGAATCAATGTGATGGTTCAAATGGATCCATGTAAAGCAATATTGAATTACCCCACAAGACTGTTAGGGTGGAAAAGAATCTGGGTGAGTTGTGAGGCTTTTATTCAATTGCCTTTCTGAGATATTCAAGGTGCTTTTCATTGCTAAGTATTATGTTCCTTTTACTCTCAGAAGCACACACTGAAAACATTTCCCTGCTTCTCACGTGCTACATATAAAATTCTTGACAAATCCCAATTTGACAGTATAGTTCATGAAAAAAAATCTTCAACTAAGAAGCGGCTGGCGAAAGGATACAAACCTCTGCCTGTAGGATGCCTATCCTAGCTCCCCAAGCATGGCGTTTCAGATTACTTTGTCAAAGAAACAGTTATTTGTAGAACTGCAAAAAATATGGAAAATAAAATGGCTACAGAGTCATCACTGTATCCCTGTGTTATTCACTCACTTTCCATGACCTTCATTTTTTATTTGTTAGCAATGACTGTTCTCCAGGTACATCTTATTCAGGTCTTATTTGTTCTAAATGAGAATATAGATGTTCTTGGGGAAAGGCAAATGACATTAAGAATTTTTATAAGCTTTCCCCTTTGCAATAACAAACAAAATTAATTTGAGCATGGATTATATGTCAAGCATTTAAAAAGCTGATATATGGTGTCCTCATAATCACTCTTTGATACGGTTATTTTTAAAGAACCCACTTTTCCAATCAGAGGAGTAAAGTAGAGAGAAAACAAATTATTTTATCTTAGTAATGGTTTAAAAAACAGAGAAATTCAGATTTGAAAATTAATGTGGATGCTTGGTCTTATCCATATGTCCTATCTTAATTAAAAATGTTTCATACCCATTAAGAATATATTTTCCTCTGTCCACTATTCTCATCCCTGGAGACAGAGTTACAAAGCAGTGGACATCAAAACACTAGAAAATGTCATTGTGGTGTGATAAAAAATAAGTTGTTTAAACAAAAAGAGTAAATGCTTAGCCCAGATACAAACTATAATAACGGAGATGTAGGGTGGAAAACAGATAAGGGTATAGAAAGTTAATATCTGGGGAGTAAAAGTGTTCAAAGGCCAGGCACAATGTGGGCATTCAGGGGACCGAGGTGTGAGCAGATTCGATGGGAAGAAGGAGAATGGCTTGCGAAAAACTCGAGCCCTAGCATGTACTCCAACTTTCAAAAATAATTTGGTTATCACAGCAGAGGGAACGGAAATGAGTACAGAATGTGGGGTAGCTGTGAACTTGGAGACAAGACTGGAGATTGTGTGGAAAATGAATCCAATCAAAGGACAGTGCGGAGCTGAAGCAAGAGGAAATCAGCAAGCATGTGTCTGAAAAGCCAGAGGCATCAAATGGATCCGCGGAGATGCTCATAGCAAGATTCTTCTACTGCCTAAAAGCGGAACCCTCCTAAGAGAAAAACAAGGATGGTACAGGTACATATCCCATATAGCATGGGGTGTGGAAGCTTTGCTCAAGGACGTGGTGATAAACACAGTTGGCTCTGGACAGTTATTTCACATTAGCAAGGATGTACAAAAAACACTTATTTTGACACATAAAACTAAGAAAACCAAAAAGATCTGAAAGACATAAAAATACCATCCCATGAAGTAAAAGTCATTAATGTTACTGATAGTGTTTCATGTGAAAGCCTTGTGGAGTATTCAATTAACAAATTTTGTGGTCCCATTTAACATGCTTTTATGATATTATTTGCTAGATTTAAAATCTCCTTGGTATTTGTAATCCAGAGGGTTGCAAGGTTTTAGGGCAGATTCCCCAGAGAAATCTCATCTTCACTTTAGTTTGTTCCCATGTGTCTCTAAAACATGAGGTCAAAATATTTTTATGCGGTAGAATTTTCAGTCTTGGAAAGAATCTCATTTTTTCCACAACAACTGGGTTGGATGAGTACTTTTTGCCCACGCCCTGAGTCTGTGCTTGAAGAGTATTTCTACTCTGACTTTAAAACAAAGCAATATTAAGAAAGTAGAATTCCCATTACCTCTATTGTACTTTATCAGCAGAGAGCTGAGACCTGCGTGCTCCCTTTAGAACGTATTACACAGGAGAACATTAAAAGTGAATTCTATTTGACTGGGGTCTTTAAAAGGTCATATCTTCTTGCTATGTAATTTAATTTGGTTAATTTATTATTATTATTATCATTATCATTATAAGACCCTACATAAAGGCAACAAACTACATAAAATATATTTTTCTGTAAATGTACTTAACAACAAGGAAAAAACAGTATCCTTTGGTATACAAAAAAATCCAAAAAAAAAGCATGCTTATTTTTATATACCTTCTGTTGGTCTGCTTTTCTTCTTTTAAATTTAATGCAGTTTAGCTTATTATTTCTATTTCTTTCAGTTTTACTAAGGAATAACAGACAAATAGAAATTATATATATATTTAATCATATGATGTGATTTAGTATTCCTACACACTGTATTCTGACTGCACCATTAAGCAGAATTATGACATTTATTGTCATCCACTCTTACCACAAGATTATATTTCATATTATATTATTTTTCTGAGTCATAGACTGAAACTGTAGCTCAGATAAGCAAGAAACACATGTTGCTCCGTAGATCTAAATCTAACTGTTGAAAGTCGAGGCATAAGCCACCGAGTATGGCCTAGTAGACTTTAAATGTTACTCTGGTCTCTTTTTCTATTGTCCTTTTAAATTTATTATGTATGTATGTATGTATGTATGTATGTATTTATTTATTTATTTATTTATTATTACAGTTTATTCACTTTGTATCCCGGCTGTAGCTGCCTCCCTCATCTCTTCCCAGTCCCAGCCACCCTCCATCTTCTCCCTCATGCCTCTCTACTAGTCCACTGATAGGGGACCATCAGGGTTGGCTGCATCATCTTCCTCTGTGGCCTGTAAGGTTTCAACGCCCCCCTACATACACACTGGGAGGTGATCAAAGCACCATCTACTGAGTTCATCTCAGAAACAGCCCCTGATCTCCTTATTGGGGAACCCACTTAGAAACTGAGTAGCCTATAGGTTTCCTCTGAGCTCAGGGTCTAGGTCCTCTCTATGCCTGGTCCTTGGTTGGAGTATCAGTCTCTGCAGGACCCCCTGGGCACAGGTATTTTGGCTCTGATGGTCTCCTTGTGGAGCTCCTGTCTCCTTCAGGTCTTTCTGTCTCCTCCTTCCTCCATAAGATTCCCTGAACTATGCCCAAGGTTTGGCTATGAGTCTCAGCATGTCCTTAGATACCCTGATAGTTGGAATATTTCAGAGGCCACTTGTGGCTCCTGTTCTGTTCCCTATCTTCTCCTACTTCCAATGTCTATACTGTTTGGCTTTCTGAATGAGGTTTCAGCCTTTTCCCTAGGATCCTCCCTGTTGTTTAGCTTCTTTAGGATGATAAATTTTAGAATCTTTATCCAACATTATATGGAAATCAATTTAGCACTTTCTCAGAAAATTAGGAATAGTGCTACCTCAAGATCCTAGGCACGCCTAGGCATATATCTGAAAGATGCTCAACCGTACAACAAGAACATTTGCTCAGCTATGCTCACAGCAGCTTTATTCATAATAGCCAGAATCTGGAAACAACCCAGATGTCCCTCAACTAAAGAATGGATACAGAAATTGTGGTACATTTATACAATGGAATACTACTCAGCGATAAAACACAAGGAAATCATGAAATATGTATGCAAATGGTGGGATCTAGAAAAGATCATTCAGAGTGAGGTATCCCAGAAGCAGCAAGACACATATGCTATATACTCATTTAACTGGTTTCCTTTTCTTATTAAGTGTCTTTTTGGAAGAAACTCCTAATGTAAGGAAGATGACATTTAAGCCTTAACATTTAAATGCAAGTATATTCCTTGGGTCTATGGTCACTCTGTCTAAATAAATGTGTTGCTTTCAAAGTTAGCATTATATGCTCAGCCATATGTTTTGAATCAATCATGACTGGAAGCACAGCATCCTTTTATAACACTGTCTATGGATGCATGCATACGTGTATGCATACATACATATGGATATAAATATAGAGTGTTTATGGCACAGTCCATCTCCTTTCTAATATTAGTAAAGAAGGCATAATGGTTCAAGTTTTGAGAAAAACTGGCCGAAAAGATGTCATAGAGAATGAGTTACACCGCGCTTAATTTTTTTCACTCCAGAGCCATGCTTTCACAACTAAGATCTGCATTTCGCAGTATCTTTGGGGGCAATTCATCTCTCAAGTTTGAATACAAATTCTTTACATCTGAAATAGCCAAGCTTGCTGATCCGCAAAATGTGCTTAGGCAAACTTTTCCTCAGCTCTTCAGTCCAACCTTATCCTACTACTTTCCTTTCTATACTAAAACTGGCCCACTCAGGGACAAGTGCTTTTTTTTCTTTTTCTTTCTCCCCGCACCCCCATTTGGAAAAAGTCTTTTCTCAGGCTCAAGAGCTGCTACAATAGATGAAATGCTTGCCCGGCAAGCCTGAAGACTCGAGCTGGCATTCCAGCACCATAAAAATGGTGGACAGTGTAGCACAGGCCTATGATCCCAGCACTGTGAAACCAAGCCATAGGTCTCCAGAAAACAAAGCTTATGCCAGAAGACTCTCAGTAAAGATCTCACAACAAGAGAAAAGCCAAGTTGTGCACAAGACTTTGCTATTCAAAACTATCAATTATCATTAGTTTTTAAATATTTACTCCATTACTACAGCTGGCATTAACCCTGTAATCTCCCCACAGGTAGAATGTCTTAAATTGACACATTACAAAAGAAAACTTGTGAAAAAACAGTTTAAAAACTGTTTCTATATATATATATTCAGAAGAAGGGCTTTAGATGAAGTGGATAGTTAATACGAACAAGTTGAGTAGACAAATGGTAGGCAAGGTTTGTGAAGTCAGTTAAAACTTATCCAAAGGCAAATGTCCTTCCTAGAGCCTTATAGAGACACTGCTCTCTCTATTTCCCCTAATGTATTCCTGATCAACCAGGCCTTCTGACAGGCAATTCCATGCTGTAAGTGACTAAATTGTATTAGTACCTCAACCTTCCAGTGTATACATCTCTGCATATTAAAATTCGAATATAAGTATTTGATTTTTGCAAGTGGTCATAGAATGTTTCAACTTTAGCTGGTAGTTACTAACAAAATACATATGAGTTCCTGGATTTATTCTTGCCTCATGAAACTTACTATAAAGAGAATCTAATAGTTTGTACAAAAGATCATAGTAAGCATAACCATGAAACAAAACTTACTATACAGGGCATGAAGTCATTGCATATGTCAATGGTAGATACAGATAAATCTAGAAGAATGGAAATAGACATGAGTAAAAGTAGTTACTGCCGAACATAATAACCTGAGCCTCCAGCATCTCCACACCAGAAGGAGAAAATTTACTATCCAAGTTGTCCTCTGTCTTCTGCATATGTGTTATGGAAGACAGAAAACAACTTAGTGTTACATGCACACATGCACATACACACACACAGAGAGAATAAAGTAATAAAACAATTTTAAGAAAATATAGATACGTACTGATATTTTAACATACAGTACAAGCATCAAAGAAGGAACAGAGTTTGGGAGCACAGACACACTGTTTTTTGGTTTGTTTGATTGATTTTGTTTGGTTGTGTTTTTAAAATTACTATTATTTATTACAATTTTTCACTTTGTAGTCCAGCTGTGGCTCCTCCCTTGTCTCCTTCCAAACCCACCCTTCCTCCCTCTTCTCTCCCTATGACCCTCTCCCAGCTCAGTGATAGGGTAGGACCTCTTCCCCTTCTTTCTGACCCTAGCTTCTCAGCTCTCATTAGGACTGGCAGTCCTGCATAGTCTTGGCTGTCCTGGAACTTGCTTTGTAGACCAGGTGGGTCTTGAACACAGAGATGCTCCTGCCTCTGCCTCCTGCCTGCTGGATTAAAGGAATGTACCACTGCCACCTGGTGCACAGTTATAATCTTATTACTTTCCTAAGTTCAACATGAAAAGTAGCTGATGTCATCATGACAATTTCATACATATGTGGCATTCTTTGAAGGGATATTTTATGATTAGTTCAATATGCTCTTAGAAGAGCTTTACATTTTATACAAAAGCCTAAAACCGAAAATCCTTAATCACTCACTCCGGAGTAGGTCCTACAGCAGTTTTATTTGACAAAAGGTACAGAGGTGAAATGATTTAAAATATGAAGTAAAAATTTTAAAATAAGATGTGTTATATAAAAATATAGATTTGGTATGTGCTCTTATTGTGTTATCACCACATAGAATAATGTATACAATCACGGGTTTTAAATACGAATATCTTCTCCATAGTACTGCTGATATTTCATTAGCAATTTGCCAATGATGAGATGTCCAATGAACCTAGACTGAATTTTTACAGTGTGAAAGAGTTCTGTTTACTACCCGTATTTTCTCAAGCACGTTATATTGTCACTCCTGCTTTGCATGTGTTGCATAGTATAATACTTTACATTATAAATAAGAATGAAGCCCCTGAGTCTCAAGGATGGGAACAGTTCATCTCTCACTATTGGGAGACTCCAGGCTGGTAACTCACATAAGGCATTTCAGCTGAGCAAGTCAGCTTCATGTGGCTCTGATCCTCGAAAGGAATTGGCAAGAAGCACAAGACAGGATTCTGGCAGCAAGCCCACAGCAGTATATATTTTCACCACCAATCATATACATTACCCGTGTCTTGACACTGAAAACACACACTCGGTGCCAGTCATCTATTTATAGAGAAAACGCATATGCATCTTGATTTCCATTTACAACTGGCAATTCAATCCCCTGAAATAAATCTCACTACTTGTTCTGGTTTCAAGCCAGAATGGTGATGCCGACAGTGTGAACACAGGCACACCCAGCTTAGACAATGAGATCACAACAGAAAAAGGGAGTTCAGAAGAATTCTGCACAAACCCTGAAACAGGATGTCAAGGCAAAAATTATAAAAGAAAATAAACACACCTCTAATGGTGTTGCATTATTTTCGCTTTGCTGAAATTGTTGATCCGATAAATTAACTGCTAGGAATGTGAATTGGGTCAGATTTTTTTTTAATTATACTGGCCTAAGAAAATGTGGGACACTCTGACATATGCCTGACTATGTGGGGAAGAAAGGAAGAAAGAAAGCAAGCAAGCAAGGAAGGAAGGAAGGAAGGAAGGAAGGAAGAAAGAAAGAAAGAAAGAAAGAAAGAAAGAAAGAAAGAAAGAAAGAAAGAAAGAAAGAAAGGAGTAACATTAGATAAAGCAAGTATTGATTTCAAGAGCATTTATTTGTATATATTTTTTTATAAGGATGAGAAAGACTGAAGCACTTAAAAGCTCATGAGAAGTGAGTAAGAGTCAGCAAAATGAAAGGCTAAAAATAAAGAAGAGCAGTAATGGCTGGAAGTGAGACCCAAGTGCTGAAAGAGAAACAGGTGCTTTGGAAAGTAGGCAAAGCCATTAAGCTTCCTGCCAGAGAAAGAATAAACTTACTGCAACTGGATAGAAAATGAAACAAGTGGATGTAGATAAACTGGAAATGGAAGAGGAGGGAACCCAGCACTCTGCTTTTGTAACAGAAGTAAATGAAAATATCCTCACTCTAAGAAGGAGCATGTAAGCCTAAAATCTTCTTTCCCTTTCCTTCCGAGACAGCAGCACTTTCCACTCAATATAGTTGGGTCTATGAATATTATTCAAAGGAAGACTTTATGGCCATTAAAAACATGGTAGACTGGTTCATTGGACAATTTTATACCTCATTTTAAATAGTTTTTGTTTTGTTTTATTAAACTCACTTGCCCATTCCTAACAGGCCTATCACCGAAGTCCATTCTGGTTTTCCATAAATTTTACACAGTCAGCAAGTTTATGGAACTAAAGTTCCAGGCTCTAACAATGAATTTCCAGTTTAAAACCTGTAGTGTCACACTAAGTAGTTACAAATGACAGCAATCCACATCAACAAGACAGTCCTGTTACAGGCTCCGTTAGTGTTGATGACAACCCTGGCCTCCACCCAATACTACCAAATCATCTAACCTAATATGGAATCCAATGTAATGTTTATTTATTAGAATTATTCTTCTACTTATTGTAATTTCTAAATAAAATAAAGCTGTATGTATTTCCCAATTAAAAAGTAGGATATATTGATGTAACAATAACTGATGGATATATGAAAGAAGATGATACATTAGACAGATAAGTAGACAGAAAAACATAGATTTTTGGAGTAGGATAGCTTGTTTTAAGACTGACATTTTCTTCATTGATTTTTAAATGGATTTTTAAAAGTTATTATTATATGGGATTACATGAGGTCATTTTAATGCATGTATAAGACTTATTGAAAATATTCTTTCCATATCCACTGCCCTGAGCATCATTCCAATACAAGAAAAAACTTTTAACATAGGCTAGTTTAGGTGGGAAGAAGTTGATATTTCACTTTCAAATTTAAGTTGTATAAATTTCAGTTTTGTTTTATATGCATTTCTGCATATTAAAATCATATCTAAAGTTGTAATTTTACTCACAACCTGTATCTCTGTGATTTCTGTATAGTATGCAACTGAGTGATTATTAAGACCGCAATCCTATCTTGGATGTGAATTATTCCACTGACAAGTCTAACCCAGGTTTTCTTCTGTAACTTACTACTATAGTCTCCAGACTTGATTGATAGTGGCCATTGGTGCTTCCTCATGAGTAGGGACACTGGCCAGTAAAGCAGCCACATTCTTTACAAAAGTGGAGCTCAAAGGACATTCTAAATACATATTACTTTGATTCTCCCAAGATTAATGATATTTTTAGTACTTTACAACTACAATAACAGACAAAACTTAGAAGTGGTTTTTTTTCATAAAGAGCTAATGGAAAACAGCAATGCCAGTACCAGAACCCTAGGAACCATTCAGCCAGTGCTTTTGCTTAAAAGGCAGTGCATTGATGGTAAAGAATGAGACGATTACTAGATTGCTTTGATCAAGCACTTTCTTTCCTAAACAAAACAAGAATGACATGAGTAAAAAGGCACAACCACAACCATTCTTGGAGACTGAAATGATTAAGCCCCGAGCCATCAGGCCCAGCTGAGTAAAGGCTTGCGCATGTGGAGAGCCACAGACATCCTCAGACTTAACTGCAATAGAACAGCAGACTCAGGCCTCTTTCCTAGGTTTGACTTGACTCCAGACTCCACCAGTTTCCTATTACATAACCAGCTGAGAGGAACTTAATCTTTCTGTTTGCTTTGAAGATTATGTTTTTTCTACAAAACTGAGATGATTACAGCATGTATACCTTATGGTCTGCAAGCACAATGTTCCACAGAAGTGTATCTTTCACCACTGCATCCCCAGATGACTGTGTTGTCTTCGGAGGTTGTAAAACAATGAGAAGGCGAGAGCTAGCTAGAGAGAGTAGATCTCTGGAGGCAGGCCTTGAACTCTGTAAGACAGCCTTGGGTCTTATTCCAGTTCAACAAGATATGAATAAGATAAGGATCTCAGCTATCTGTGCCCTCCTCATGGAAAAATCTGTTGCCAAGCCTTTTCCTGTGTGATAGACTGTGTCTCAACAAACTGTGAGCCAAAATAAAGCCATCCATACTTAAATGGTTTCTTTCATCTCACACAGTAAAGCAAAAAGTAATATATCATAACATAAAACGGATATTAGTCTTATCTGGCTTAAATTATAAGTTATAACAAATTCATGATACGTATCAATAGTATCTGCATTATTATTGATAATTTCACAAGAACCATAGAACACATAATGCTTTTCTAATTTTAATTTTTCTTCACAATTTATTCCTTACATATCTCAATTGAAGCCCCCTCTCTTAAGTTCCCCTAGTCCCACCCTCTTTCCCTCTTCCTCCCATCCCCTTCCCCTAGTCCACTGAAAGGAGGAGTTCTCCACTATTGACATCTGCCCATAGTTTATCAAGTCTCATCAGTACTACCTGGATCCTCTTCCTCTGTGGCCTGGCAAGGTTGTATCTTCAGGGGCGAGTGATCAAACAGCAGTCAACTGAGTTCATGATAGAGGCAGCTCCTGCTCCCCTCACGCAGAGATCAGTTGGAGACTGAGCAGCCAAATGGCCACATCTGAGCAGGGGGTCTAGGTCCTCTCAATGCATGGTCCTCTGTTGGTACAGCAGTCTCTGCAGGGTCCCCTGGGCTCAGATATTTTAGTTTCATTGGTCTTGTGGGGGTCTGGTCCCTCTATGTCCCTCTATTCACACTCCTTTCTTCTTCCCAAAGACTCCCCATAACAGCTTTATTTGTAATAGCCAGATTCTGGAAACAACCTAGATATTCCTCAGTGGAGGAATGGATACAGAAATTGTGGCACATCTACACAATGGAATGCTACCCAGCTATTAATAACAAGAAAATCATGAGATTTGCAGGCAAATGGACAGAACTAGAAAAGATCATCTTGAGTGAGGTAACCCAGAAACAGAAAGACAACATGGTATACACTCACTTATAAGCGGATAATAGCCATTCAATATAGGACAGCCATCTACAGACCTAGTGAAGCTAAACACTAAGGAGGATCCTAGGGAGGATACTTAAATCTCATTCAAAATGGCAAACAGGATAGACACCAGAAGCAGTGCAAGAGAGGGAACAGAATGGGAAGGTTCTCTGAAAGGATTTACCCAACAGGGGATAGAAGCAGATGCTGAGACTCAAGGCCACACTTTGGGCAGAGCAGCGAGTCTTATGGAAAAAGAAAGGAGGGGGAATAGAGGGACATAATATTTTCTTTTATTAAGATGTGAAAAGAAATCTCAATGTCAAACACAACAGATATTCGTTATCAGAAACTAAAAACTTCCTTGAGACAATAAGAAATTAATTCAAGCAAGACCAAATTAATGAAGTTAGTCCTAAGAAAACAGGACTCATATGTTTAAAGATATGAGTATTTTAAGTTTGTTATCAAGCGGTCATATGATAAAACTTCATTAAGAATCTTACTTGTTTTGTGCACCCTCCACCATCCTTCACACAGGTTACATAACTTGCCAGTGGTTGCTCACATAATAGAAACACATTTAGTTCCTGTGGTTACAATTGCAACATCTGCTTTTGAATAACTACACCAAGATTTCCCAAGTAGATCCAAACACTGGATTAAATAAATTTAAAAATTTGGATCTCATCATATCTTTTATATGTCCAACATTTATTGAGTTTATAGAGCTGATGTGGTGTATAATATTTATTGGACTACTTTATTTGTAGCATATAACAAAAAGCAGATGCACGAGAACACACATTGGCAAACTGCACTGTATCATGAAATCTCTTCTCATCAGTAAGCATATATTTCTCTTAAAATCTTAGATATGGTCTCATATTCTATGTTCTTTACCTTAAAAAAAATCTTTTTACAAAGTCAAATATAACTGAAACCAACTCAAAGTATAAGCTGTTGCCATGGTTTCTCCCAATTAACACCTTTTCCTCAGACCTCCTTTCAGGTACTTATCAGAGAAAAGACAAGTATCTATAAAGAACATTGGGTTTTCAATTGTTCTGGAAATCACATCGTAAAGGAGCCGTTACATCTGTATAAACCATACTATTCAACTGAATCACTTCATGTAAACCATCATGTTCAATGGATCGTAAACACCTTGGGAGGAAGAGCTAATATCAAAATCAGATTTTAAAACTCTATTATAAATGAAAATTTGGAGTCAATTATACTTTGGTGTTGGTAAAAGCTGGAATCTATATTTTCAAAGACACTGGCATTCTAAACAGTTCCAGCTTCCCTTGACAATATGGTGTGAGATTAGCACTCATTTCAGATGGGAATGTAGGGTAAGCCATCCAATATAACCATGGCAAGGTATATGATGTCTCCTAAGTGAAAAAAAAACAAAATAAACAATGCTGCGAATGTTTGGTTTTTTTGTTGTTATTATTAGTGTTACTATTTTGAAGTACAATGCTCGTTGATTTACATTTAAAAACCCTCCAAAGTAGATGGGAACTATCAAATACAAACCAAGTTAAAGAAAGAGGAGTGGCCACAGCTTTTATTTTCTTGCCTGTATAATGTTGCCATGTTGGGAAAACATGCTTTGAACATTTGGCTTTAGGTAGAACAGTAGCTTGGACTCAGATGATTAAAACTGAATAGGATTGTTTTCAAAGCATTTCCAACAACTCCAAAAACAAAATAAATAAATAAATAACATTATCATAGCATAGTATAAAAATATATATACATGACTTTTATCCTATCTACAGAGGTAAGTGGAAAACTAGAAGAAAATTGAAAAAAAATTAGATAATGATTTTTATCAAGAAAGTGCTGTTATATTCTGACTAATGCTCTCTTCAAACATGTACATTAAAATAAATTTAAATGTGTGGTATATTTATTTTTCTCAATTTTAGTGTTACCAGTCCTTCTAGCCATACTTCGTGAGCAGTTTTTCATTTGTTTATTTTATATAAAACTATGGGGAAAAGTGAAGAAAAGTAAGGCTATCCCAATAAATGACATGAATGCACCCATCTGTGGGTTTAGTAAACAGAAAGTCTTGCCTGATCTTTCCCCATTCCTGTCACAGTGCACCACATCGCCACAATGGAGATACTGTCTTTTCTGTTTGTTTTCTTCTG
Source organism: Pachyuromys duprasi (assembly GCA_028658305.1). Classification (NCBI taxonomy): domain Eukaryota; kingdom Metazoa; phylum Chordata; class Mammalia; order Rodentia; family Muridae; genus Pachyuromys; species Pachyuromys duprasi. The sequence continues at coordinate 51,021,457 of CM053763.1, read as the reverse complement.
AAAATATGGAAGATATTCTAGTTGAACGTTATTATACAGGCTCTCACTGTGTTAGGTCTATCAGCTCATTCTAATTGGCAGATTGAAAAAAAATGGTGCTCATGTTGACAGACTCATGTTTGGTTTGTTTTTTTGTTTTGTTTTGTTTTGTTTTTGTTTTTCACAAAACAGATACCCATTTCCATTTCTTTTGTTTTCCATCATCTCTTGGTCGTGACAGATGTTTCAACGTCCCTGTCCAAATAGAAAATGCACACTTAATGATACCCATGGGTATGCTGATAGTCACATCTTTATAAGTCTACAAAAAAATTATACCCCTTGGTAATTATATTACTATTCAATATTTATGAATTATTGACAGAAAAGATCTCACTTTGAACTCCATCATTATAGATACACACATTTGCTTCAACATAAAAGATTGCAATGTTTTAGGCAATTTTTTCAAAGGCTGTAATTCCATATCCTGATTTTAAAAGCATAGAATTGAGGTGTCTATCCTTTACTATTAGAGTAAAAGAAATGCAGCTTAGTGTCAGCTCTGCTGTCTCTGACTAATCCGCGAGCCACCCACTTTAATGGCTCTTCATAAATAATTCAAATTTTAATTATGTTGCCAGCCTCTGACCTGAAGAGAAATGAAGAAAAGGAAGAAGAATGGACCGGGGAGCGCCTATCAGTAGAATCAAATTGTGCCTCCAGTAAATGACTGGATGTCTCAAAGCTCCACTTTCCCAGTAAAGACACACCTGCTTCCTCATCTCTGACATAGAAAAATATATGAAATAAAATTAGTGTCACCAAGGATACACCACTGATAATGAACTGTTTACTCTAAAAGGAGACAGTCTGCCCTTATTTTAAAGAGCCGTGTTTCTCTATATCTGCTTATCTAAGTAGATATAACGAAGATTAAAATATGGGTTTAATTTGTACCAGAGTCCCCTAGGTACCAGGCCCTACTATTGTTTTCAGCTCCAGGCTGAGCTATCCTCTTGAAAAGCCACTGGGCTTATTCTGAGAGCAGGCATGCTCATATCATGGCCGTGACACATCAGATCTCTGCTATATTAAAAAAGGGCATGTAAATCCCCTCCCCAGACCAGGTCTTAGACATTATTGTCGGAGGAACTGTTGCCAAATTAATGGCTGGATGAACAGTCTTAGGAAAATCTAACTGCATCTGTCATACAGAAAGCTGGCCAAGGTGGATCTGACAGGCGATACATGGCTGAATGATCTCCTCCCACCTAAAAACATGTTTTAATTGCATCAGGTCTCTCAATCCACAGTTGAGCATCTGCTCATTACAGCCAAAGCACGGGTTTTCAAATTGAAATGCTAAATCTCACTGCATAAGTTTTTTTCTAGACACTACCTTACATTTTTGCTAATGTGATGCAAACGCAGTCATACTTGATGTAATATCCCTGAGGCCAAACCTAACCCTTGCATACTAAAAATTAATCCTTTTTCATTGTTTAGTATCCGGATGGTTTTCATGCCTCTAACAAAGACTGCACTAAGATTTCATTTAAAAAAATTTTTTTGCAGCACTAGAAAGGTTAACTAACAACTCTATATATTAATTCAGTTTACAAAAAACAAACAAAAAAACAAAACAGAGAGAGAGTCCTAAATGCCATTGACAATTGATCTTTTGGTTTATTTGGGCGAACATACATAAATCCAGAAGCTGATTCAATCACCTCTGGAGTTCTCTTCTATTTTTCTTTTTTTAATTGAAAATATTTAACAAAGATCTGTAAAATTTATTGGACTCTGTACATAACTGTTATGAATCTGTCTCAAAAAATGAATTGGTTGTATCTTATTCTTCAATCACCTAGCACTACTTGAATCTCAGTTTTCACTTTCTGATACTTAAAATGTTTTTTTTTTCTCAATCCTTCATTCAATAATTAATTCGGTAAAGAGAGACAAAATGCAGGACCTTACGATGACATCTACTCGCCCATGTTAGTGTCCTCCCCCAAATATAAATGATAAAATAGACATTCATCCAGGCTCATTAATTAGTTATTGCATTTATAAGCCAGTATATTTATCTATATGTGTACAACTAATGCAACATTACTTACAAAATTATATTGAGACGGTCTTACAGGAGCCATTCAGTTGGAGGCAGGAGGATTGGATATTCAAGGACAGCACGAGCTACATGAGATCCTACCAAAAAGGAAATCTAAAAAGTAAACCTTTTGAAAGAAAATTTAATCATTATAGCCTTACATTTCACTCTTATCCATAAACTAACCTGATCTAATTCATCAAAATTCTAACTGCCAGTTTTCAATATATGTATTCCTGCCACCAGACTTTCATCAGTACCCTACCATTAACTAACAGTGAGCATGAACATTCATTTTCTCTGTTTGAAATATGAGAAATCATATGATCATTACTTATGCCCATTTGGAAGGTGAGAGAACATGAGATGCAAAAAATTATTAATTGGAGCCAAAAATATAAACCCGTGGGGACACTGGTTGTGGTAGAACATGCCTGTAATTCCTGCACTTGGGTTGCAAAAGTCAGGCAGATCTCTGTGAGGCCATCCTGGTCTACAAAGCAAGTCCAGGGCAACAAAAGCTACACAAACAAACCCTGTCTTGAAAAGGAAAAAAAAAACTGAACAAATGGATACACAGACAGACAGACAGACTGATGGATAGATAGATAGATAGATAGATAGATAGATAGATAGATAGATAGATAGATAGATAGATAGACAGATAATGGGGAGTAAGGAAAGGGGCAGATGAAGGAAATAGCTGCTTACAGCATAAAGTTCTGAGTGCCTTCTTGCTGATTATATCTTAACTTTTATAAAGTAATATCTGAAGCTACAGAGGATACATTATGGACTATTGATCTATGATATGCAAAAAAACTAAAAATAAATTTTGAGAATTAAAAACTTGTTTAAAAAGGAGAACAAAATTATGACTTGGTTTTTTTTTCAAAATAATTTTAAATGTGTTTTACAGATAATCTGTAATCATTATGATATTGTTGAGCTCAAATTCTTATCAAAGAATAATAGTAACAGTTAAGAGATGCCAGGTGAACAGTCTGTCAAGCTCTACCATAGTTTTACAATAATAGCAACATACCTTGAGATATGGCTTACCCTGGGAGATTATGCCAAGCAAATAAGAGCTCTTTAATTATATTTACATAAGAAGATGTTCACAGGATTGGTATTTGGGGTTCTAGAAACACGAAACCCTTTTTAATTCACTATGGGTATTAGTACAATTTTATAACACTAACAACTAATAAAACTTTATAATTCATTGTTTGTTGTATGCTGTATTTAGTATACAATTGCTTATATTTTGTTTAGTTTTTCTATTTAATGACAGGAATCACATTAGTCACCATTGTGCACACAGATGCCAAGACTGTATGCCATCTGACCCCTGGCAAGCCTTTGGAACTCAAAGATTCTCTCACACATTTTCAGTACAGTAGATAGAACTGAATTGACTCTTAATATGTGGAAAGCACAGTCAGAATCTAAAGAAAAGGTTTCACATCTGTGCATGATGTATACTAACATATTAGCATCTGCATGTACGTAGTAAAAAAAAAAAAGGAAAGAAAAGCAAAGCTCCACAGTGTGATGGTATTTTATCTATGTGATGAATTAAGCGTGTTTTTCTGTTCTTTCTGCTTAGTTACACTGTTAGCTTAATACCAAGAAGTCAATATTTCCAGTGAAGAAATCATACTATTAGTTAACATTTTGCATGCTCTTCTGAAAGACTGTGTGTCATTTGATTTCCCACCCCCCAACTAGCCCTTGAAACTCTCCTAAAGATTTTCTCACACTTATTAACTCCAGCCACACTGGTTCTCTTGACCCAGATCATAAAATGCTCCCTAGGCCTTAAGGCCTTTGCATTAACCACTCTCTCTAAGAGTGGCATCTTAATACTTGCAGACACCTCCTCTCTTCATTGCATGCCCCCTCAGGAGAGCGGAGAGAACCTTTGTGAACTACTGTATCAAGCTTGCATAGGCAATAAACTAAGAGCTGTGTACCTCATATTTCTGAACTTCAGAGTACTATGTGCTATAAAAGCATCTCTGTTTCATTTATCATTGGTTTACCAGATACCTCCCTTAATTCATAGAATGTAAACTTGTAGTCCAAGAATGCACCTGACTTATAACTGTGGTGCTGCCAGTTCCTACAGCTATGCCTATTCCCTTGTAAGAATTCAGGGTGAGTTTCAGAATGAATGAACACTTATTTGCGTGCCACAGTTCAGGCTGGTGTCTATCATCTACTCTTTTTTTTTTTTTTTAATATATACGATCTTCCTTCTTTAAGGGTAAAATAGTTTGTACTTTTTTCTCAGCTACTCAACAGCTTCCCTAGTTTACTAGTACATGTCACTGTCAAGTAATCACTGCTTAAGTATGACAAAGACCCAGGCAAAGTAGGGAACTTGATTTACAATCGAATACTGAAGATGGGCTTGTGTTAACACAATAAACTGCCACACACAGCATCCTAGAATGCAGACCATTATCTGTTGTCTGTTGACTCCAGCCCCCAAATCAGTCACTGACATAAATTAGGCAATCAACATATACCTAATTGTTGAATCCATGCATTTGGAATGATTAAATGAGCAATAGTCAATACACTTTTTTCCGTGCTCTTGTGAAACTGACATGAAGGAGGAAACTATAACCCTGATGTATTTCTGTACAAGGACACACACTGTGGCCTAAACTATGTAGCAATCAAAGCACAGTGAATAAAAATCACTGCTCATGAACTAATCTCCCCGGCAAACATTAAACAAATCTTATATGAAATATATCCCCGGATGCACACAGCACAGCCTTCCTTCCCACCAAACAGACAGCTCTGCAGTGTCGCCAATTAAGTCACAGCATAAAGTTATTGCTTCAATTAAAGATCAAAATTTACTGAGAAGCTACAGCAAGATACTTGGCTGATCAGAAAACAGCCAAAGCAATGCCACTGAATGTTTCTATTAAATGAGGAGTCCAAATTCCAATGTGCTTTCTTTTCTTATAAGAAGTTCTTGAGACTCAAGCCATTGCTGAGCAGGGAAGTAGGATATTTAGCATTACTTAACACTTCCTTTTAACTTGTCTAATCTTCTGGAATAGCCAGCACAGAGGTTCACCCAAGCTGAGGTGAAAGCCTTAGCAGGCTGTCTCTGACTATCAATTCTGGAAGCTGCTCTGTCATTATCTCTGGAAGGGGTCTCTCTGGAGAGGACCCAGGGTTTGTGCATACTTTCTTTGCTCACTCTCTCCAGTGGGACAAATATCATGGAGCTGGCTCTACACTATCATTTCCCCTGAAAACCTGTAATTATTTCCCTCAAGCAACACTTCACACCGCTGCACTGATTAAAGACAACACACACTAGAAGGCCAAGGGCAGCAACGCTCAGACAGCAAATACTTATTTATTTTGTAAGCACCAGGCAGCGGAGTGCACACAGTAAGCACTAAATACTCGGTTGTAGATGGTATATTTGCTGTGACTGGTAATATAATTGAATCATTTACTATACAAGATTTAATAGGCATTTAAACAAGAAACCTAGGAGAACGTATTTGTATATTTGTTTGGCCATTTATTAAAAATGTTTCTCATAAAAGGATGTATCATTCAGTAGTCTCCACTCCAATTTTCTTCTTTGCATTAGCACCAATTAAACAACTAATCGTTTCTTGAGAGTGAGATCAATCAAAACACTGTTTTATATATTATCTACTTTAACTAAATAGAATCTATTTACTCTTGCTGGTTAGTTAAGCAAGCACATCTTTGAGAAACCCTTAAGTTTCTGTAATCTCACTTAAATCTTTCTTAGGCTGCCATTATGCTGAGAGAGATTACTCAAACACAAGTCTAGAAATTCAAAACTTCTTTTGTCTGACTCTTTTGCACTATGATTTAACTCATTATCTTGGTTCAACCTATCAGTTGAACCTGGCTTGGAGATTCAGTCACTCATTCATTGTTTCTTAGTTAATTAATTAATTTATTATTGTTATTATTTTTGACTGAGTCTGATGAAACTCATGTAGCCCAAGCTGCTCTGCTTGTATTTGTCCCAGATTTTTAGCAGCCCAACAATGAAAGACAAGGACAGGTTGCACCGGCCATAGCAGTTGCTGCTGGTTTTAGGGGTCAGCAAACATAGGGCCATGCATATACATCTGAAATCAGCATAAGCCATGATGTTCTGTTAAGAGTAGCAGAGAGAATAATCTCTCTCTCTCTTTCTCTCTCTCTCTAGCACTTAGGGTGATTTAAATTTAGTTCTAAACTTTGTTAAGTACCCAATATAGTCTTTCAATGATTTTTGCCTACTATGTAAATAAGCTTGTCAATATTAATAGTTGTTAGCAATTAATGTTAATTAAAACAATGAACTCTCATTGGGAAAATTTACTAATAATGGACTCTTTGATATAATATACTTTAACATCCCCCTCCATGTTAATACTAATTGATGTTTAAACACCTACAAAGGGTTTCAAAAGGCTAATACATAAGAGCCAACTGTTTTTTTACATAAATATTTTGCATTTATTTTTATAGCAATGACCAATTAATTCAGCATCTCAATATTTATTGCAATTCCTTGTTTCATTTTATAAAATTGCTATAGTTTAAAAAGTTGAACTTTCTGATACTCTGGACAAAAGTATAGGTCTGATTACATTATAAAATTGTGGCAATGATGAAGTTGACCTAATAAAACTGACCAATCTTCAATAGTAACTGGTTATATAAATATACATAAAGGGACAAAACTATTCATTAATGAAGTGATAAACATGTCATACATATAATTAACTTTAGACCATACAATTAAAGTCTATCCTAAAGACCGTAAAATGAAATTTTATAACACTCATTATCATCTATGATAACTTTCACACATTCAACTTTTAGTATAAAAACAGGAGATATCCTAAAACATATCGACATAGTAATCATATTTACACCACTTGTCCAACAGATGACAGGCAATTTATAAATGTTTTACAATATTGCTAATTACCTAATAGATTGATATCAACAGATAAACTTGGATAGTTTTTGGACAATAAGAAATTCTATCTTTCAGATAAGACCAAGTGGAGCAGTTTGAATGAAAACGGTTCACATAGGTTCATGTATTTAAATAAGCCTGGTCATCAGCTGTTAGACCTGTTTGGGAAGAATTGGGAAGTGTAGCCTTCTTGGAGGAGGTATGTCACTGGGGGTGGACTCTGGTCCTTCCCTGCTAACTCTCTCTGTCAAGATGAAAGCTCCCAGCTACACTTCAGTGCCCTGCCTGCTCTCCTGCTGCTCTCCCCACTCATGGACTCACGCTTTCTTTTATAACTCTCTTTGTTCGTCGTGCTTTGCCACAGCACAGAAATCTAATGAAGACACCAGCTAAGTTAAAAACGTTGTTACCAAATCGCTTACAGGATTACAAAATCCCCTCCTTTCTTGGAGTAAGTGATGTAAAAATCCACATGACTATCAATCATAAGCTAGAAAATAGTAATCAAGTCATTCAAATTTAGAGGTGTAATATGGCCACTGAACATGGGTTCTGAAATTAAATTCAGCTTTGTCAGCAAGTGCCTGGGGCTGAAATTTAAGAGTCAAGTGCAGGCTAGGGTCCCCTGCTCATCAGACCCATTCCCTTGACTTCACAGAGCATAGCAGGTTCTTGATTACCTCAAAGGTTTTTTGAACAAGTTGACGTCTCGTGCAACTCTGCAGCCTAAGGCCACCTACCCTTCCTCAACCAGCACCAGTCTAACATCCAGGGAAGCTAACAAGGAGAATCAGGTTCAAGACTTTCTTCCCCACCAAATGAAAAATGTAATATAAAGGCCATGTGCATGACAGGGTCAGTATTTGAAGGGCAAACAAATATTCCTATTAAGGAACGTATTTCACTTGTGATCTTTAGGTTTACCGGTTCTGTGAAATACCTGCATTTTCAAAGAAGGATACCCAGCTGAACTATGTTCTGAGAAAAAACAAACAGTGAATATTGGATGCTTTCTGCCTTTCCAGCACTCAAGACAGCAGTGTACCCAAGGTTAGCAATCACATACCGCCAGCGCAACAGCACACTTTTGGAAGGAGGCCAGTTCAGATCTGAGTAAATAGAAATTAGATTGTTTCTTATGACAGGAGAAATGAGACCTCATAATTTTCATGTGATCTGGTCCTCTGGTCACTGATTAAATAATTAAATTACACTGGACTTGGTATCTGTAAAAACACAAAATCTTATAATAGTCATGACATTTTCTATGTGTTCACTTACAAACAACATGAAGAAAAAACAACATTAGTGCTTTAACAGAAAACATAACAAAACATGATATTCACTTACTAAATGAGAATAAATGTTTTAAATAAGATGATGCCAATTAGAACATTAATTTAAAACATTACCAATATTTAATTGTTCACAAGTTTAAAACGTGTTTTGAAATGATAGCTGTTATATTCAGGTGTGCTCCAACTTCCTTCTACCCTCCTTCCTTGTTTATGACATAGGATTTCCTGTGCCTCCAGGTGGACTAGAACTAGCTCTGTAGCCAAGGATGGCCTTGAACTCTTAAAGCTCCTGCCTCCAGCTCCCAAGAGCTATGATTATGAGTCTGCAGTACCACGTTGATTCATGTAAGGCTAGGACACAAACCTTGAGCTTTGTGCATTCTGGGCAAGCTTTGTCCAACCAAGCTGCACTCCCAGGTGCTAGCTTCAGCTACAAGTTAATAATCACACATGTAAAGCTAGTGCTACAATGCATGCTTGTGTACATATGCACTTACATAGTTTATAAGGGAATGAAAAGTTAAAGTGTGAAAAAGAGCAACAAATTTACAAATTTTCCAATCCTAAGAATAAAACAGCACTGAGAAATGAGCCACAGCTCAAGTAACCAATACAAGAGTTCTGTGGCTATGCTTTTGCTCCTCTTAACATCTTCCAAGATGATCTTTGCTGTGTGGTTTTGCATAGCCAGATTTTACAATATCCAAAGCCTGTGCCAGCGTGTTACACACCCCAAAATCAGATCTGTTTTCTTGCTGCTGCAGGAGTGCCTGGGTGGCAAGGAGTTCAACTACTCCAATTCAGAGAGAAGCTAGTGACCCTCCTTCAACTGAAATTCAGATGTTCTTTGCTTTTTCCCCTATCTTAAATTTATAAGTTGCTTTATGGTCACAGGATGCTAGAATAATCTTAGAACTAAATTTTTACATCATCTCATTCCAATCCTTTTCTATAAATAGCTTCTTTCAAGTCAGAAGTTAAAACAGGAACGTAGGCGAATTTGGAGTTGAGTTTCATGTGTTTCCACAGGTTCAGTAATATCAGGTAAGTTTCTCGCCATTGCAAATAACCAAAAGAAAACTCAAGTCCATCTAATCCATAAGGAATTCACTACATTATTACACTGTAGAGAGGCAGCATCCAGCGTTATCTGACTGAGCATGTCAGTACTGTCACAGAAGAATTGAGTAACCGTAGACCACAGGCTTGGGAAGCAGGAAACGGAAGTTTCCTTTCCTCACACGTTCTGAAGAAGAGATACGAAATTTGCCCTGATGGGATTGCTTTCACACAAGTCTTCTACAAAGCAGGAAGCCATAAGCTAGCCAGCCAAGCCTTAGACTCTTATAGCTGGTCATGTAGGTCAAGACAGAACAACATTTCCTCAAGTGGTTAGCACTATTCAAACCAAACAGATCTACCCTAAGCTCAGAGACTGACTTGTTCAAGAGACAGTTACTTTGTCTGCTACACAATAAAACCAAGGATATGATGTTCTCAAGCAAACACAGAATACCTTGAAAAGTGAGTACTCTCTATTATACAAGTTAAATAGAGTCACAAAATAATAACTTTCACAACTTTCATTGTGTGTGTGTGTGTTCTTTCAGAACTTTCAACCCTCTAAAATATGTACTATTCAACAATTAAACACATTTGTCCTTATAATTTAGTTCAGAGTCAACGTTTGATCAATGAAGTTAGAAAACATGCAACAAAAGAAATATTAGGGGACTGGAGAGATGGCTTAGTAGTCAAGAGGACCTGGGTTGGATTCTCAGTACCCGCATGGCAGCACTCAATTGTCTGTAATTCCAGTTCCAGGAAATCTGATACCCTCACACCAATGTACATGAAATAAAATAAAATTTAAAATTAATATTAGGCTCCTACTAGCTCCTATTAGCTTGTCCTACAAGCTATGAACAGAAAATATGTGAAGAGCATTGTAGAAAAAATTTTATGAGAAGAGGACTTGTCCGAATTTTATTATCATATTTAATTATCCCTCTTTCTTATATTTATAACTAATATATTGCCAAAATGTTTTCAAGGTTGTATTTTATTAATGAAAATGTAGTATATATAAAAATCATAAAATTGGAGAAAACTCAGAAAATCACCTGCCACATCCTTCAAAACAATGCAATAGATTCTAAGGTGAGATCGTTTGTTACTTCTGAATTATTTTATAGTGTGTGGGAAAGAGGGAGAGGACATACATTACGGACAGCATATCCATTCTCTAAGGCACTATAAATGTAACCTGATACACAAATCCAATTTAGGGCTGTGGGTAGGGTGTAATTCAGAAGGAAAGCTCTTCCCCCCCTCCCGTTTTTTAATCATTTGCAAGTTCATAGGTTCAATCCCTATCATCAGTAAAGCAAAAAAATCACTCTTAAAAAGAAAATTGTCAATGGTATCCAGGGCAACAGTCACTGCCTTTTCAGTTTTCAACTTTATACCTTAAAGGAACCCTAATTTCAAAATGTATGAAATGTTTTCTCTTTCAGTAATTTACAGTATATTCCAGGAAACTTGCACCTGTGTTTTCAACAACACAAATAGAGTTTGTTAGAAAATGTATGGACTTAATAAACACACTAAAGTTGCAGGATACAAAATCAAAATAAAAATAGTAGTCTTCATTAATACTAATATCCTGCTCTTTGAGTGAGAAACTGTAAAGAATATTGCATTTAAATTTAAGTGTTTAGGAATATGTCTACCAAAGAAATCAAGGAAAATTTCAAGACACTGAAAATGGAAATCACAGCAAATGCTAACCTATGCGGCCATTCTATGTTTCTAGACAGGTAGAATTATTATTGTGAAATTTTTTGTGACTACCTATGCTGGTCAGTTTGATATCAACTTTACACAAGTTGAGTCAGCTGAGAGGAAGGAGCCTCAATTGAGAAATGTCTCTATAAGACTGAGTTTAAGCAAGTCTGTGGTACATTTTCTTTCCTTTTTGTTTATTTATTTTATTTTTTATTCACTTTACTTTATTCACTTGTTGTAGGCCCACCCCCCTCTCCTCCAAGCACCACTCTTCTTCCCTCCCTCCTTGCTACCTCCCCATTTTCTCAGAAAAGGAGAGCTCCCTTTCCTATCCAGCCCAGCTCATCAAGATACATCAGAACTGAGCATATCCTCATCCCTTGTGGCCTGGAAAGGCAGTGCCACCAGGGGAAAGTGATCAAAATGCTGGCAAGTGAGTCCATGTTGGATGATGTCCCATATTCTTAATATGACATAATATGAGCCGGCCTAGGCCATCATGGATTGCGTCACCCTGAGGCTAATAATAAAAGCAGGCTGAGGAAGCCACCAAGAATAAGCCAGTAAGCTACATTCCACATGGCCTCTCCATCAGTTCCTAACTTCAGGATCAGTTGCTGAGTTTCTGACTTCCTTCGATGATAGACTATGATGTGAAAGAATATACTAAAATAAACCTGAAATAAACCTTTTATTCCCAAAGTTGCTTTTGGTCAATGTTTTAGAATAGCAACAACAAAAAAAAACCTAATTAAGATACAACCAAAATTATAAAGACTACAAAATAACAAGAATTCATGCAATACCTAACAAATTCCTATGTCATACTTCACAGGTTTAGGAAAATAATACATAGCCAGAACAATCCTAAGGAGTAAGAACATTGCTGTGAGCATTACAATACTTGACTTCAAATTATACTATAAAACTATAATGTCAATGACAGCCTGGAAGTACCATAGAAAACAGCCAGGAAGGCCAAATAAGTAGAAAAGAGAAGCTGAAAATAAATAATAAAAAAACTAATTTAAACCCACTTAATTTTTAACAAAAGAGGCAAAAACATACATTGGAAAAATGATAGCCTATTCAACAAATGGTGATGGTCAAACTTGGATTTCTACCTATAGAAGAATAAATTATGTTCTTGTCTTTCACACGCAAAAGTCAATAAATGGGATCAAAGAGACCTTAATTTAAAACCAGAAGCACTGAAACTTTTAAAGGGATCCATAGGAACTACCTTTCAAGACACTGCGGTAGGCAAGAACTTTTAAATAAAACACCAACAACATAGAAACCACCCCAAGTAGCAACAGATGGGGCTACATGAAAACAGAAATTTTCTGTTCAGCCAAGGAAACAATAAGCAGAGTGGGTGAAAATTTTCACCAGTAATATTTCAAACAAGGGGCTAGTAGCCAGAATGCACAAAGAATTGCAGAAATTAAATATCAAGGGAATCAAAGTGCAAAAAAAAAGGGGGGGGCAAATGAACCGAATACACAGTTTAAAAAAAACAGAAATGCAAATGACAAATAAATATATTCTTTTTTTTTAATTTATTTATTTTTATCTCACTCACAGGTTGGGTACTTTGAATCCCAGGCGTAGCCCCC
>CM053763.1:50964599-51008165 GCA_028658305.1 Pachyuromys duprasi | reverse complement strand
CTCATCTCGGTCAGAATGCTTATCGCCAACAATCTTATAAGTGTTAGAGAGGTAACGAAGAGAAAGGAATCATTATTTACTGTTGAGCATGGAGGGCAATTCACACCACAATTTTGTAAATCAGTTTGGAGATTTTGCAAAGATTTAGACCTACCATATGACCCACCTATTTCATACCTCAGCATTCACCCAGAGAGGACTCCAAACCCTGCCTTTGAGATATACACCCCATGTTTAGTGCTGTTTTATTCAGCACAGTGCAAAGCCCTCATAAGCTAATGACCTCCCAAAGGCCTTATCTTTTAAACTATCCTGCTGGGATCCAAATTTCAACATTGAAATTATAGAGAATCTGGAACATTTAGACTACAGCAATAGTAACTTGCAATATCTTGGCAAAACAGACATAACCAGAAGGTTCTAGCTTCTTAATTAAACAAACTGAAACATGTACACATCTAATTATTTTAAAAATACCCACCCCTTAAAAATATTTACAAATCCAGAGCCTAGTGTGCCTTCAGAGGCCTCTTAAGCCTCCCTGTACCAAGCCCAGGCCATATCCATTGGCAATAGATAAAATGTGCCCTGAGCTCTTAAAACCAGAGTCCATGTAGCCCTCTCACCCAGAACAGCTGAGTGACAACACTGAGACATGTCAGACCCATGTCTGGTTTCTGTGTGGCCAGCAAAGAGCCTCCCTTGCCTTCCTTCCCTTCTGGAGTACGGCCTTAGCAGTGAATTTCTGGAATTCTGCTTTTAGACTTTTCCCATGCTCTTTGCATCCCACCAGCTTCTCCTACCTTTTCTCCCATCTGCCACATCTATCAACCTAGTATTTCTACATCTGATAATGACTTCCTACCCACTAGCTTTCATTTCTCAACAGAGAAACACATGTATTTGAAGAATAAAGAGTTTGAGACAGTGAGAAAAGTCCCTATTGACATCAGAGTAAATGACATATTTGGGAAACAAGTATCATTTCTGTTTCTCTTTCTCTTAAACTATTTGCACTGGTCCTCTCTTTCTTTACCTTCATAATTTTTGTCTTTTTCTTACACTTCTGAAAAGTTGCTTTGTAAGTACTCACAAGGTATCTTAATTCATGTAAACTAATTTCTAAATTCACATAATTTACTGGGGTACATGTAAAGTTCAACAGAGGTTTTAAAATAATTACATGTATACATTTTCTTTTCATAAATCTAGGAATGCCCATTCCAGAAATTTCCTAAGGTGATAGTATCAAAAATCTTAAATTTTCTCATTTTTCTTCTGTCCCATTTTCTCTACTTTCATATTCTGATTCATTTGACTCATTGACATTTTGTATTGATGCAGTGTAGCCTGTTGGGGAGAGCAGTTTAGGTCATGCCGCGATACCTCATCTGGCCTTAAAATCCTTTAGCTCAGCAGTTCTCAACATCAAAGTCACGACCTCAATGGCAGTGTGTGTAACATATCATATACCCTTTATATGAAATATTTACATCAAGATTCATAACAGTAGCAAAATTACAGTTATAAAGTAACAAAAATGTAGATTGATGGTTGGGGTCACCACAACACGAGAAACTGTATTGACATATCATAGCACTAGGAAGGTTGAAAACCACTAATTAAGTTCTTCTAACAATAGGGGGAAAGAAGAAGAAAAAGAAAAGGGAAATTAAACCGAAAATGTTTTACCAAAATCCAGAAGACTTCTACAGTTTTTATTCCATCACAAAATTAATTTCCTCTTTTGCCTACTAAAGGATGGTGGAGAAGCATACACACGGCCCATTTATAGAAAGGAAATGGACTCCATGTCAAAGCACAGTAGGTTCAAAGCACAGAAAAGACAAGCGTGAACTCATTGTGTCGTGCACCTGTCAACAAGCACACACAGATTAAACACTAAGTTCTTAATTATCTACTGATCTAATTTACAGTTCACTTACTATTTATTATTACTGCCTTCTGAACACATGTTATAATAACGTCTGTCTCCTACCTGGGTGGGGACAATTAGTAGCGATGTGGTTTATTTTCCTTTTAATAGTTTTCTAGAAAATAGCTTCAAGATCGATGGCCACCCCTGACATACAAATCAATCTGTAGGCAGTAAATCTTGCCTGGGATTTGTACTCCTTTAGTTGCAAACTAGAAAGCCCCTTGTTCATTTCTAAAATCTGATTTTGTACCATCTTCCATACTACTCTGCCAGGTAAGTGTCGCAGAAAGGTCACTGGTCTCAGGAAGACATGCTCCTTGGCCAGTGCATTCTGAAAAATAAATAATGATTTTCAATTCCATTATGTTTTCTCCTAATCATCCCACTGCATACCATGTTTGTTTTTTTGTTTTCTTTCTCCAACATAGCATCTGTCCTATATGCCTCATTGCACTGTCTTTTCAGTAAAGAAAATGCAGCAGAGAAAGAAAATGAATATCAAATTCCAAGCTCCCAGGAGACCTGACCCAAATTCTCCAATGATAGTATTAAAATGCATTCAGCTCTGAGAGCTATGAAATCACCACGTGATTCTTAATGACTCAACTGTCATAAATATTGGCCAGACATCTTTGACAAGGCCTTTTAAAAATGATACACATGATTAAAATAATGTGTAAAGCAAACTCCTAGATAGCTAATGACAAATCTTAAAGGGGAAAGGTTGGAGAGTTAAAAGACTAACAATAGTTGTTACATTCTTGCTTTTCCCTCGGTGACAGACTTCCTCAGCATCCTGAGAAAGAGGAGCAACAGTGGGTATCAGATACTCACCTGACTCAGTGTAAGAAACCAAGAATGTGGGTGTTCTATTTTCCCAGACATTTTGTATTCCTTCTTCAAGTGCAACAGTAAACACTTCTAAGGTGATTTTTTTTCCTTTTCTGCATTAAAGCTTGTTTAGAGCATCCCATCTATATTAAAAAGCTATGTCTGTAGCATTCTTCCCTTATCCTCCAAAAGTTATTATCTTAAAATACTTAAAGAAGTGGGCGTTATGTGAGAAGTTAAAGGGCTTGAGGGTAAGATAGAAATAGCATGTTCACTACAAGCTGGCTTCTCTAAGTCATAAATACACACAGGCACCAACACACATAAATTCATACAAATAACCACTAAGGCACACACATACACACACACAAAACACTAAATGTTTAGCTTCTTTATTAAGTTATTGAATTGATATATTTTATTGAGTAGTCTAAGCAGATTAAACATTATTCCTATTTAAATATTTGTGTCTCACAAACACACACTTGTCTTTCAAAGATACCAGTTTAATATTCCACATCTGCAAGGAATACGATGTTAATTGTGCAAATTTTCTTCCAGTATTAATTTTAATTATTTAGAGCTTCAGGAAGCTCTCTGTAATTTCCCATCTGACAACTGAGGCCCAAAAGAACAGCTGCCTGCGGTTTTGTGCTCTTATGAACACACTAGGTATCACAGAGTCAATAAGCGTAGGCATGGACTCTCTGTGTGTTCCACAGAGGTTATGAAAATGAACCCTTTTGGAGGAGTTCAGAGCGAACTTGCAACCGAGAATGATGTCCAAGCCACTGTGCAAAGTATTATGACAGTTGTAGATCTCAAAGGAGCTGCGGGAAGACCGGCTCCCTGCAGTAATGAACACAGCCCATAGTTAAATAATAAATCACAGTCATGTAGCCAGCCTGAAACAGCCACTACCTACAGAAAGTCACCGTGACCACACAGTGCAAATATTGAGTTCCACACAGTTGTATGTCTCCATGGGAGCCAACTGAAGTACTTAGCTATTCATCTTTTCTAACTGAGGATGAATGCTGTTTGTTTATGATGACTTTGAAAGTCAAAGTAATGTTATCTGAATGTATTGCATGCAAAAAGTGTACACTAAAATCTCGTTAAAACCCACATCTAAATATGTCCCCTACTATGATGAGGAATCAAGGGCTAACATATACATAATTTAGTACAAACATCTTTCACATCTCACATTTTTCTTTTTTTTTTCAAGAGAACAAAGGCTTCCTGCAGGAACACATAGTATTTCTATTTGCTCTCAGATATGCCAATTCAAGATACAATAAACTAGATGAATTATTCATTTTGAAGTTGCTTGTGTTGGCTGATAGAAGTTTTCAGAGCCTCAGAGTAAAAAGCGAGGCAAAATAAAACTAGAAATGGACACAGAAACAAAAGGACTTGTAATAACAGAATATAACTAAATATACAATTTCTAACTTTTATGAAATAGGTCTCTGAGTGAAATTAGTCCCCCTGAGCCAATGCAAAAAGAAAAAAAAAACATTTAGTCACATACAGTTTATCTACAGTTCAATTATTCTGACTTTCCAGCAACAAATACATTGCCAATTGTAACTAAGGAGCTACAGGCACATTTGTGAATACCCCAAAATATACAGCCTGTTAACTAGTATGTGCTAAGGGAAAAAGAATATTGGTTTCGGATGTTTACGTCAGGACATGTTAGCAGAGAACTTGGTGTATATGAGAGATTAGTAAACACTGCTGAGTGACTAACCTTATTGAAGGCATTGGATATGATGTCACAATGTAACAGGGCAACTATTCCCTATTGAAAACAGCATGCTTCACCCAGCCTTTAACTCATTGTTGCTTACTAACAGTAGAACTTACATCACTACTGCGATTCCTAGCATTTAAGCTGGAAACATGTTAAAACAGAGAAAGGAGTTGGACTACCATTTCAGAAGCAATGGCTCCATCTCCCATTAGAGCTGGAGGGAGGCAAGCTTCACACAGGAAATATGAAAATGAGGCTCACAGCATCACAGGGCGAAACAGGAAGGGGAGTGGTCATTGCTGCTATTTCATATTTTGAGAGCTGAAAAAATAGAAAACCTGAGTAGAAAACAAATACCACTTTCAGCAGTATCACCTTAGGTTCAAATCTACATAAACCTATATGAAAATCAAGAGTTTAATCTAATGATGAGGCGGCATAGTTATTCATTTTATAAAAGCAATACAAATATAGTATACGCATTCCCAGTTAATAACGGTATATATTAGGTTTGTTTTAATTTCAGTTAAAATGTTTTTCTCATATAATATAGATATTTTCAAAAAGTCAGCACACACCGTGGAGGCAGAGACAGACCAGTCTTTGTGAGTTTCAGGTCATCCTGGCACTTCTTCATATATAGATATATATTAGTTACCCTTTATTCACTTTGTATCCTTCCTGTCCCTCCCGCCCTTTTCCCCTCCTAATCTCACTCTCTGCCCCCCTTCTCCATGCATGCCCCTCTCCAAGTCCACTGATAGGGGAGCTCTTCCTCTCCTTCTTTCTGATCCTAGTCTATCAGGTCTCATGAGAAGTGGCTGCACTGTCTTCCTCTGTGGCCTGGTAAGGCTGCTCCCCCCTCAGGGGAAGGTGATTAAAGAGCAGGCCAATCAGTTCATGTCAGAGGCAGTCCCTGTTCCCATTACTATGGACCCCACTTGGAGGCTGAACTGCCATGGACTACATCTGTGCAGGGGTTAGGTTATCTCCATGAATGGTCCTTGGTTGGAGTATCAGTATCAGAAAAGACCCCTGTGCCCAGAGTTTTTGGTTCTGTTGCTCTCCTTGTGGAGCTCCTGTCCTCTCCGGATCTTATTATTTCCTACTTCTTTCATAAGATTCCCTGCACTCTGCCCAAAGGTTGGCCATAAGTCTCAGTGCCTGCTTTGATATCCTGCAGGGTAGAGCCTTTCAGAGGCCTTCTGTGGCAGGCTCTGTATTGCTCAACAATAAAAAACAAGGAAATCATGAAATTTGTATTTAAATGGTGGGAACTGGAAAAGATCATCCTGAGTGAGGTATCCCAGAAGCAGAAAGACACACAGGGTATATTCTCACTCATAAGTGGATACTAGACATATAATATAGGGTAAACATATTAAAATCTATACAACTAAGGAAACTAATCAGGAAGGAGGACTCTGGCTAAAATTCTCAATCCCCATCCATAAAGGCAAAGAGGATGGACATCATCCTGGTACTTCTAGTCTCACAGGGAAAAAGACTAATCACTGCTGAAAGCTCAGCCACAACGTCTGCTCTGTTACCACCTTACCGCCAAAAAAATCTTTCAATAACGAAAGCTTATTCTTGTAAAAATCCTTCAATTAAAAAAAAAGAAAAGAACTGTGAAGGCAAAAATCTAAGTTATTTTTAAAATGTAGATAAACAGCAAAAAAAAAAATGTTCCTTGAAGGAGATTTAACTTTCTCGAATCACCTCCTTTTCATGGCTGCACCCACAAAGCCTCATGTGTCCACTCACACACATTTGGAATTTTTTCTACCATAGTTTTTCCACCAGTGTAACTAATCACCATTTTTTAGTGATTTCACTACTCAGTGTTGAGAAACTTATGATAATGTGTGTGCTATTCATAACTAAGCAATGCAATGTTCTGTGGTCACATTTCTTTTCCAACTTCTGATTTCCCTGGAGATACCTAATCTCAGGCCTGCTAAAGGAGAAGTCAGCCACTTCACTTGGATCTAACACATTGGGAAACCCAGCTCCTTCTTGCTGTCACTGGAGGCATCACTTCTGATGTCTCCATCAGCTTGTACTTATTCAGAGTGATTAAACCACTGGTCTGGTACTCTGCTAACATAGCTGTTTTGTTCTTCTCTTGTAGCCATACTGCCAGTACTGAACACACTACATACCTGGCAAGTACTCTCATCACTGAGCTGTGACCCTTATTTTTGTTTTGTTTTAATTTACTTGTTCTAAAACTTTTTAAAACTTTTATAGACGATTTTCCTGAAAGTAAATCTGCCCTCCATACGTGTATTTGGTGACCAAAAATGCCAGAGAAGGGTGCCAGATCCCCTGGGACTGAAATTACAGACAGTTGTGAGCTGCCATCTGGGTGCTGGAAATTGAACCAGGGACTTTTGGAGGGGCAGCCAGAGCTCTTAACTACAAACCCAACTCTTAAGCACCTAATTTACTTAATTTATTTTTACTTATTTTTATTATTCTGAGACATTGGCTTGCTTAATGGACCAGCTTGGATTTGAACTCACTATGCGGCCTATTCAGGTTTAGAGCTTGTAACCCTATCTCAACCTTTCTGTAGCAGATTTGACAAGGCATTGTCACAAAAACAGACTTCTTTCCGGTTTTCAATCCTTTTGGTTGGTTTGTTTTGTAAGTATACATTCTTCTGTTTGTTTGTTTAAGACCATTGTTTCAATTGACTCTGGCTTGGATTTAGCCATTTGTCAGCATGAACTTCTCATTATCCTGAAACCTGAAATATACTGAAATCAGTTCGATCTCAGCCTCTTTACACTTAAGAGTAAGACACAATCTGAACAAGACACTTGGAGCACAGGGAGGTCAGCTTATATGTGAGCTGCAGGCAATACCTGGCTGTACTCATGTACAATTCCAGAATGTCAGGCTCTGAGCTAACTGCTCCAGAAATTATATCTCCCAACATCTCTCTGTTCTGGGGATGAGGAGGGAAAGAAGCTGAAATCTCATAACTCAAAGCACAGACTTTTTTAATTTTTATATTAATTATAGTTTATTCACTTTGTATCCCAGCTGTAGTGGGATTCCCTCATTCCTTCCCAATTCCACCCTTCCTCCCTAAACCCCTTCTATACACCTCTCCAAGTCCACTGATAAGGGAGGTCCTCCTCCCCTTCTCTCTGACCCTAGCCTATCAGCTCTCATCAGGACTGGCCTCATTATCTTCCTCTGTAGCCTGGTAAGGCTGCTCCTCCTTCAGAGTGGGGAGGGGGATGTCAAAGAGCCAGCGACTGAGTTCATGTCAGAGACAGTCCTTGCTCCCCTTACTAGGGAATCCATTGGTTACTGAGCTGCCATGGGCTTCCTCTGTGCAGGGATTTCAGGTATATCCATGCATGGTCCTTGGTTGGAGTATCAGTCTCAGAAAAGACCCCTGTGCCCAGATTTTTTGGATGTGTTGCTCTCCTTGTGGAGCTCCTGTCCCCTCCAGGTCTTTCTATCTCCCCCCTTTTTCATAAGATTCCCTGTGCTCTGCCCAAAGTTTGGCTTTGAGCCTCAGCATCTGCTTTGATACACAGATATTTAATGCTGAGTTTCTTCTTTTAGAAGGATGAATCACTTGCCCTGATGCCCTATCTCCAGGCCCAAAGGCCCTTGGGCTTTGGGTTCAATTCAGGACTGAGCCCAGTGAACACAACTGAGAACACAACTTACTTTGAATATTTTCAACTAATCTTTACTTTCTTGGTTTTATTTTGCAACTAAGCTTTGAAAGACAACTTATGATTCAAATTCCTAAAATCCTCCAGAGCTCTGAGGTATAAAAGATGGTTTTTAAAGCTGTTTCTCTTTTTTTAAAAATCATCATTCTAATACCATTCAAGCCCTTCTAAGTCTTCTTTTCTACATTTTTAAAAACATGTCCCTTATCTGACTTTCTCTTCTACACTAGCAACTTTTGTCTTCAGGTTGAAAACTTTGTGTTATTTACAGGGGACTTAGCAGAAAAAAATATACTTGTTCAAATAATCTACGCTCAGTAAATTGATGGTAACAGAGTTTAGATCTGTTATGTTTTGGTATGGCTATACCTTGTAAATTTATAACTTATATATAAAATATTTTCTAGTTTTATAGAAAATGAAACTTACTAACCAAAACCAAGGGTTTTTTTTTTCTTTTTTTAGTATAATAGTCAGGTATAAAACAACATGAGAAAATTTTAATGAAACCCTTTTCATACATCATCATTGTAATCTTTTTCTCCCCAGATCTTCCTCCTTCTCTCCTCTTACCCTTCCCAGCCCTACCAGACAGGCCTCACTAAGTTGACCTAGATGGCCTAGAACTGACTATGTAGACCAAGCTGATCTCAAACTCACAGAGATCCACCTATCTCTGCTTCCCTGTACTAGGAGCTCACACATTTTTTAATCTATGAATTCAGTTATCTGTATTTGAATATTTCATTCAGTGGCATAACTTACTTATTTTTACAATAATTGTATTTTCTACTGAAGCAGAAATACATTATTATGCTTTAGTATTTTATGTTTTTAATTTTTATTGTTTTTACAATTTATTTACTTTGTATTCCAATTGTAGCCCTCTTCCTCTACTCCTTCTGATCCTGCCCTCCCTCTCTTTTCCCACCTATCTCCCTTCCCCTAGTTCACTGAAAGTGAGAGTCCTCCTTCCTTGCCATCTGATCCTATCTTATCAAGTCTCATCAGGACTGCCTTGATCTACTTCTTCTGTGGTCTGGCAAGGCTGCATCGCCAGGGGCAAATTATCAAAGAACAATCAATTACACCCCCTGTTTCCCTTACTCAGGAACCCACATGGAGACTGAGCTGCCTATGGGCTACATCTGAGCAAGGGGTCTAGATCCTCTCCATGGTTGGTCCTTGGTTGGTGCTCTGTATGACCCCCTGGGCTCAAATTTTTTTGACTTTGTTGATCTTGTGGAGCTCCTGTCCGTTCCAGGTCTTTCAACATCCCCGTGCCCTTCCATAAGACTCCCTGTGCTCTGCCCAAAGTTGGCTATGAGTCTCAGCATCTGCTTTGATCCCCAGTTGGGTGGAGACTTTCAAGGGACCTCTACGATAGATTCCTGTCCTCTTCCTTCTCTTCCACCACTTCTATCCAGTTTGCCATAAAAATATTTTTGTTTTGTACTTAAGAATAAAACATTTTATTCTTGGGAGAGAAAGGTATTTAAATGTAAGACTAATAAGTCATGACATGTAGAATCTCCTAATGCCAAAAACTTACTTTCGTGAGTCATGGAAACTATGCTCATAGACTGCCATAGACTCTTTCTAAAAGTGAAGATAATGACCAGGACTGGGATTCCTATTCATGAGGACCAACCATATAGAAGGAAGCTTAAAACCAATGTCTATAATGACAGATCAATCTTTTCATTTTGAAATTGCATGATGGTTTTAAATGTACTCATAAACTGAAACTTAGGTTCTTTCCTGTTCCGCTTGCACTTTATATTATTGAACTAGCACTATATTTGCACGATGAGATATATATTTTATAAGAAGTAAAAGGGGAGCTGGGTGGATGGTTTGATAGCTAAGAACACCAGCTACATTTCTGGAGGACCTAGGCTTAATTCCCAGCACTTGTAAAGTAGCACATAATCATCTAAAACTCCAGTTCCAGAGAGTCGCCCTCACCTGGCCTCTGAGGGTGCCAGGCATGTATATGGTATATGTACATAAATGTAAGCAAGACACTTATAGACATAAAATATGGGATAGATATATGAGATAATAAGAATTTAATTATCCATGGTTATCTATTCTAGAATATATCTATATTCACATCATCATGTTATATACTATAAATATATACACCTATATCAAATAAAAACCCACATTCAGTTGGAAAATGAATGAAAAATGACAAAAAAATTTTCAAAAAGAACACGCAGACCACCTGCCATTAATCACTCTCAGAAAAAGCAAACAAACCCTTAACCGCACTGTGACTCAGACATTTTACTCTGGAGAGAGAGTTTCAAAATTTATCAGGACAGATGGCTCAGGGATTTGCCATGTATGAACACCATTGAGTCAGTGTTTCGGTAAAACATAAGACCACTTTGTGACAGCAAGAGGCAGAAAGGCTAAGAAAAAACTATAGGCATACAAGATTAACTTGTGCATGCAGATACTGAACAGGAAAGGCTGTCAAGATAAGTGACCCTTTACAATGGGGTTAACATCTCAGAACATTTCCCACATTGGAATCAGTTAGCTCAATGTGTCAAGTAAAAAATTTTTCAGCCTGAACCAACACAACTGTTACAAGTAATTGTGGCTTTAAGGGACCACAATTAAATAGCAAGAAGAAGCACAATCAGAAACCTTCTTGAAGGGTATATGTCTGGAACCATGAAACTTTGTCAAATTCCTATTCAGTTCAGTGTGTCCTCATTGTGACTATAGCAAATTTCTAAGCTACCTATCATCAAAGAAAGCAGTTAGTCACTGGCTGTTGTGTATTAGCTCTGTACTTTTTAGTTCTTACAGCTTCACTGTTAGCTAGTGTTCTACTTAAGAACACACACGTATGAATATGAATCCTTCTATCGCTAATCTGTATGCATCTATCTTGTTTGTAGTCATCATTCAATATCTAAGATTCTAAAGTTATACCTGACTTTTTTTAATGGCTTACGCATGCATTTGCAGAGTATATACAAATTTTTAAATATTTTTCTAAATTTCTAGGTCAAGTAAATTTTTTTTTAAAATTTCTTTTTTAGTTCATGTTGAAAGATGAGCATATTTCTCAGTCAGTATAACACCTGCCTTGCATTCATTAGAACATGAGTTTGGTCCTTCGAAAATAGTTTAAAGAGCTGAATATGGTGGCATTGTACCCTTAAATCTCAGTGCAAGGCAGGTGAAGACATCTCTGGGGCCTCCTGGCCTCTCTGCTTACCTTAGTTGGCGAGTTCTCTCCTAGTTAGAGATCTTATCCAAATGCAAAAACAAACAAACAAACAAAGCAAAGGTGAATGTCTCCTCCTAAGGAAGGTTACTCAAGGTTGTCTGCTGGCCTCCACACACACACATACACATATGCCTACACACAGGTACACACATATACATGAACACACAATTCCCCCCCCCCCTCACACACAGAAATCTCATTAAGAATTACCCTGTAATTCATATAGTGATTTATATACATGCACATATGCGTGTAACAACAGTTAATGAAGTAAGAGGTCTTGAGTTTGACAGAGAGCAAGGAGGCATATGTGAAAATGTTTGAAGGGAGAAATGCTGTGATTATTATAACCTCAAAAAGAAAAATATATGAAGTGAAGATAAGTAACATATGAAGAAAAACACTACTTCATTGATTTATCTGATCGGTGAGGTACAGGGAAGCATAAAACAAGCCTACCATTCGCTTTCTGCAGATGATCTTCCCGCATAGCAGCATATTTCTCCTAGTATTATTGTAAGGGCCACAGCACACTAAAAACAATGTGCAGGATTGATAGATACGCAAACTTCAAGCACAACAAATACTCCTTTTCAAAAGGAACCTGAACTTCATTGTAATTATAAGGCACTCCCTGCTCGTGAGTGTATCTGTGGGTATCTATTTATGTACTTACAGAAGCCAGAGGGCAATGTAGGCGTCACTCTTCAGGCACCAGCCATCATTATATATCGAGACTGGGACTCTCACTGGTCTGGAAGCTGTCCAGATTAAACAGAGTCCCAGTCCACAGCGATTATGTCCTTGCCTCCTCATTTTGGAAATTTCAAATCTATGCCACCGCGATCAGCTGGATGAGGAAAAGTGTTTCCACACCATTTGCACCAAATAAAATTCTTCCCCAAAATATCACTAAGTATGAAAGATTACTCAACAAAACCTCAAATCAATTCAATACAAAGTAGTACTTGCATTTCTCCTAAAAAGAAATATTCTAGCAAGAAAGAAGATTGAAGCCTGTGAATGCGGCTTCGTAAGAGGTTACAGGGAATAAACAAAGTCAGTGAACAAGAAGCAGATCACATCACAAGAGAAAGCAGGGTCCTCATAAGTACATAGACTTCACTTGAAATAAGAACTTTCAACAAGCCTCACACTGACCGTGCTGTCCACATAGAGCAATCTGGAAACATCTTAGGAACTCATATACAATGTCTCGACCAGATTACATATATAAAAAATGCAGTGTTTTAGTATTCTACGTATGGAAGAAATACCATACCATAATATTAATTATTGCCATTTCAACACTAATAACCATACACTTTTCAACCAGGAAACATTTTAAATGAGAGTAAATTAAAGAAAAAATTAACCTAGATTGTTTAGAAAAGAATAAGATGCTAGCATTTCATATATAAACCACTTATGTCTAAAATACTGAAGAAAAATACATCATTTAACTAAAGAAACTATACGAACAGTATAATGTGGATTCATAGTATACTGCTCTAATATGAAATGTCATGCTGAGGACCCAGCATGTGGATTATCGGTATTAGTAATTATAATAGAGCAACAAATGACCACACGCAAATTTAAATTAAAAAAATGATAAATTTATACATATGTGATTCAAACACTAAAACTTAATTTACATATTATGATTCCATTTCGTTTGCATAAACTGAGATTGCAAACCTAGTAAGAAGAATGGAAGGAATATTGATTTACTAATTGTTACTCGAGGCTTTAGGTGCCTACTTTGATAAAGATGTTTAACACTGAGATTTGACAAATACAAATATTTATATAGAACACAATCTGTATACTTTTCCTAAGCACACCTATTGAAAAAGCAAAACATTAAACAGCCTAAAGATGCTCATTTGTTTCTCTAACTCCTTACAGAAACTCACTAAGAGGCCTAAAGTTTGATATCACATTTTTAAATAAAGTTTTTGTTAAAGAAAATATATTAAAATAAATTATGCATTCTTGTTAATAAATAATGCACTTGTATACCACAAAGAGATAAATGATGTATTTTCTGTGCATAAATATTTTCCAATGGGAGAGGAGATGATTCTGTCCATAAAAACATGACGACTTGAAGTTGATCCTCCAAAAGCAACACAAAACATGGCACATTGGTGTAGGCTTGGAGTCACAATGCTGAGAGTGAAAACAGGCAGAGCTCAGTACACGCTGAAATAAACCTACCTGCTTGGTGAACTCCAAGTAAAACCACTGTCTCAAAAATAAGATGGACAGTGCTAAGGACTGACATCTGGGATTGTCTCCCAGCCTACATACTCACACACAGAGAGAATTTATATCTAATGGCAATTCAGCCACGAGACACTGTATGTCATAAAGTAGGGGATGAAAAGAGGCACATCAGTCACTGGGGAATTCATGACACGGTTTCATAGCCACAAACACTATTATTACCTGGTTAAGCTCAGGCTGACTGCCACTAGTTGGTTTTTAGCTAGGTTTGAAATTTCATTTATGTGACTTTACGAGAACACTTTGAGATTTAAAATGTGTATATTTTAACTATGGTACCTGGAATTACATACAATCAAAATGTTGTGATAATCTTAATTTTTAGGGTAAATATTTGCTTATAATTAGTGAGATAATGCACATTAAACAGTTAAACCATACTTACTTCTGAGTAGTATAGCATCAAATTTTTCTTATTTTACATTTTCTGTATTGAAAACATTACTCAACACTTAGACCAAATTTAAAAAGTAAAATACTGTGTAGTGTACGAATGATTCCTACTAATTGTTGTATGCACACACACACACAAAGAGAGAGATTTTCATTATTTTTCCTACTTTTGTTTATATCCACTAATTCTCTAGAAAAAATAATACCTTTCTAAAATAATAAAATGAGTAAGCAATATTTAATGTATTTACTTTTTTCAATCTCAACGATGCTTTCTTTTGTATCTGAATCTCAAAGGATTAGAGATGCCAGGCACAGGTCAGTCTTTTCTTTGCCCAAGAAGTTTTTTTTCTCTATTTGCTACACTTGTGCAGTTGAAAACTGAAGAAAAAGAAAGTTACATTTGTCTTCATTAATATTTTAAAGACACTAAAAGAACTGTACTTGTGTTCTAAATGCTAAAAGCATTCATTCTTCTAATTAGATGTATGAGCTGGTCATTAACAAATCTAAAATGCCAAGGAAAAAGTCTGTTTTGATATAATTATTCTGAACAGTGAGATAATGAGTCTTCCAGTGGAAGCAATATTACTAGTTGCTGCTGTAGGCAATGTATAAAGAAAACATGGTGAACGTTAACAATATGCAATGGCAAAATGATATAACATGAAGTAGATGCAAAAATCCACACAAACAACCTTCTGGCTCTTCAGAGAAATATTTTCCTCCAAACTCTGTATGTAACTTTTCCCTTTAAAAATATTAGAACTTCAATCAATTTCACATTTTGGTAGGAAAATAAGTTTGCTGCGATTCTGAGTATAAGCAACATCTCTTGTCTTCTGGCTCCAATTAAGGCCAAATACTCTATTGGTGGTAGTAAACATGTTTGAATATGGTACAGAAATGAATGAGAGAGCATCACCCATCATTAAATAACAGGAATGTGACCACATACAGCACAGGCAACTGCTCTTAAAAAAGGCTTCAGTATCCTGTATTTGATCACCTTACATCATTTTCTGCTACAAGGGAGAAGAAAAAAGCAATTGCCTTGTTTCAGCCTCAAGTTTAAAAAATATTATTTCTATAATATACAAGTGGTGTATAATCAACTCTGAAATGAATTATAGGAAGAAACATGGTTCTATTTATATCTTCCTACAGAACATTTTGTCACAGAAATTAGAAATAATAAATATCCAAGTTTTTTTCACTACATTTACCTTTAAAAAGTTCTTTCACACTGGTCAATGGCTAGATACTTGGTAATTTAAAACTGTACAATATAATGTGCATGCACTTCTGCAATTAAAAACAAGATTTATATTTATCTCTGAGACTCTAAATATTGATATGCAACTATTTTTTCACAATATTTGAATGAACAATGACGAACACCTTTCTTTTGCTCATTTATGAGTGAGTTTACTTGTTACAAGAGGATTCTGGGAACTTATGCTTCAGTATGCCTTCTCTGACTTCTGCTTATACCTCTTTGCCTCTTCCTAATCGAAGAGTGAGTCAAGTCACTAACTTCCACTAAATCAATTGTGTGCCACCACCATGCTGCACCTGATTCAACTGACCTCTGTCATTGTCTGCTAGAGAAAGCTGGCTTAAACAACAAAAATTTAACTATTCACTATTATGGAGTGTAATGCCCAATGTGAAATTGTCATAAGAGTTTGGATTCTTTTCAAGAACTCTATTCTAGCCTTGGTTCAGCATCTTCACATAGATTTTCACTGTGTGTAAGTACATTCATAGCCTTGTATTAAAGGACAGCAATCTTGTTGAACAGGGAATTACCCTAATACCATATTATAATTTAATGGCCCTTTAAAGATACTCTCTCCAAACATCATTACCTCCTGAGAGAAGCCCAACACTATAAATTTTGAGCCACAACTCAGTCTGTAACAAGATCCAAGGGGAAAGAACTCTCTGAGACAAAATTTATGCTCCCAAGGAGCATAAAATTTACCAGAACCTCTGGAGAAGTCCAGCAGGCAGACTGGATGGACGTGGAAGTTCCAGGAAGAGTGAATGCTATGGCTGGGCTATGGTACCTCTCTCAGATGACTACATACTGGAAAGCTGTGACCCAGTGCTGCTAGTGAAGCAAAATCTTTAAGAAGCAGCAAGTAGAAGGTAATTACATGGCTTCATCCTCGTGAGTAAATTAATGCTGTTATTGAGTGGTTCAGGTCTTTAGTGACTGAATTCGTTTTTAAGAAAAGATTCCATTATAAAGTATGAACTTCATGCTCACATGTCATGTTCGGATGTAGGCAAGAGGCCCTAGCCTAGGCGCCAGTGCCATGCTATTGAGATGGTTTAGCTATCAAAATCATGACCCAAAGAAATGTCTTTATCAGTTACTCAGCCTCAGGTATGTTGCTATAGCAACAGAAAATAGATTAAGGCAGTTCAGTCTGACCCATGGCCTTTACTCCCCCACCAAGTTGACCTCAGTTCTCTGTGATAGTAAAATTCTCCTGCTCACAGAAAGCGCAGAAAAATAGCTTCGGCCACCTAAATCTCCCCCTGCCTTCTCTCTCTCTGTGTCTCTCTGTCTGTCTGTCTCTGTCTCTCTCTCTCTGTGTGCGTGTTTTGAATGCTGTCTTCCTTAACTGGAAAAATTTAAAACGGAATGAAAAACAGCTACAGATGGGAGGATGAGAAATTCCCTGCACTGAGGTGTAGTCTGAAAAAAAAAACAAACTTCATTTCCAAGAATTAGTGAAACTCTTAGGAGTTTTGAGAAACAATCAACCTGATGCACTTAAAGTAAATAACAATGAAATAACAGAAAACGGTATGGCAGACATCTGTGCTGAGCAACAGGGGAGAGAAAACAAAAGCAAGTGTTCAGTCCTGCGCTGCGGATTAACTGGATTCTCCTAGGAAAGCATGACCTATCTTGTGTTAATAAATATATGTTGATAATTAAAAAGCTGTACACTGCCTGAAAGAAACTCCACTAAAAAAAGGTTGCAAATTCAAGATAAGAGTCAGATGTGATATCACACTTCTGTAATGCCAGTACTTGGAAGGTGGAAACAGAAATATCAGGAGTTCAAGGCCAGTTTAGGCTACATGAGACAATGTGCAAAACAAAACAAAAAAAATGGTAGCTACATACGTAGGAATATAGATAATAGATAAAAAATAAATAGATGATATATAAATAGATAATACATATAAATGCTAGATAATTATATATGTGCATAACACATAAAATGTATGTAAGGATACATATATATACATACATAATAAAGGAATAGATGATAAACATTCAGATGAGACAATATTAAAATACAAAGAAAAATAGAAAATTCACTTCTTTATTCAAAATGAAATGTTGTAGGGAACAGGACAGGAGCCTACCACGGAGGGCTTCTGAAAGACTCTAGCAGCAAGGCATCAAATCAGATGTTGAGACTCAT
This sequence comes from Pachyuromys duprasi, assembly GCA_028658305.1. NCBI lineage: Eukaryota > Metazoa > Chordata > Mammalia > Rodentia > Muridae > Pachyuromys > Pachyuromys duprasi. Next base: position 50,990,539 of record CM053763.1, on the reverse strand, counting down.
AACCAAACTTTGGGCAGAGGGCAGGGAATCTTATGAAAGAAGGGGGAAATACAGAGACCTGGAGGGGACAGGAGCTCCACATGAAGAACAACAGAACCAAAAAATCTGGGCACAGGGATCTCTTCTAAGACTGATACTCCAACCAAGGACTATAGGACTATGCATGGAGATAACCTAGAACCCTTGCACAGGTGAAACCCACGGCAGCTCTAAAAGAAGATTCCCTAGTAATGGGAACAGGGACTATCTCTGGCGTGAACTCAGTGGCTGGTTATTTGATCACCTTCCCCTAATGGGGAGCAGCCTTCCAGGCCACAGAGAAAGATAAAGCAGCCAGTCCTGATGAGACCTGATAGGCTAGGGTCAGATGGAACAGGAGGAGGGCCTTCCCTCTCACTGGACATGGGGAGGGGCAAGCAGGAGATGATGGAGAGAGGGTGGGATTGGGAGGGAATGATGGAGAGGGCTACAGCTGGAATACAAAGTGAATAAACTGTAATTAATAAAAAATAATAAGTTTAAAAAATAAAATGTCCTCTACTGACACAATAATTGCGTAGGAATTAAAATTCTTGAAAATTAATTTCTGAATACGTGATAATAAAATCAATGCATTTCACCACATAGGTAATTCAAGATATAAATCACCTACTGTCACAAAGGTTAAAATTATTTAAAATGTACTCTCTGGCTTCCAGAAGTTTTAAGAAATGATATTTTGTAAATATTCAACTGAAAGTTTTAATTAATTTCGAAGATCAGTGTCATATAGTAGGGATTTATGTTAGTTAGGGCTTCTATTGCTATGTTATAACACCATGTCCAAAAGCAACTTGGGTTGGAAAGGGTTTATTTCATCTCATAGCTTGTAGTCTAACATACAGGGATTTCAGGGCAGGAACTCCAGGTAGTAACCAGGAGGCAGGAATTGGTGCAGAGACCATGGAGAAGTGTGGCTTATTGTCTTGCTCAGCCCGTTTTCACATGGCACCTAAGATCATCAACCACAGCAACAAGCACAGCCAGCTGGGGCCTCCTGATTCAGCATCAATGATGCCCTGTACACTGGCACACAGGCTTTCTCAAATGAGGCTCCCTCTTCCCAAATGACTGTCGCTGGTGTCAAGCTGACGTAAATCCAACCAGCACAGGGTTATTTCACATATTTTTTTTTCTGCTGCATGGTGACGCATAGGACGAACAAAAACTTCACAAATTAAATAATCTAGTGTATACCATGCCTAACAAATGATGCATACACGTTTTTAAATCTGTACTTACAAATTTTAAATAAAATCCATGATTTAGTAGAGAAAATACATGATAAGCAAGGCTGCCTTAAATTTATGTTACATAGAAGTTGCTCAATTAAAGAAGTGGAAATGAGTACATCTCTCAACAAGCAAGTGAGATTCTCTTTTCACTCAAGGGGCTGTTCTTGAACAATACATTCCAGTCAGTGCTGTTTATTTGATTTGTGACTATGATCCTTATAACTCAACAGTTATGTTAATTACTAATTACTGTCATAACCCTTATAATTTTTTTCTCAGATTAGAACTGGAAAGTGCTAACAAACATTCTGATTTTGCTTCGGTTCTGTCATTCCCAACTTCTTACAAAGAGACCAATCCAGGTTCCAGGATGAAACACACCCATCAGAGTTTTCTATCCCTTTCTGATAAGGAGAACTGGGGATAACAGATTGACAGCATTCTTTGCGGACTCTTAGCCTCTACCAAATAAACCAAGAAAATAATACATATCAGTATTATTAAGAACACATTAGCAGACGTCAGACTTTTTTTTTGGTTAATGCTAGCTAAATATAAGCCAACTTCTAAAGACTGACCTGTACCAACTTCACAATTCTGTGTTTACATTACCACGGTTACCCAGTGCTTCTGGGACCCACTGCTTCTTAATATGTGAGCATTCTTTTTTTTTTTTTTTTTTTTTTTTACTTGCTGTCACTAAACAGAGAAGGAGGAAATTACTATTGTCACACAAACACAACAAAAATGTACACTGCTGACTCCGTCTATAATGGACGCCTACTTATATGGCAATAAAACCCAGGGAAATCATTGGGATAATTCCCCTGTGAGTATTCAGCTGAGAGGAAAAGTATGGTCTGCCTTGACAGGAACTGCTTTTAAGTCTTTAAACTGTCCTCCTTCCAGTATTTATTCCATGTGCCTTCCTTGCAGCTGAGAAATGTTTCAAGTCAGCGGGCACGCCTGCAGTACTCAAAAAGCACAGTGGAGGCTGTGCTGGTAAGGAACTCGCCGGAATTCTGCTCAGGGTAGGCATTAGGTGCCACTTGCTGCTTTTTAATATGCTGATTTAGCTTCCAGGAGTGATGGGACGATTGCTGTGAGGCATCAGCTAAGGGCTAGAGCCTGCCATTTAGATGAGAGATTTGATCACAGAAGCACGGCAACATTAGCAGCCCTGGTTTTCCTGGCCCTGCGGCTGGCAGACATTTGGCAGCACAGAAATTAAAGAAAGAGCAACTCCCAAAAGATGGCAGTCACAGAATTAGAGCACTCCAGCGAGCAAGAATTTGGGCCAAAGAAGGACCGTGAATACACTAAATGTCATCTATAAATTTAACAAAACCTGAAAAGCCTAGAGTTTTTCCCATGTTCTTAATATTCCATGAATAAATCCAGCTGCCTCCAGGTTTCAGCTGTGCCACACTCATAATGCCTCTTCTCTTTATCCACATGTCCTGAATCTCACTCACTGTAAGTGAAAATGGTTAATTAAGTGCATCCACCCAAAAAAGATGCTGATCTCAGCCACTGTAAGAACAAATAGCTGAGCCATCAAGATGTTCATCAGGACTACTCCCATCTCCGGCGGCATACCTTGACATGGGCACACACATAGACATGAACACACACACACTAAAATAAATTTATTTTTTTTATAAAGAGTGCATGTGCGTATCATCTCTGGTTCAAGTACAGAATGAAAGCTTTCCATTAATCTTAATGGCTACGTCCTGATTTGCATACGTTTTAACATCTAAGCGAGAGTTTCCAAACACCCATCAATGGTGGCAGCTCCAGCACAGCTTGGGGCTTGGAGGCACTCTGAAACTTTAGATACTTTCTATATAGGTCAAAATTATTGCACTTAGCTTAGTGAAAGCTGTGGGTTTTATAATCGCTTTGTCTGTTATTAGAAAAAAATCATATATTTTATAGTAAATGCGTAAAACTGGAAAGAAAATGTATCCATCATCTTTTCATTTGTTTCCATCCATATTCCTCTTTCCCTTCTAATCATTCTCTTCCTTCACACGGTTGCATGTAAACTGGAATAAGCTATACTATCTACTTCTATACATCCCATCTGATGCAAAATTTTTATTTTCAAATGAATTACAAACCTAGAATAGAGTAAACTTGGATGATTCACTTTGAACCATGTACTAAGAGGAAGTCAAAGAAGATTGGCAGGCAGAAAAGGAGAGGGGGAGCAAGACTAGAAGTAATGAATCAAATAGCTTCAGATGTAGAAAGCATTCACCGGGGGCCTGAAGAGTTATTACACATACTCAAGTCAATGAAAAATGGTCCTGGGTTCCATATCACCATGAAATAGAGACAGTGTTAATGCCAGGTCTGGGAGTAGGTTATAATATCAAAGAACCAAAACAGAAATAAGGTCTATAGCACAGTGTCTGGTATACTGTAAGTGTTCAGTAATTTACTCTTATTTTATTTATCCTTCTGCTATGACGGCTCATATAAGATACTCGTGTTTAGAAATTTTACTATTGAAACTGAAAGCATTGTCATTCTGTGAGACGCTGTGTGGATTCATTCCATTTCAATGGATATCATTAATGAGTCAAAATATATTAATCAACAAAGATATCCCAAATAACACAGTAAACTAAGTTGTTTTGATCTGTTGTTTGGAAATGCCCATTTGAGATGTAGATTATTTTCCATGCAATGAAATGTAATAATGATGAACAATTTCTCTAAGGGAGAAACATGATGAACTACCAGAAAAATGGTCACATGAGCATCCACACTCTAAAGAAATGTTCCAAGTGCAAGCTTCTCAGAGCACATGATTTAATTATTTAATTATTTTCCTGCTTAAGAGGCCACAGTATGTCACTGCGCTTGGGATAAAAATGGCCTAGGAAGTGATACGGAGGGCAATAAATTCTCTGTAAATCCTCTTGCTAGCAAATGAGTCATTATTATTTATTGCTGGCCCTTTACATCAGCAGGCCTAGAATTTCTCAGTGTCAACAGTCAGGGGTGACTGTTTCATAATAGGCCAGCCTTTACAGGAAAAGCTATAATTGGGGAATAAGGACTCCAAGGACTAAACATAAATTTAGCAGGGAAGGAGTGGAGTCTTCTGTGACTAATACCTCAGCTGTCAAGACAAAACTCGGTTTTTTCTCCTAGTAGGGTGTTGAGGGTGTCAGTTAGTCCAGAATTCAAGGCTTGAGAACAGTAAGGTCACACAGCTGCGGGGCCCTGTGCTGCTGTGCTTCCTGTACTGAGACAGACCACAGGTGGTGCATCTGCCATCAGTCACTGTAAATGGCAGGATGAGGGATCTGGAAATACATGTTGGGGACAGATGTTTGGCACAGCCAGTCTGTTCATTTTGATGTGATCATCTTGTCAACAGTAGCAGCATTAATTTACAGAGATGAGGATCAGTTGTTGGCACTATTATGACAATTGAGACTATATCTATCATTTAAAGTTAGGTTGGCTTTATAGAACACATTTTTATTTATTATCCTGTGCCAAATGCAACCAGGCCATTCTTACCCAAAACAAAACAAAAAAAGTCCTATATTTAAACAAACAAGAAATAAATACAAGGACTAAAAAGTTCCATTTCATTCAAAAGAATGCTCTATCTACTTTCTTACTCAACTATTTGACTTAGAAGATGTAATTTTTATAAAATAATCAAACTATATATGGGTATATACATATGTACATATACATAGATACATACATAGTTGATACTAATATTATTCATAGCCCATACATATACTTACATGTATATGTATATATACATGCACATATGCATGTATACATATGCAATTCACACTAATATTGTTCATAGCCTATATATACACTAGATATGTACACACACATTTCTATGTGTATATACACAATATATCCATGTATGTATATTTTTATATTTATACATGAATATGCATATGCTTATGTATATAAATATGCATGGCTGTATATGTACACATGCATATATGTATGTATGTATGTGGTCAATGAACAATATTAGTATCAACCACATGAAAATATATAAGCATTCTAAATGCCAGTAGGAGACCTCATAGTAAGTAATAAAATAATGTAATACAAAGAAACTATATTGACACGTAAGATTCAGATGGTATGGGCCTCATTGTGTAGCAGGTGACTACACATGTTGTAAAAAGCTCATGACTGATATTCAGTTAAATAGCATACACATCCCTACCTCAGATAAATTTGGAATTTATCTGCCAGGGATAAATATAATAATGTCTATACAGCGTTAACACAGGTCTGTCAACAATGACTGCTCAGCAACTAAGAGTCCGCATTACTTAGCAAGAAGCAAAGCTCCGATAAGTTGAGGACAGCTCCTGCATGCTCAGCACTCCTCATTCACACACTCACACACATGACAAATGGCATCATCATGCAGGAGCATGTTATCCAATGTCAACATACAGTGGAGAGAGAATAAACAAGTTCAAATTACACAAGAATATGGCTAGATTTTCCAACTGTGAGAGCTTAGCCATTAGCACTATTTGGAAAGAGAACAGCAGCCGTTTACCTTGGTGGCTTACTCATGCATTTGCTTAAAAGGAGAAGGTCCAGAATTCCCACTTCTTTGCAAGATTTATAACTCTAACACTCCTTAATTATATTATCAAAGCATTGCATCATGCTAATAGTAAACTCATGTCCAGGGATTTTTAGGGAAGCAGATGAAATATTTCTTTAAAGGTATGGCTCTTGATTTCACAAGCTCAGAAGAATTATGTGTTATAAGTTTAAATGAGCATGCCTGTATAAAGAAAATATCAAGATGCCACCATGCACCCATGAAGAGTTTCTGATGGTACAATTCTCAGCAAATGAATTCCATGGGGAGAGTCACTTGTATAATTTTGCAGGAAGATAATAAGAGTTGAACAGAGGGGGACAAAACCCTAACATTTAAGAAAATAAAGTCAAAACTTAATAACACTAGTTTAAGTGGCTAAATAGTGTTTGATGTTAGCAATACTACTTAGCTAGAGTTTGATACTTGTCAGAGTTGGAGAACGTTTTGGAATTCTACTTAAATATTTCATTATAAGAATCACAAAGGGTACCCTTGGGTGAGCATTGTTTCTCTACATGTTTTTCCCAGCAAAGCACTATTTAACAAGCATGTTCACATCATTTTATATATATATATATATATATATATAATTTATATATATTTATATATATATAATTTTTATATATATTATGTATATAATATATATAAATATATATTATATATATTTATATATATATATAATGGCTGCTATTCTGTAAAATTGGAAGTAGAATGATACAAGAAATTGGTTTTTTGTTTGCATTTTGCCTCTATTTGGTATTATCTTTTAACCAGCAGCATACATCTCATAAGCCATGAGGCTTTCCCAAAACTGACTTTGTCAGAGACATGCCCTGCTCCCCTTACTAGGGAACCCACATGGAGACTGAGTTGCCTATGTGCTACATTTGACCAGGTTGTCTAGGTCTTCTCCATGCATGGTCTCTGACATGAACTAGGTTGTCTGCTTTTTGATCACTTCCCCCTGCTGGGGAGACCTTGCCAGCCCACAGATGAAGAGAATCCAGGCAGCCCTGAAGAGACCTGATAGGCTAGGGTCAGATAGTAGGGAAGGAGAACTTACCCTATCAGTGGACTAGGGGAGGGGGATATGGGAGGAAAAGGGAGGAAGAAAGAGAGGGAACTGGATGAATTGAGAGAGGGAACTACAACTGGGATAATAAAGTGAATAAACTGTAAATAATAATAATGATAATGATTTAAGGTAGTCAAATTGCAAATGTTTCCCAATTAAGCCAAAAAATTCAGAAAAATTTAATGCTCTGAGTATAAATTCTGATAGGATAGTATTTTTATTTTCTTTTGTTGTTATTATTACTATTTTACAATTTGTTCACTTTGTATCCCAGTTGTATTCCCCTCCCTCATCTCCTTCCAGTCCCATCCTTCCTACATTTTTTCCCCCAATCCTTCTCCTCTAGTCCACTGAAAGGCCAAAAGTATTACCTAATATATTTGTATCCATTCAAACTACTAACTACTTAATATAAACTTAAACAAAATAGTACTAATATACACTTTACTAAACCAAAATGTCCTAGATAAATATACTATGCTCTGGATAAATAATATAAATAAAAATAGATTAGAAAGGGTAATGAACATCACTCCACCATCAAACAATGAGTACAATTGCTAGCAAGCAACTCTTTAAGGCCCTGCTTAGCCTTCTAATGATAGTAGGACAGTTGTCCATCTCTTCAGATATCACAAGGCCTGCTTTTTAAAGGACTTTCATGTGGTTTTGATATCTGAAAAACTCTGACAATTCCTAGTACTGTAACAAATATTGGTGGCAATGGCTTAAGGGAAGATTTATTTTGCTTCATAATTTCAAGGTTTCAGTCATGTGGACTGGCTCCATTGCTTTTAGGCTGTGGTGAAGGAGAGCATTAAAGCAGGAAACATGTGGTTCAGCAAAGCTGCTCACCTCAGGAAGGCCAGGAGGCACTGCGTTGAGAGGAAGTGTCTCGAGAGAAGATCTATCTTTAAAGTTACGCACACCCCTGCTCTAGTGATCCGATTCTTGCAACAACCCTGACTCTTAATGCTGCATTTGGTTTAGATTCATCACTTATTAAAAAGAGCAATTCCTCAGCATCTAAACACTGCTCACAAGCCCAGGAACTGGCAGTCAAGTCTTCAAGACACAGGCCTTCAGGAGGCAGTCTCAGATTCTAACCATAAGAACTGTATTTAGAAAATAAAGCAGGAGTACTCAAATACCATACCGTTAGCCCCCTGAACTTGAGGGCTTTAGTAGTTCCATTTAGTAATGGCGGAATCAGTCAAAAGCAAAGGAACAGAAATAAACCACACAGAGCTCTTCTTGTCTATGAAAATATGAATAAAAAAGTAAAGTTTTTTTTCTCAGAAACTATTAACTGGTAACATTTGTAGGATCTGTTCATATCTGATTTGATAAAGAAGCTAGCCAAACTGTGCTCTGTGTAGCTTCTAGATTCGGAGGACAAATGAAATAGATGAAAATACTGACTAAACAAAACTTAAATACAAGGGTCCCGTGGGACCAAATGGAGACATTATTAGTGTGACTGTCTTGGTCAGAATAGTTACATGCCATCTGCAAAGACTGCTTTGATTTGACTATCATAATTGAGGTAGCACATATGGCTAACAGCGAGGAAACTACATACAAGAATGCACATCTTAACTTCTCGTTTCAGAAATGATTTGGTGAAGCCACGTAATCCATTTTAGTTTCACACAATGCACTATGAAAATTAAATAAATTTATATTTCAAGACTTTAAACCAAAAAAGGGGGCACATAAGGAAACACCAAGCTCTCAACATGGATGCACAGCTGGTTTTAAATTCTTTTCTCTAACTCAATAACTCATCTAGGAGGTGGAGACAACAGAACTGAGTCAACAGAGGAGAAACCATGTTAGCACTCTAAATAGTCTAGGGATGGCTGTGGACCACAACACTGCTCAGCGGGTGATAATTATCACCTCCCTTCCTTTTCTTTCTTTAAAATACATTTTCTCTAGAATTTCTTCTCTGAAATTCACATTAAATCTGTAGAAAACTTTAACACTGTTCCAAGATGGTGGGATCTATATAAATGTGTTACTGTTGGCGTGGTTGTCACTGTTATTGTTATTATTATGAGTACTCCAGAGGGATGCTGGTCTCTTTAAATATTACAACACCTGTGCAAAACACACACACACACACACATACACACACACACACACACACACACACACACACACACACACTAGAGAAAGAAAGAGAGAGACTTAAAGATCTCCCGGAGAGACAGATGTAATAAACACAAAGAGTAACTTCCCAAAATCTCTCAACAATAAACCAACAATCTGCTTAAATTGCCTTTTCCTTTGCCTGTTCACTAACCTTATTTGTCCTGGATGTCTTTTTAGAGGTTTCAGAGCTTACATTCACCATTTTGTACAAATGTTGTACTCCTAAAATGTCACGGTCATTCCATTAAAATATGTAATCTTAGTTTAAAACCAGAAGCCTAAACTGATTTAAAATTACTGAAGCTAGGCACAGTGGTGCTCAAGTCCTAGCAACTTTGGAAACTGAAGCAGGATAACAGATGTCTAGGAGTTCAGAAGCAACCTGGATAGAATGATGAGCTCCTATCTCCTAAAATAATAAACAAGCAAATAAGTGAATATTCACCTAAAAAATAAAAACATTGCCAGCCCAGTGCTGTTCTATTTTCATTTATTTATTTATTTGTTTAATTATTACAATTTATTCACTTTGTATCCCCACTGTAACCCCCTCCCTTATCTCCTCCCAGTCCCATTTGCCCGCCATCACTTTCCCCTATGTCCTTTCCCTACTCTCCTGATAGGAAAGGACCTCCTCCCCTTTATCTGACCCTAGCTTATCAAGTCTCATCAGACTGGCTGCATCATCTTCCTCTGTTGCCTGGCAAAGCTGCACCTTCCAGAGGGATGTGATCAGAGACCAGCCACTGAGTTTGTCAGAGATAGCCCCTGCTCCTTTTACTAGGGACCCACTTGGAAACTGAGCAGCCTATGGGCTTCCTCTGAGCAGGGGTTCTAGGTCCTCTCCATGCACGGTCCTTGGTTGGAGTATTATCTATCCAGCCTCCCCTGGGCCCAGGTTTTTGGGAGCTGTTGTTCTCCTTGTGGAGTTCCTATCCCTGCCAGGTCTTTCATTCTCCCTCATCTTTCATAAGGTTTCCTGCACTCTTCCCAAAGTGTTGTTTTGAAGAGAGAAATTTTCTTCAATCCATAGAGTGTCTCCCAAGCCCATCCTGAACCTGCTTTCGAGCTCATTAGAGGTGAAGTGCAGCTACAAGAAATCTGGCCATTGCACGTTCTTTTTTGAGCATTTTTTCTGGAGATGTCCTAGAATTAATGGCTGCCTAACATGGACTGCTCCTCTTTCGGGGAGCTTTCCTGGATTGTTTGGTGGAACTGAAGACTTTGAACTGGTACTCCGTAGCTGCTCAGTTCCTACTGGACACTGTATTTTTACCCTTTTTAGCTGTGCTGCCTTTGCCCTGTTACACCAAGTTCCAAAGCAGCCCTACCTCATTAGCTGCACTTCCACCCAGCTTTGTGTGGAAGCTTGTGCTCAGAGGACTCATTTCTGTCTGCTGTCTCTGAGCAAAAGTCTTAAACTTGGGGCTTCACTGTTAGCATCTATAGGCAGGGGTCAACTAAAACTAAGGGAAACTAATTCCAACGCTGCATAATGAATAGTGGATTGCCTAGTTTGTTCAGATTTTTAAAACACTGGCTTTGAGATATTAGCTTTCTAAGTAATTCTCCAAGAAACATTCACAATATGATTAAAGAGGAGTGAATTTCCACTGGGTTAGAGTACCATATTTCACATTCCTATCCTGAGGAATTTTTGTCTTGATCTCTTGAATGTGCATAGTTTTCAACTCTCAGGAAAGATTTTTGGACCAGGTATAAAACATGCAAGCATGCCTATATATGTATAAACACAGAATTTTCAAGCTGCTCTAAAATTCTTACATATGTTATGACACCACCAAAGGGCATTTGTGTCCTCTGTTCTCTTGCAATATTAGTAGGTACATTTTATTTTATTCATCAGTCATTTTAATTGCAACTGGCAGACTCCTTTTACCTCATTCTCCCAAGCCTTTGCTTCAGTCTCCAACATTGGCAAATCTATTTTACTCATGTAGCATTGTCTTGTTCTTGATCAAGAAATTCAATGGGCATGAGGCGAGATTTTTATATTTTTATCTATATTCACATATGGGAGTCTTTATTTGTATTTAATATAATGTCCTCTAAATAACAGATCTCAGCATCTTCTCAAATATAAATTCCATTCCCTGTTCTAACTTTCTTTATTAGAAACAGTTTTTCAAAAATTCACTCTCGTAGTCTCTCCTTTATTTTCTAGTTTAATAGATAGCTTCTCTTCTATCAGCATGCTTATCTTTCCTCCATTCTCAAACAATAATGAACAATTTTCATCCATACCACACAGAAGTCCTTTGATGTCTTTATAAAAATCCAGACAAACTCCATGTCAGTCATTGGCTCCTCCAAAATTATTCAACATTACTGTCTTATTCCAGTCACATAGTCTCCTTAATATGTTCTCACAAGAGAAAGCCTGGAACATGTTTTAGCTAAATTCAATAAGCGTTGAGTTCTTCTTTGCAACACTAAAGAAATTCACAGTTCTTCCTTGTACTCTTTATTCATTTGTATGGGTTTAATTTTTCTTGGATTATATTTCTGTTTCTGAAGTCACCAGAGATAAAGACTTGGAGATCTCCATCTTCACAAACCCTACTGGCTCAGTGTAACTATTTCCTATGTATTAGAGGCATTCCCTCACAGGAGACTAAAAATGACAAGAAATTCACTTGGATTCACAAGAAAGTTATAAGACTCAGAAGGCTCTAGGAGTTATAAGCAGTAATCAACTGCTACAGAAAAGTAGACTCTTCAGTGAAACTGCCTGCAAATTATGCAGGACAGTCAACTGATGAGTATTTGAGATATCATCACTAATTCTCTATTGGGCTTCCCAGTGATACAGCTACCCGAATTATTCATGTTCTCATAAATAACCCTTTACCAATGTCCTTATAAGCAACCATAATATATTCATTCATTCAGCTAGACAGATTTAGGTAGAATCATATTTTTGGACTGCCCTTTTTTGGGTGAATAGGCATATGTTCATGACCCCCAGAGGAAAAGTCGTATCACAATTAGCACCCAAATAGGGACCCAAAGAACCCAAAGATGAATTTAAAAGGAAGAGTTGCATAGTCCCTGGTATAAGGTGACATGATGTGGAACTGAGGGTTATCTGTCTGTGGCTGGAACATCCACACTGGCAATCCATATATGGCTACTTTCCCCCAGGTAATTTGGTACGATGTGCTTCCTCAGTGGAATAGCAGTTGGTTGGCCCTTTTACATGTAATAAGATATGAAGAAATATTGAAGCAGGTCATGTGTGGAGAGAAGACCAGGGTGGTCTTCACACAATATGGGGTATCTTGCTGACTTGATAATACAGATATGACATTTAAGTATAGAGATATCCATAAATGGCAGGTAGAGTAGACAATATATAGCTGTCTCTTAAAGAAGCATGGGACACCTTGTGACCTGATTATAATAATGGTTACATGGTCTATGCAATCTATACTGGCAACTGATATTCAACTCTCCACTCAGAAAGTACTTGCTCATGTAAGAAAGAAATTACAATGGGAAAATGGGATATGAAGACTGTCTTCAGGATCCTTTGTTTAATCAGGGGAAGTAGAAAAAGTGGAGAATGAGATAGATCTATTTTGTTGTCATTTACTTAGAGGTAACAAAGCCTGAGGTGGGGGGGGGGAAGGATTTCAATTTAGATTTGTCCTAATGACTTTTTACTGGTAACCAGTAATATGAATCTCCTAAAATTGAGCAATGATCAGGAATAAGAAAAGTTCTTAAGGTGACAGAAAATAGCCCTCAAGCCTGACTACTAATGTAGAAGGAGAAGAAAAGGCATGATTCAGCATGCAGACATGGCTTTAATAATGACACGGTACAGGAAAATATATTTATATCTAGATTGCTTAAATTGGGAGAGACTCTTGAAGTTTATGATTATTAATGAGATTATTATTATTATTGAGGAAGGACACATGTGTCGTGACATGCATGTGAAGGACAGAGGCCAACTCTGTGGAGTTGAGTCTATCCTTCCACCTTTATGGGAGTTATGGGGATCAGACACAGTTGGGCAGACTTGTGTGACAAGTTCTTTATCCATTGAGCTCTATTATGAGTTCTGGAAAACATTAGACAAGAAGCAAAATTCGTCACAGTCATCTTCTCATGAAGGTGTGCGACAGGGGTGGAGGGCATCAGCCTGGGTGCCATGGGAGCAGAACAATTCTGTGCCACTACTACTCAACCTTCTCTGAGACCAAGGCTTTGTAAACGGAGGGCACCCAACAAAAATAGCCCCTGAGAGGAAAGATTATGTAAGCCATTGGAAACACTAGGTCATTGTCAGCTGAGGTCCCCATGAATCTCACTGGCTGGAAGGCAATAAAGGCCGGGTATGTACTGCTGAGAAAATCTGGCATGAGGGAAGTGGTGTTTGAGGTTAAATAGGCTAAGATGGTTAAAACTGGGTTCACATCAAATATAATAATAAACTTAAACCATGCCGGACCTCGGCAGTGTATAGGGATTTACTTCTTTTGATAAACCCGATGACAAAATGAGGTTTTTGCAAGGTAAGGGAAGCTCTGAATGACAGAGTTGCATGGAAATCTGGTTTATTAAAAGCTCAGCAGGGCATGAAAGAAAAATATCACAAGCGAGCCTGTCCAAGACACTCAAAATAAAGTGTGGCAGTTTGTGTGAGACAGTTATTAAAGTCATCTTTATTGGTTTAGAGTTTATGAAAGGCATTAATCCCTGAGCAATGTACAACAAAAAAGTAAAAGAAGGTAAAAATGACACAGTAAAAAGGATGAGAAAGAAAGCTTTTCCTAGGGTGGCAATTACCCATTATAATATGTATATATCTTCTCTGCAAAACAAAAAATATTCTCTATGCAGTCTATCCAATAAGCTCAGGGCCCTTTCAATAACCATATATAGCTGGTAGAGAAACAATAATCATAGTATCAGCCTTGAGTATGAAATTGAGAACTAGAAATTATATAGTAGGTATAGCAGATAAAATGGCCCTGTTCTCCACTAGCCATGGGCTGGAGAAACAGCATGAACCATGCCCACTGAGTGTGCTGGGACTGGGGATATTAAGAGCAGCCTGATAGTAGGTCTCTATAATGAAGAAGTCCGCTCTTTTAGGGATAATGACCATAGAATACAGAGAGTTATATATGGTGATATCTCCCATTCACAACACTTCATAAAAATGATTCATGTAGTAGGATATTGGCATGCTGTATTTGACCTTGCTGTGATGGTTGTTAATATTCATGTAGCTGCTGAACCTCAAAGCCTAAAACTTCCTTAGAGTAGAAGGCAGTAGACTTGCAGACATTCTACATATATTTTATAAAAAAGGTTTTCATTATAGACTTAATTCTTGAAATTCTTACAGTCAAAGGTATACTCAGAAGAGCAGTGAAATTAGCAGTTAATCTGAAATAAGACATCTTTCATCGAAAGAAAAAGTTACTTTTCAGGAGCCAAAATTGTTGAATCAAAATATCTCTGTTATAAGGGTATTGCTCCCTCATTATTTGTTGACCAGGAAGTCCACTTAGGTACCCCAAATAACATTGCTGCTTGCATGCCAAAACCAGGCAGTGAGACTCTACTTTTCAATACACCACCGACTTGGGCTGCAGAACATGGAGAAATTGGGCTGTGACTCAGCTGAAAGGTCACGTCTGTTTGGCTGGGTATGAAGCATCATGGATGATACATACAGGCTGGGAGAGGCTTGTTACCAAAAGGCTTGATCAGTGGGAAAGAGGCACCTACTTTTAAAATAACAATTATCGGCTCAACCAGTTGCTTTCTGATTGGATTTTAGTGCTGAAGACCAAATTTGGTACATTGTGGGGGTTAATTTCACTGTTTTGTTAAACAAATATGACGTGTCTGTCAATGCCTACCAAACATTCCTAGTTATGCCTCTAGATTAATACAGCTGGTGCTGGTGCTGGTGCTGGAGAAAAACTTATTTATAGTAGAGAAAAGTTACAATAGAGAAGCATTACTAGTCAAACTGTTGAGAATTAGTAACTCTTACTGCAACATTGTAGGTAAGCATCCAGCCATATATGGGGGAAAAAATAGTCAGACTTCTATTTTGTGTCACTATTTCTCCCGAATTGTAACATCTCATCAGGAAGGGCATTGGGGGAGGCCTAGAGATTAACATTAATGTTATGACAATTCATGAGGTCATCCTTGAGATTACATAAGCAATGAACTGGAGTAGATAACATTCTTCAGTAGAATGTCAATGAAGAACAAGTGAGCTGTACAGCGAATTCTACTGATAGAGATTTCATGACTCATCACCCATTCTGGGGTGTGTTGTTCAGTGATGTAGTATGCTGACTCACCCGTGCTCCTCAAGTAGCACAAATCAATTGTTGGTTCATCAAACTAAACTTGGACTGAGTCATTTCATCTGACCGATGCTTAAGCCCTATCTGGAGTGAAATGCCGTTTGTTCACATCTCCTCTATAAAAGAGGCACAATAACAAGTAAGAAACATAAAACTACTAATCAGACAACTTAATAACCAAATATTCAGTTAGATAAATAATCCTGTCCTTCCAAAAACAGACAAAATAATTTCATAGTGAATTAAATTATTTATTTCCCCTTTTTCTCTTTCAACTCTTAAACTGAATATCATAGTTAAATATGAAGTGGAGCAAATTAAAGCATTAAAGTATTTAAAGCATCATAATAAATTGGAGCCACTTTAATTAAAGTTACAGGTATAACAAGTAGAAGAGAGTATATGCTGTAATTAGAAAACTGTCAAAAGAAAAATTTTGTTTTTTCTAACCTTGATCCTATTTTCTCTGAACAAAATGCCTAGAGACATTCACTTCCTTAGCAGATCCCTTGACTGGGCTGGCTGGTGAACAAAGAGAACACTGATTTCATTTACATCCATCTCACAAGAGACACCACTGGATTGTTTTCTTAAAAAAAATAATTTTGTCCTATGGATTCCTCATTAATTAATACTGCAGACATTTCAGCCTAGTTCATGCTGAAATGCATACTAACAGTATTAAATGATTATTTCACTTTTACTCCTAAACATCATTAGATCCAAGATTGTGATAGAAGTAATCCAACAATGTCATCAGGACAATCATATTGATCCAGTTTCCAAGATCGTTCTGAAGAAATTATTAGGGAAAAAAAACATAAAACAGATAAATCTTAGAAATGAAATGACTGAATTTTCCAGTGTGAGTGTAAAAGGTTAAAATAGGATATTTATAGGGGGCACGATGGCTACAAGGAATTAGCACAAATGAACTATGGTGGTTCTAACATATCTTTAGAGCAATCATATTCCCTCTTCCAAATAAAAAACACAACTAAAAATTCAATTTAGCAAGTGTGTTTGGTTTTCCTTTCCCCTTTCTATTTCACACTTTTTCAATGTAAAGCAGTGACTGGAGTTAGAAACACCTGAATTTGCCTCCTCTCATCTTCTGACTGCAGAATGGGCTTCAAAATAGGACATATCGGCCCCACTGGGAAGCTTATGAGAAATGTAACTCTCGCTTGATCTACTAAATAAAAATCTACATAACCAGAACCATACGTGATCTGCATGAGTATTAAAGTCTGAAAGCACTGCATACATTTCTTCTTAAATGTATTTCTTTGGGCAACCTTTAAGAGTCCTGAAAGACCTAGTTTCTGCATTGAAAAAAGATTAATAATAGTATCTACACCATAGTATTACTGTGAGGAGTAATTAGATCATTCTACTTAGTGTAAGCACTCAATAAAGTCTAACTGATATTAAGTTCTATCATGACCCTCTTATTTGCATGTTCATGGTTTTTCAACTATGTTTTGTATAAAATTATATAAAGCACCCAGGTAAATTAAAGCTCCTTTAGTAGAGATGTCTCTGTTCATGTAAGTCTACAGCAAAAACAGAATTAAATTAATAATGCCATCTTGTATCCATTCACAGCATAACATAGTTTCAAAATATTTCCCCCTGAAATTATCTTTTCTAATTTGGTGGAATCAAATAAGTTAAATGAAAAAAAAAACCTGTATGGAAACAAACATGGACCTGTCTCCCAGACATAAAATTTAATTCTATGATAATTAGCCTTATGACTTCTCTACTCTGCCATCATGCAGTTAAGATCATCACTGATACCTCACAGGATTCAAATAACACACCAGGTGTCTTCAATTTCAAGTATAAATGATAAATAAGAGAAAAATCTCAAAAAGCCCCCCATTTCAGTCCGATTAAGACATGATAAAAATGGTTTCATTCAACAATGTCTTACAAACTTTAATCAGAATCTTAAGCACTTAAGTAGAAAGTACCTTAAAACATATTTACAAACATTTACATGCCTAAATATTTTTAAATAATATTAGTCTCAAGAAAATTGAAGATATTAATGATTTAAACAAATTTATCTTAGCATGGACTTTATATTTAAAATTATAATAAATATTAAACTAGCAACCTGATAAACCATATAACAACAGATATTCCTGATAATTGCAAGATCATGGATGCCTTAAGAATCATAATCAAGAGATTTGTAAGTGTCTAAGAACGCATATTAAAACTCGAGGGCAAAGATCACCATTTGGAAATTTAACAGGAATGAAGCTTAAGCTCCAAAATGGTGTTTGACACACATACAATGACCTAAAAGATTGCTAAAATGGTGGGGAGAGGAGGTTGCTTACAGAAAAAGACCAACCATAATGAAGATATTAGCATTTCCCAAAGTTTTCATAGTCACTAATAATATAGAAACAAAATCCCAGTATAGATTTCCCAGGTTAATTACATGTTAAATCTTTATTATTTGGATTTAAAAAAAAAGGTTCAAGTAGCCTGAAAGTAATTCTTTAAAAACATACATGGTAAATCCTGAATGAGATAACACAGACCCAGAAAGACACACAAGATATATCCTCACTTACATGCAGATTTTAGTCATATAGTGCAGGATAGACATATTACAATGTACAGAACCCAAGAAGATAAGTCCATGGGCATCTTAGGCTTCATGTTGGCCTACTAGTTAGGGGAGTAAGGAATATCTCTGACATGGACTATGTTGCCTGCTTTCTGATCACATCCTCCTGATAGGACTTCCCTACCAGGCCACAGGGGCGGAAGAGAACTCAGTCCTCATGTGACTAGATGAGCTGGGGTGTCTAGGTGGGGGGGGTCCTCTGTTCTGAGAAATATGGGAGAGTTGATGTGGGAGGAAGGATGGGGCTCAGACTCTGACCAATATGTAAATTAAATTAATTTTAAAAAATACATGGTGAAAATCTTAGGTTACCAGCTACCTTAGTATAGTGATCAGGGTTTAATAGAGGATGAAAAGCTACATAATAAATGGTTATGGAAAAATTAGCTGGAAATAATTAACTTAAACTGAAACCTGAAATTATGTAATAATTCTGCTATGAATATATTAAATGATTGAATATGAAAAATAACACTTGAGAACATTTAGAATTAATCATATTTAAAAATTATATATATGATTTGATAGAGGATTCCTAAGTCAGAACAACTCAGTAATAAATGTAAAGTTGACTCTGACTACATTAAAATTAAGAATTTATCAAAAAGACAATTAAAGAGCTACAAACAAAAATTAAGTTAACTAGTTCATATAACACCAAGAATGGACCACCTATAAACCAATTAAAATAACAGAAATGTGCAAACTCTATGGACATATATTATACTGGAGATTAAAGAATGGTGACTAAATATATACCTCTTCAGACTGAATTTAAATCCTCTTCAGAAATTAGCAGAGACACTTTCCATTTTATAGCCATTCACTAGCAGTTAGTTAAGAACTCTGATAATTGTTGCATCTGTTCAGAATATTAACTAATAAGACCTTAGATATTACAAGAACTAAGCTGACAAAACCTTTTGTCAGGAAACAACTATCATACTTTTATAAAATGTTTTTGTGAATTTACTTTTGTCTGGCAATTTTACTGTCCTGAACATATGATGCTCTTCAAATAGTTAACTGTGAATACATATCATCATATTTTACTGTCTATGGTTTTATTTTCCATGGTGTCCTTTACCTACATTCATATATACCCTGAAAATATTAACAGTGAAATTCTAGGAATGAGTAACCCATACATTTTTAAAATTCTTGCCATTCTAAATACCATAATAGAACCTTACTCTATATTGCCTAGAGCACGAGTCTTTCTGTTGAGCCAAGATGCAGTCCCTTAGTGTAATAGCCATCTCAGCTGTCACATGGCCATGGAAGTCTCAGCATGCTATAGTCATTGCAATAGCATAATTCACCTCATTTCACCACTGAGGCATGCATCAATTTAAAGCATCACAAGATATGTGGAGATAACTTAAATTTCCTTACTGTAATTTTATTAGTGGAAATTGTTATTAATATCATGTCAGTTTAAAACTAAAACTTGATCATAGGTAAAAATACAATATAATTAGAGCAATGGACTCTGCATCAGTCAAATCAACCTATCACTAATAGATATTAACTTTTAAAATTGGATTAGTACAGAACATGTGCAGTATGCTTTTCCTGGAATTGTTGCTTAAACAATAGAGTATAAGGAACACCCATGCACCATTTGCATTATCTTTGGTACAGTAATTAATGTAAAGATAATTTAGAAAATACAAAGTATATTATATACATTATATATGCATATATATATATATGTGAAAAACATTTGGTAAAGGGCAGAAGTGAGAAGTGATTAATTGATTATCTGGCACACTGGGCACTTTGGTAGGAATGTGGGATCATGGGACAGAAGAACACTGCAGCTTATTTGGTAGCAATAATAACAAAACTATATTTTAGTATAGATTAAAATGTGCTCAGTAGATCATAATATATAATGACTCGTGTAAGTATAAAATTACATGTATCAGCAAAATATATATTTGATGTATTTTTAAAAAATAGTAAAATAGTAAAAATAAAGCAATAAGTAGAAGAAAGCTATTTATTTAGGATTCCTTTGATTCTATAAACTCATCAGTTGAACAGAGTTACCAAGCGGAAAAAAAGTATATGAAATAAAAACCTCAAACAGAGCAAGAAACAATACACACAGCCAAGGAAAATAAAGAAGGACCAATCTTAACTCACCACCAGGGCTTTAGATCTATTGCTCAGAAGCTTCTCAATGTCTCGGGCTGCAATTTCCACCAGCTGGCGTGCATTATTTGGCTCCACAGTATACAACTCTTGGTATTTTTCATAAATCTATGTCAAAAGAAAAGAAAATTAGTAGGATCAATAGCTGTTTATTTAGATCATAAATTCCCATTCTGATGTGTTTAAAACCAAAAACAAATAATAAGAAAAAACTACTCTCTTTTTTTTTTCTCCATCATGATTCTTTTAGAATTTGGATATACACCAGAAAAACATATGGAAATAAATTTTCTATAAAACTACTAGATTGCAAAACTAATAGGTCAAGGCGACTAGTTATAAAATAGCATGTGTCACAGCTGGTCACATATGTACTCTGAATTTTACCTCAACCTCAAAACGTGATAGTCCCCTAGGGAGTAAAAAGAAAGCCATAAACCAGAAAAACATACATGGAAGACATGTATGCAGAAGGTAGAAGATAGGTCAGACTATATGGATCATGGAGGTCTTCCTTATAAAAGACCATAGTCCCCTTCTGTGGCTATGAAGGATACATTTACTTCTTAACTTTATGGTGAAAGGAGAGAAGTAAGGAGAGAATGAATACAGCCATGAACAGAGGCCCTCTGAGACAGCTCATATCTAAAGAGGTTGAAAAGTTGAAAGCACTGACGTTGATGATAAAGTTGTGGATAGCTTTGTGACAGTGATTTTTAATCATATTAAATATGAGTATTTTTCGTGTTTGATTTTTTTGTTTTACTTAAATCACCGAATGAGGTATGCCAAAGTTAACACAGGGCATAAAATTAAAACCAACCTCATTTCTGGCTCAAATTGATGTCTGTAGAAGGATTTCCCTCCAGCGGCATAGGCGGCATCTGGTTCACCAATCTGTCCATTCCCAGCAGGAGAGGACAGAGTCTGTCTAAGGGGAGGGAGGGAGCAGCGCAGAGTTTGTGGCTGCAGGGCAGATCTGAGAAGGAAATCCCCTATGCACAGAGCAGATGGGGCTCACATGCATGACTTAACCATCTTTAAAGCCGGGCCTGGCGGCATCGTATTGCCTTGTGAAAAGTGAATCCAGGCATGCACCAAAACCAGCTCTACCTGCTTTTGTTCTGGAACCACTCGGGATCTACAGGTTCTACAGCCTGGACCCAGCTGAGCACAGACGCTAAGCGATGAATGTGCACTTCAACTGTATGCAAACTCTGAACCATTTATCTAGCAAAGACACACACACACACACACACACAAATACATCTGATTTTGTATACTTTGGGGCATGGGAAGTGCTAAAGAGTGATCTGAGGGGCTTACACAGGTTAGAAAAGCACACAACCATTCAGACACAACCCTCTGTCTATGAATTTTAGGACATTACTAGCTAGCGAACATGTTTAAAGATTCAAATCACTACGTGGTCTTAAAATAATCAACTTATTTGAACTCTGAAGCCATTTGAACACTGCCCTTGTGGAATTTCATTCAGAATATTCCAGTAACATTAGTTTTGTGCTAAAAACCTAATAATTTATTTGATCCAGGTCTCCTACATATCACCAGATGGCTTATGCTTTCATTGGATGGATTACCATGTCCTGTCTTAGACACGCAGGCTATCCTTGAAGATTTCCACCCAACATGAACCTCTTTCATTTCAGACTAAAATGAGATTCTAGAACATCAATACTTGAATAGATTAATTGATTCAGGTTACAAATAAATAAACCTCCACATCATTTTAATTAATCCAAGACAATTACTTCTGCAGCAAGAACAACAAGGCTAAATGTTGTGAAATGTTCTGATGTTTGTATCATTAATATCTTGTACATTTCTCTATAAAGAGTCTCTCTTGTAATACAGGGAGTGTAAAATATGGCCCGCAACCACTGGAGATGAATTCAGACATACATTTACTAAGTCACAGCATGTGCTACACATGTCACTAGGTGTTTTGAAGAATGAATGGATTGCAAATCACTTCTTTAAACTATGTCAAATATATAAAGAATATTTTAGAAAAGTTTTTTGTTATTATTTGTAAATACTTAAATACTATATTTTGACTATTGTCTGTCCCTCAATTGCTCATGTGTTAAAAGTGGTACTGTTAGGTGGCAGAAGAACTTTTGTGGGGGTGGGACTATTGGAATATCTTTAGATGTTTGGTGAAATATTTCCATAGGGAATGTGGAAACAACAACATTCTCTCTTGCTATTTGTTTGTTTGTTTGTTTTGTTTTGTTTTTGCTTCCTGGGCATGAGATTAGCACTTTTGCTCTGCCACTCTACAACTATGATATGCTCACTTGTCACAGGTCCAAACCAATGAAGTCAGTCAGTCATGTACCTGAACCTTTACTGAGTCAAACAACCACCACAACAAAAACCCTTCTCTCTTTTCTGTTAATTGCTTTGAGTATTTCATTTAGTAACATAAAGCTGGGTAAAAGAAGAAATAAAAATAAAATCTGCTTCAGAACGCTTAAATACATTAAGTTAGGGAAGCTTAATCCTATAGTGCCATTGCAAATATTTAGGTGTGTTCTTTTATGAAACGTAAATTTGAATGCTCTTTTAGCCAATAAAAATGAATCAATACTATACAATCACTCACCGAAAGAACTAACTCCAGTTTTATGATTAAAAAGAAAACAGAATATTATTCATTATTAAAAATATTGGAGAGGCTTATGAAAGTTTCCCAATATATATGAAGAAAATAGTTTTCAGGTTAGAAGAGAGTGCATGGAGTTTATGATGGATAATATCTCTTCATAACATAAGGAAATTAAGTTTCCCATCACTAAAATAAAATAGACTTCTCTATAATCTTAATATGTTAATTTGTCACATTTGAAACTTAGTCTAAGTGTCTTTGCCCTTTAATTTTCCCCTTTTTCTGAAAATTTGAATGATCATCTTCATTGTCATTTATCCAATTTCTTTCATGTAGGAAGAGGCAGTGTACTGTAAATACTACAGTGTTTGGTTCTTTTTTTTTTTGGCACTAGACAGAGTTTTAGTAATGTCATGTCAATGCCTCACGTGCTGTGTGATACTGGCTTTTGTTTCTCTAACAGAAATAATGTAGAGCAAACAGAGAACTCAAGACAAGATGACCTGCCTTGTGACACACCAATATATTTTAGTATTTTATAGTTCAAATCCTCTAATGGCAGCCACCTGACACAGTCTTGCCAAAAACATAACATCAACTGCAGGTTCTTTTTCACTCAGAATCTTAACAGTATCAAATGGTTTTCAATGTTACACTTAAAAACCAAGTTTCACTGCAGTAATAATATACGTTATAGTTTTTAACTTTGTTCCTGTTAAAACTTCTTTCAAATCTCTTTACTTTAAACTGCATCAGAATTCCCAACATAATCTTGAAAACAGCATATTTTAAAATATCACAAATATACTATATATAAGAGGGACTGTGAAAGACTACCCAGCAGTGTATCAAAGCAGATGCTGAGACTCATAACCAAACTTTGGAGGATCATATGAAAGAAGGGGGAGATAGTAAGACCTAGAGTGGACAGGAGCTCCACAAAGAGAGCAACAGAACCAAAATAATCTAGGCACGGGGGTCTTTTCTGAAACTGATACTCCAACCAAGGACCATTAATGGACATAACCTAGATAACCTAGAACCCCTGCTCAGATGTAGCCCATGGCAGCTCAGTATGCAAGTGGGTTCCCTAGTAAGGGGAACAGGGACTGTCTCTGACATGAACTCAGTGGCTAGTTTTTTGATCACCTCCCCCAGAGTGGGAGCAGCCTTACCAGGCCACAGAGGAAGACATTGCAGCCAGTCCTGATGAGACCTGATAAGTTAAGGTCAGATGGAATAGGAAGAGGACCTCCCCTCTCAGTGGACTTGGAGGGGGCAGGGAGGAGATGAGGGAGGGAGGGTGGGGTTGAGAGAGAATGAGGAAGGGGGCTACAGCTGGGATACAGAGTGAATAAACTGTAATTAGTATAAAATTTTTAATTAAAATGGCACCATTTATTAATATAATTTTTAACCAAATTCCTAAAGAAACAGCATAAGGTCATAAAATGCTACCAATATACCAAGATTATTATTAGCAATTATAATCTAGTTTTGCAAGCAGTGTCTTCATATGTAAGATTAATTTTTCACTTTAGAAAAAGGTTAAGTTACGTTTAACAAACTGTTATCATAGTTTTGTTAAGATTTTGGGTTATCACAGTGAAGGGAATTTGAGCCTCATTTCATTATAAAAGAGCAAACCTATGCCTCAGAGCAGCAGAAGACAAAAGGTAATCTGGCATGATTGGAGAAGTGAGTCACAAGCAACTTTACGCCACACAGTACCACTGAGAATCAAAGCATAGAAGGACAGAGAAAAGTCTCTTGAGATAAGCGAGAAAGAGCCTCAAAGTAAAGTATCTGTAAATGGACAGGAGACAGCATCAGTGTATGTCAAGGGAATTACAAGGAAGAGCTTAAAGAGCAAAAGGGAGAGGACAAATTCCAGGCTGAGATCACAAACACTTCTTGTTGTGCATGGCTATTTGTGTAGGCACAGGGATCTGAACTCAGCTCCTCATGCAAATACAGCAAGCACTTTACTAAGTGAGCTATATTCCAAGCCACTGAGACAAAACATTTTTTAAAATTTTTTATATTAATTACAGTTTACTCACTTTGTATCCCAGCTGTAGCCCCTCCCTCCTTCCCTCCCAGTCCTATCCCTCCTTCTCTCATCTCCTTCCCCAAGCCCCTCTCCAAGTCCACTGAGAGGGGAGGTCCTCCTCTCCTTCCATCTGAACCTAGCTTATCAGGTCTTATCAGGACTGGCTGCATTGGCTTCTTCTGTGGCCTGGTAAGCCTGCTCCCCCATCAGGAGGATAGTGCAGGGAATTTTATGAAAGAAGGGGGAGATAGAAAGACCTGGAGAGGACAGGCGCTCCACAAGGAGAGCAACAGAACCAAGAAATCTGGGCCCTGGGCCTTTTCTGAGACAGAAGTTTAAGACAAGGAGTTCTACTTTAATGCAATGAGAACTGCAGAACTTCCTTGCCTCTAGTCTCTACTTCCTTCTCAGGAGTGAACTATATTTCAAAAGTTCTTACTGAAACCATTATGGAGTTGCCCCTAAAAGATATAATTCCTGTGTCTCCGCTGAGAAAATTATATAAAAGTTTGATTATGCAGATATTGGAGGAACAAGAGGAGAGACAAAAAGAGGAAATGAACAAGGCCCTCAAAGAAATGGAGAAGAAATTAACTGCCCACATACAGGAACAATCAAAGATAAACAGAGAGGAAACATCCAAAATAGGAGACACAGTCAATCAGTTGAAGGAAACGGTACAAAGCGTGAAAACGGAATAAGAATCTATAAAGAAGACACAAAGGGAGAAGAACCTGGAACTGGAGAACTTAGAGAAAAGATCAGGAACCACAAAGGTAAGCATCACCAATAGAATACAAGAGATGGAAGAGAGAATCTCGGGAGCTGAGAATACGCTGGCTGAAATGGACTCCTCACTCAAGGAAAATAAAAAATCGGAAAAATCCCAAGCACAAAACATCCAAGAAATTAAGGATGCCATCAAAAGATGAAACCTAAGAATAATTGGA
>CM053763.1:50948079-50964099 GCA_028658305.1 Pachyuromys duprasi | reverse complement strand
TGGCAGAGGGCAAGAAGTGATGATAGAAATGGAGGAGGTTGGTGAAACTTGGAGAGGACAAGAGCTCCACAATGACTAAACTGAGCAGGGCACAGGGGTCTTGTATGAGACGGTTTCTACAACCAAGGACCACGTGTGGATATGTCCTGGAACCCCTGTGCAGATGGGACCCAGGATAGCTTGGTGTAGGACTGGAGGGCCTAGTGAGGGAAGCAGGGACTGTTTCAGTCTTGAACTTGATGGCTGACTCTTTGACCCTCCCCCATACAAGCCGGGGACTGACAGACTGGCTGGATCCCAGGGGAGGACATTGCAGCCAGCCCTGAGGAGACAGGATAAGCTGGGGTTGGATGGAAGGGGAAGAGATCCTCCCCTGTTGGTGGACTTGGAGGGGGTGGGGAGGAGATGAGGGAGGAATGGGGAGGATGGGAGGGAGTAGGAGGGGGGCTGCGCATGGGATGCAAAGTACCTAACCTGTGATTGATAACAAAAAATAAAAACATAAAAAAAAGGTTAAAAAAAAGGGCAAAAGGTTAGGAGAAGTGGCAAGAGAAGGGCATCTAGAAACAAAGGAACCACAGAAGCTCTAAGACCAGACAAAACATCTTCCAAGGATGATAAGTCTAACTAGAATCACAAAAGATGCCAGAAAAGGGATATCTCCCTTATCATGGAGAAGAATGAGAGATAGAACCGTAAAAAAGTGAAGGCTATATCACAGAGATCACATTATTTATTAGCAATGATGGAGGTTGATACACACTACCTAAAAGGGGTATACTCTAGATTTGGCAAGAAGACTTCTTCCTTAGACCTTCTACTAAACTTACCCTCTGTAGAAGGCTACACAATCCAAGTGTCCTAATTCCTGCATACATCAAAAGCATCTTGTCATAAAAATGAAAAGAAGCAAACAGACCGCAGGGTGTCAGTGTCTGAGTACTGTCTTCTGTGATCCTGCCATTGTCCTTCAGCAGGACTGTCCACAGAACATACAACCCTACCTTGGCCCAAACATCTTCATTTTCTCTTGAGGTTTCCGTGTCACTGAAATAGTTTCTTGCAAGTTAATCTGTACATTGTTCTTTTATTAGTCTCTGTGTTCTATCAGGGCTCTTTTAGCTTCACTTCCCAGTTGCTGTGATAAAACATGAATGGCCTCTGGCCAAGCTTGTCTCTGGCAGGCCTTGCCCTTCTCTCCCATCCCTTCTGCCTTGTTAAAAACTGTTAGATTACATTCCTAAAGCTAGCCACCAAGGTCTATTCCATTATTTGGCCGATTCCCCCTCCTGTGGCTGACTACCAAGGTCCAGCCATTAAAGTATTGAAGTCCAGCAACAAAATACCCTTAGGTTCACCTGAGTAACATGGATGCCCAATTAAAATTAAACACCTCATCCAAACATTGGGTTTCCATTATAAACTGTCATTTTCCTATGTGCCACATCAGTCTCCTCTCTACCCCGGGGCAGTCCTTTTTCCCCCTCCAGGACAATACCCCTTTCCCCTCTCCCTTGTCCCCTTCTCTTTCTCCTGAGTCCTCTATCTTCCGCTTCTGTCTCTTATTCCCTGCCCTCTCTACCTCTGAAGCAAACACATCTCCTTTGTGCTGAGAATGTGGTCTTGGGGGTCCTGATCCAATATTTTTCCTTACAGAACACCCCTGACAACAGTAGCTGAAATGAGAAAGGTCTCATTTTAAAAAGCTGAGTTCAAGGTTTAGTCTATCGTGGTGGGGATGCCAAGGTGGCAGGAGCTTAAAGCAGCCGGTCATGATGCATCCACAGTCAGGAAACAAAGAGCAGTAGTTAAAGGTAAGCTGCTTCTCTGCTTCCTCTCTGACTGTACAGTCCAGGATCCTCTGCCCAGGGAATGTTTCTGCCCACAGTGAGCAGGTCTTCCAATCTCATTCAACATAACACCATACAGGCATGCCCAGAGTCCCATCTCCTAGGTACATCTAGATTTCTTTAAGACAGCAATTGACACAAAGTGCCACGGAATCTAAGACATGACATTCACAATACATAAGAAAAAAAAATCTAGTGTACAATTCATAGAGTGTATCATAAACAAGGTAAAAGTGTGGAATGAGTTCAGGAATGGCAGAGTAAAGGGGGAACATGGATGTATGGCTCCAAGGGAAGATACTGCAGCCATGCAAATTGGAGGAAAAATGTTACAGCTTTTCAGACAAGTGGAAACAATTTCAAGGACTAGAGAAAAAAGTTCAGATTTTAAGCTCCATTTAGTGGGGAAGGAGGAGTTATCTGTTTATTGACAGTGGGCCTTAAGGTAGGGAGTTAGAAAGTATGATGAAAACTGGAAAGAAAACTCGAGAGGCCTTAGGCTTTGAGCTATGCCCAGAAGACATCTTGTTTACTGGTGCTAATCTGCATTCCTATGTGTGCAGCACAGGTTGCAGACAACAGGATCAGAGGAAAAAGTATCCCAGAAATGTGGGGCAGACACCAGCAGGTGTGAAAGGAGGACAAGGAAAAGGAAATTCAAGGTTCTAGCAATTTCAAGATCTCTACTGATTCTAAACAGCCAAGACTGCTAAAATATTCACTAAAATGTTAATACTATATTCATAAAGTACTTATTTATTAAATCCTTTATCTATGGAATCAAATACCCCATAACACTCTTCCTGTAACAATACCGTATATTAGCAAATTTCAAATTTTTCTCAATATTTTTTTAAGTTTTTAACCTAACAGATTTATTAAACAAACAAACAAACAAAAAAACAAAACCTCTTGCTGTTCACAGTAAGGGGAGAATGTAGTCTGACCACACATATTTAAGTTTTCAATTACTTTAAATAACATATATGTATTTTCAAAGAACAAATACTTGAGCTGCATATAGTTTAGTGGTAAAAATCAACTTAGATTGGAGAAACGGCCCAGTTAGTAAAGTACTTGCCATGTAAGCATTAGGAACTGAGTTCAGATCTCCAAGCCCTTAGCTGAGCACAGTGGCACAGCCTTGAATCGCAGGAGCTGGGAGGAGGAGGTAGGCAGATCTCTGTGGGTTCAAGGCCATCTGGTCTACATGAAATTGTTAAAATTTCTAAATTGTTTGCCCTATAATTGCAAATAAAAATGTTTATTGAGTGACATGGCAAAAATAAATAGATAGATAGATAGATAGATAGATAGATAGATAGATAGATAGATAGATAGATAGATAAATGGGTGTTGTACTCTTCCTAGATCCCTAGAACTCATTTCACAGTTACTAGCAAGTTTCTAAGTGCTTCATGTTCCCTACAGAGTCAATGTTAACAGAAAGCATCCACCAATATACCTATAAAAATGAGGCAAGTATTTTATTGAATAAGTAAAACATTATTTATGCCTATTTCAGTTTATGATATACAAATTGCCAAAATTCTAAAAGAACAACATATAACATGTTTTATTGTCATGTAATTTGATAGAAAAATACTTCCGCTAACTTAATGTTCTTTTTGAGGTTCAATTTATGGGTGACATAGCATACTTCAGAAAATATCTGTTCTCAAAAAGAAAGAAAAAAACATTTTTTTTGAAAAATGGTTTCTTAACCCATTTCATTTTTGTACATATTTGAGGAACACTGAGCTCAGAAAAGCATGAATTAGACCCTATTTAATCTATTGTAAAGTGCAACAGTTGAGTAGGAAGTGTCAAGCTCTCAATTTGATTTGTTTTAAGAGCTCATCTGAGGAAAGAATATGCTTGGTTAGAACAACAGAGTCACCAAGAGAACTAAGATCTGTCATAATACTTGACCCCAGAGACAACTGTCCTTCTTTCTGTGCTGATGAGGGTGAGTCCTGTGGAGAAGTAGGTGAAGTAGCTCAAAACACTGCTATTTGTAGGGAGAAAATATTGAAACAGACACGTTTCTCCCACACCCTTCTCCATTTACTCCACTAGCAATTACCATGGAGACAAAAGAAGAGTGTGGGCTACAACACAGAGACAGAGATCTTGCCTAGCTGCAGTGAGGGGGTGCAGCAGCGAATGAGCCCAGGAGAATCCTGGGCCACTTCAATCGCCCTTTCCTGAGGCGATTCTCTGCCTATGCCATTATTTTAAACAATAATGCTGTTGACACAATGATGTCTTGAGGAGCTGGGAATAATTAAAATGCCTAAATTTATCTACCAAAATAGCCATTCCAACCACGCTAATCTATAAATATCATGTTCATAAATTTAAGCAATAAGATATTTCAAAAGTAAAGTGTTCTACTTGCTATAAATAAGTATTTCACCAATGATAAACTACTCCTGTTTTTGTTATATAAAACACCACCCACGGTGCCCCTGCAATTGGGTAAAAATAGCATTAAGCAACCCAAAGATTTGGAAGGCATACAAATTTACTAAATATGCATTTAATAAAACATGGTAACAATTTGCAGGTAAGTGTGTGTGTTTGTGTGTGTGTGTGTGTGTGTGTGTGTGTGTGTGTGTAATAAAATCACTTGGCATCTACCTTATGCCAGAGAATTACTGTGAGATGGGTAAGATCCTCCAGGAACCTTCGTTCCTGAAATTACTGAAATGCCATTTAAGCATTTTCTTAGCACTGCTGCTCTCTTAGAAGGAAGCTTTCACAATTTGTGAGATACTGCAGGATTCAATTCCATTTTTATCCAGAAGCAATCCTGGGACATGAGAACAGAATGTGGTCACACTAATCAAAGTGGAAAGGTGAAGGGGTTGGGAGTGGAAAACAAAGCTGCGTCAATACATAAACCTCATTTTTTTTTTTTTGCCACGCATGTATCCGTGCCTTTGTTTTCCATTGGCCTTTTCCTGAATTTGTATGAATTCACTTTACAGCTAGTCATAGTCTCAGTCTCCAAAGAGCAGAGTCTTCCTGACACCGACTTTGTCATTGGATTAATTATTTTTTTTATCTGCGTGTTTCATCTGCATGTTTGAAACTGGTTAGTTAATAAGTGCTGCCTAAACTGCAGCAATTTGTTTCCGGATTCCAAACAAATAGGGAAAATGCTTCTGGGCTGATAGTAAAGTAGCGTCACATTAGCTAGCTGGGGCGCAGGGGGCGGGAGGTGGGTCACATGTGGGATTTGCTCCCTGCAGCCCTGAGCCCTTTGCCTTTTATCCTTCAATATCACAGTCAGTTACAAGCTCCAGCACTATCCCCTGCAGAGCCTGGTGCCAACTGGGGTGTCCCACATGGCCACACAATCTGCTGCTGGTGTTTCTATGAACCAAATGAGCTGAATTTCTAATTGCTCATTATAGAATCCCCATTCATTTCATTGAGGACCTCTCCTTTCCTTTTTCATTTGTATTTTCCCTCAGCCATTGCGAATGAGTTCACAAAATTTAGCTTAGTCTAACTCAAGCATATAAACATCATTTGATGTCATGACAAAAATGTCTTCATGTCCTTTTCTCTCAATTATTAATTTCTAGTACCGCAGAATCCTCAAAGGCTTATTAATATTGGGACTCCAATCTAAATAAAAACCCTTCTTCCCCAGTAGGCTCTGCATATGCAGTCAGCAGGCTTAGATGCTTCACAAGCATGACACTTTTGTGACATTCTATAATCATGTGTCCTGCTAGTTGAAAGCATTGTTCTTAAGTTTCTCCAGCCTCACCGCCCCCCACCACCACCACCACCAAACCATCCTTCTGGGTAGCCTCAGGTTCCTCTTCTGTTACAGCCAAATCCTCAAACTCTCTTCAATCTTTGTTTCTTGACTTTCCTAAGCTGTATCCAGCCTGTCCTAAAAAAAGTATCATGCAGTGATGTACTGTTTTGGGTCAGCACTGCATGCAAAACACTACTTAATTTCCTTATATAGATGGGCCAGATAATTCTGCTTGGTGACATCCACCAGCATAGCAATGCCTACAAAGTGCAGACCCAGAAAACAACTAACTGGACTTTTCAACATGTATATTTCAGGGACTATTTTGAATATACTATAAGCAAAAGTGTTCAATTATTACAGAAATCTACTGAGATAAATTCTAAGCCCTATTTCACAGGCAAGGAAATTGGTACTATGATTTTAAGTTGCCTAAAGTTATTTAAAGAAGCAAAATACTTTGTCCTTTAAAAGCAATAGAATTCTTACTCATTTTGAATTATGTGATCTGAAACATTTGTGTTCTAATCATCACACATCATAGTAGCCCTTAACCCTGGCAATAACTTTTGTTTTATGGATGGTCATGGTCTGTTTCTCACACATAAAACAGGAGAAGTAACATTTACAGAAGTTTTTACATGGAAAGAAAAAAGTGTGTTTTCATTATTAACAAAACCACCAAAAACCTTATATGTTTTCTTTTCAAACACTGTGATGTATATCACATATGCAGATATGTATATGTTTGTGAACACATGTAAAATTTTTTTCAAAATTAGATTTTAAAGGCTTCCTCTGAATTAACAAAGTAAACAAGCACCATTTTTGTTATTTACGGCCAAATATTGTGTTGCTTTCATTAGCGTAACACAAAATTGTTTGTGTTAGACAAAGGTAAACAGCAAGAGAGTCTCACATTATTCATAGCACAAACACATTTGACATGAGGTAGTAGGTTAAGTGTAGAATCTACTTTGATGTGTGTCTTCGTATAAAATATCCTAAAAGCAACAGTAGGAGTTCAGAGATAAACGGACAAACATGACTGCTTCATCCAGCCTTTGTTATTTTCATGATGCGAGTTCATATACACAAACAAATTTATGAGCTTGAAAGCAAGGGTGCAGATTGTCAGTTGGGGCATTTCTTTTAAATAAAGCCCACAGGATAATTTATCTGACAGCTGTTCCAGGGCAGAGTTTACCTAGCAATCAAAAGCTGTCAAAGCAAATACATTAACTTGCAAATAAGAAAGGCAATAACTCAGTTTCTGAAGACCAGAATCAAAGAAAGCTGCAAGTTTAGTTCACTTCCAACATTTGTATTCTTTTATTCTTGAGTATAGCACACTGGAAGACTAGGAATGGAACCAAACACAAAAAGGTAAATAAATGCCCAGCTCAGAAAAGATATTGCAATTTAATTGCTTTCAACCTTTTTTGTCCCCCAGAATGGGATTTGCCTGAGCAGCACATGTCCTGCCCTTCCACCACCCTCTGTTGCATTGCACACGCAGCACATTCCAAACAGAAGGTTGCTTCACCAAGAGGAATTATGACCCACTTCCTCTTCTGAGCTGTCTGATGTAAACAGTACTACCACTTGCTTTGGTTCTGTTTCAGTTTATTGGCTGCTGTGGGGGGAAATAAGATGTGTGTATTTTGAGATGTTAGGGTCTGAAAAAAAAATTGAAGCAATCACAAGAATCCAACAAAGCAAGATTTTTATTTGAATTAAGCAGCAAAAACTGACCCGTCAGGGACAACAGCGCATACTTTGGTGCTGCCTGTGTCTTTGAGCATTCATCTTAGTTAAGTGTTTAAGCAGATGACACAATCTTATTAGAGCTACCAAACAGACTAAGGAGCTGAACTGCAACCCCAGAGAGAAATTACACCGCATCTTTAAAGGATGGGGCCCGTAAGTGAGGAGGAGGACTCTGGCTAAAATGCTCAAACCCTATCCTGAAAGGCAAAGAGGATAGGATAGACATCAGAAGAAGAAAACAGGAAACAAGTTAGGTACCTGCCACAGAGGGCCTCTGAAAGGCTCTTCCCTGCAGACTATCAAAGCAGATGCTGAGACTTACGGCCAACTGTTGTGCAGAGTGCATGGAATCTTATGAAAGATGTGGGAAATAGTAAGAAAGGAAGAGGACAGGAGCTCCACAAGGAGAGCAAGAGAACCAAAAAATCTGGGCACAGGGGTCTTTCCTGAGACTGATACTCCAACCAAGTACCATGCATGGAGATAACCTAGAACCCCTGGACAGATATAGCCTATGGCAGTTCAGTGCCCAAGTTGGTTCCCTAGTAATGGGAGCAGGGACTGCCTCTGACATGAACTGATTGGCCTGCTCTTTGATCACCTCCCCCTAATGGGGGAGCAGCCTTACCAGGCCACAGAGGAAGACAATGCAGCCACTCCTGATGAGATCTGATAGGCTAGGATCAGAAGGAGAGGAAGACCTCCCTATCAGCAGACTTGGGGAGGGGCATGCATGGAGAAGGGAGAGGGAAGGTGGGATTGGGAGGGGAGATACAAAGTGAATAAAGTGTAATTAATTAATTTAAAAAAATGAAAAAAGAAAAGAGTTGGTTCTGGGGCCTGGGAAGGTTAACTCAATTTTGTCCCTGTCAACAAGATAGAGATTGTTCCTGAGATCATTGGACTCAGGTAACTGTCTTCTAACAGGGATATAAAGCACAGCACGTGGGTTAAATGGAAAGATTTTATTTCACTAAATATTTAGTTAAACAGATTCCTGTAGTTCTTATCATGCACAAAAACTAACTGTGAGATAGTGGCTAACTAACTATAGGGACCAGGTAGCTATTATAGCACCATGTAAAATTCAAAGCAAGTAACAAGTTCTGTTTTAAAAATCAATTTTTGCTTATTTAATGGCAAAAGCTAAAAGTTTTAATACTGTTAGATAATCCCTTTCAAAAGTGATTCTTTAGTGGAAGATTCCTGCAATATATACTAAAGACGAGACAAAAATTAATACCTCTAATTAATTTTTCAAATTATATAACCTTTGTAAACTTTTAAATAATATTGACAATATGACAACCTTTTATACAATGAAAAGTAAATCAATACCTAACCGTTCCAAAGAATATATGAGTGAAAAAGCATTTCACATAACCCTATCTAAATGGAGTCTCTATGTTATACTTTGGGTGAATTTAGAATATGCTGCAGGGCATGATTCGTGGATGCACAGTTGCTGAGGAGGCCTTGTCAATCCAAACTAAAATATTTTAAGTTAAGCCTTCAACATGAGATGATTCACTCACAAGACAGGAGAGAATCCATCCTGCCAGGCATAGTTTCCTCATCTGAAGGAAATGGCAAGATTTACTAAAACCCTGGGCTTCTCAGCAAAGATCTCAATGGTATCATTTATGTCTTCTACAATTGAAATAATTACTTGATGACTAGAAGAAAAGACTTAGTTCCTGGATCACAGTGAATCTCTACTTTAAAAGACAGGATGCAACACACAAGCCTCTGAGAGAAAACAACAGTCTTGTGTTGGGGTTGAAGTCCTGGCTTTGAGGTCCACTCCACACAGCTCATCATTATGAAGAATGAGAGAATGGGAGAGCAGTCAGTGCATGAATCAGGCATCTGCGTGCCGAATGAAGGACGGCAGTCTCCTAATTACTTTTTCGTTATTCGTCATTCTGTGATTGTTCCTAATGTTCCATTCAGAGTGTTTTCCAATGTGGACTTCAACAAGCCATTTTTAAACAGACCACCAAGCTTTGTAATATTAAAGCCTAAAGATTTCTAAAGCTAGAACTGTGAATCATATGTGACTCAGCAGCCTCCCACAAACCTAACAGTCCTCATATTCTCTTTCAAACCAGTCCTCTGAAGAAAGAAGCTGAATGTCTTTAGCTCCATTTGCAAATGCAAAGGTACCTGAAAGGCACCTGAGGGTAGAGTCACTGCAAAAGTTCTAGACCACCTGGAGAAACAACAGAGGGGAAAAGGCACCAATGCCCCCCAAGCTTCTGTAGCCCTAAGAACACTTTACTCCTAACCATGGTCTTTTTGCCCAAAGTTCTGCATCACCTCATTTCTCTTGATCACATCAGGGACACGGTCGTTTCACCATTTATTCAGTATCTTAACTCCTTGAAAATAGCCTTTACCTAAAGTTACTCCTCCAGCTGATGCCAACAATAAACATTGTTTTCATATATAGGACATGCCCAAGAAAATGTTTTTTGTCTTCTAGTGTAGTTGCTATTTAATATAGACTTCTCTTATATACTATATATGAGTATTACCGTGTTAATTCTCCTCAGTGCTTCCTGGTAAAGGCATTCATTTACTTGCTAATAATATTTTATTTTGGAGACAAAGCTATACAATAGTACTGATGTAAAAAATTTTTTAAAAAGCCAAATGTTATGAATTGTTCTATTACCAGAAATTATGAACATATGTATGTAAATGTATATATGTGTGTGTGTGCATGTGAATATATATTTCCTCACTTTTTTATTGTTATATCATATTGGAATTTTCAAGCAAAATTATAAAAAATTAAGAAAAAAATAACTAAAAGTGTGTTCACACATAGAATTGCTAATGCCCACCGTCCTAGTTTCATCTCAGCTACTGTGGGATAAGAATAACCTGACAAAAAAGCAACTTCGGGGAGAAATGAGTTTGTTTCAGCTTACAATTTCAGGTACTAGTCATCACTGTGTAGACATTAAGACAAAACCATCAAACAGCTTAGTTAGACCACAGTCAAGAACAGAGAGAATCTAATGCATGATGATCAATCACTTGCTCCTGTGTTCAGCTTGATTTCTCTTCTTGTCCAAAATCCAGAATTCACTGCCTAGGGCATGGTGCCATTCACAGCGAGCTGGGTCTTCCTACATCAATTTAAACTAAGACAGTCCCACACACATACATGCCCACGTGCCAATCCAATGTTATTGTCACTGATAATCTTTTCAGGTGATTCAAGTTGACAGTTAAAGCTACCCATCACACCCACCAAAAAGCATGTCTGCAACATCTTAAATATTTTATAATTTATGCAACTGCTGCTACAATTTTTGTCTTTTTTTCCTTCAGTTAATTAAAATAAAGTAAGCAAACTTGACAGTGATATATAAAGGGCCAAGTGAAACCTTACATTTTCATCCTGTTATTGAAAAAAAAATTATTAACTAGGCAAAAGCCTTTATTATGAACTGCTAAACATGCTCTGTGTGTCTGCTAGATCTAGTCAGGTATTAATATTCTGTGGTGGTTTCTTTGGACTTTAGAATGAACTGACCTGACGCTCTTGCCAGAATCTTCAGAACATGAATCTGAGGAGGACCAATAGTTAGTGTCCCAAAGCAAAGGTGAAGTCAGGAACTAAATAAATACATCCCAGAAAACAATGGTTCAGAGAGGATGGGCAGAAGGAGTATTCATAGCACTGAGATGTGTAAATGTTGGGGACCAAATGTAAACAATGTTTTTATTTCCTCAGATGGAAAGATGAGATAGCTGGGAACTATAGCAAGGTTTGCAAATACATGGCTTTGGCCTAGCCCAGAGTGTGTCTGTCTAACTCTCCATAGGCCTAGGCACGGACACTTGTAGCCTCCGTATAATCTAACCTTCTGCAAGCCTAGACTTGAAGGTTTCAGCTTCCAGCCTCCATCTGCTAACCAAGGCCTAGAATGTTTTCAGCCTATGAGACTTACTACTGAATAAACTCACCCTTTTCAGTTCTTTTTGAACTCCAACTGGCTGATTCAACTCAGCTGCTCTGGTACAAAACTCCTCTCCAAACTTATTCAAACTGGCTTCTCACTGACTTCTCACTGAATTGCTTTGCTTGCAAAAACTACCTCTGAACTCCACTAACTAAACTGCACTGACTGCATGAACTGAATGAACTCAACTGCATTCAAGTGCACTCAACTGACCTGCACTGAACTCAACTCCCTCTCTCTCCCTGCACTGCTCTTAGGTAGCCTTGCCTTCCTGTCTGATCTCATGATTCACTTTGTATCCTATCTCTGACTCATTCTTTCAAATTTTTCTCTGATTCGTCACTTTTTCTGCTCCTCAATTAGAGGTCACTGTTTGGGATAAAAGGTGTGTACTGAAGGCATGTCTATATTCCAGCCGGATCACACAGACCTATCTCTTTGGATGTGATTCCTTGCCAGAGTAGCAATGTTGTTAGATTAAAATATCTCTTGGATATATGCCCAGGATTGGTATAGCTGGATCTTGAGGTAACACTATTTCTAATTTTTTGAGAAAGTGCCAGATTGATTTCCAATTTGCTTATACACGTTTACATTCCCACATTCTCCACATCCTCTCCAGAATGTGTTGTCACTTGAGTTTTTTTATCTTAGCCATTCTGTTATTAGTAAGTGGAATCTCAGGGTCTTTTTGATTTGCATTTCCCTAATGACTAAGATGAGACTTGATAGGGTAGGAAAAGATAGTAGGGGAGGAGGAACTTCCCTATCAGTGGAGTAAAAAAGAGACATGGGGGGAAGAAGAGGGAAGGAGGAAGGGGCCAGGAGGAGATGAGGGAGGAGGTTACAGCTGGGACACAAAGTGGATTAATAATAACAACAAGAAGAAGAAGAAACAAAATGAACAAACAAACAAAAAAAAAACTAAAACAAAAGTGGGTTTTGGGACAGGTTTGCCCCCTTGGACGCGGTTTGCCAACTTCTGGACTGAACTTTTAACAAATGAAAAAAATTGTCTCATTAAAAATATTTTTAAATATAAAAAATTTAAATAACGAAATGAAATATCTCAACAGGAATCAAATCACTGTGGAGGCCAAGATGAAGGCAAGGATTTAGCAATCACTGAAAAAGAAGTTCAGAATTGTGCTTAAAAACTAAACCAGGTTCAAAATGATTAAGGGTTTAATTTTTTTAATGAGTGAATCTGTGTTTGTGTGTGTGTGTGTGTAAGGTGTGTGAATGTGGTGTATGTGTGTTTATGTATATCCAAGACTGGAGGTGGGGGTGTAAGCATGCATGTCTCTTACATAGAGAAGTTTGTGTGTAGAGATGTATATCATGTCTGTGTGTATTGTATATATCTAGGTGTGTGTATAGGTGTGCATTTGTGTATCAGGTGTGTATACATAAGTGGGTAGAGTGGGAGTGTTCTACTGTTAGTTCATTCCTTCTGCCTTTATGGCCCCTGGGAATAAAACTCAGACCACTAGGCTTGCAAAGCAAGAACCTTCATCACTAAGCATCTCATCAGCTCCATTAAAGATCTTTAAAGGATCCAAACTTAAGTCTTTCTATGATTGAAAGGGAAGCTGACAACAATCTCCTTAGAAGAAATGTTTCTAAAGTTGTTGGGGGTGAGTTTTCTTTATTATATTAGTCTATTTGCTCTCTCTCTCTCTCTCTCTCTCTCTCTCTCTCTCTCTCTCTCTGTGTGTGTGTGTGTGTGTGTGTGTGTGTGTGTGTGTGTTGTGGATGCGCACATGACAAGGCCAAAGATAACTTCCAGAAATCCACTTTTTTTCCTACCAGGTGTGTTCTAGGGACCCAAGTTGTCTACACTGGCAGCAAGCACCTTTACATGCTGAGCTATCTTGCTGGCCTTAAGTTAAATATTCTGTATTAAGACCTCATTTTACTTAATTTCTGTCTCTAATATTCAAAGTGCTCAGTGCAAGCCATGAATGGAAAATTAATTGGTTTTTCTATTTCTTTAACATAAAAAGGGTTTTGTTGTTGTTGTTGTTGTTGTTGTTGCTAGTCTGATTTGAGTTACATTGGGTTTTGGTTTTTTTGGGAGGTTTTTTTCTTTACTTTTTTCATGGAAATAGAATATGTGGTCCATGTTGACGTAGATCTTGCAACATATCCGAGGAAGACCTTGGACTTTCAATCTTGTTGACTTTCCCTATCGAGTGCTACTATTATAGGCATGTGTCACCATGCCCATCTTTAAGGTAATTTAAGAAAATATTATACCTCACTTTATGCTCTCATAACTTCTAGGAGTAGAGTCTTTGTTTGACTCAGTTCCATTTTCTCTACCTTATATTTTTACAAATTTAATTTTGGGCAATTCTAGAGTAGTATGTATTCGCCTTTTCTAGGTTGTAGTAAAAGACTTTGCACTGCCGTCTAAGCTGGTCATGTTCTTTGAGTTCACTCCAATGAAGTGACAGATGGACTCGGAAGTGTATGGAATGAATGGGCAGACAACAGCTTGAAAGGCAAGACACTCCACTGCCTCCATCCCAGAATTTTTCTATTCTGAGGAAACAGTTTGGAAAAGCACAGAGCTAGGAACCCATGGGGGGAAAAAACACACTCCGGGTTAACTAGCTCTCCCTGAATTTGTAACACAAGGCCTGGCAGATTACGCTAAAAGAAGAATGAAACAGAAAAATTGAGAAAGATTCAGAAGGCTCAAAGGAAAGATAAGGAACCAAGAGGAAGGCAGATATAAGAGTCAGGGGGAGCAGTGAGGAAGGAAGGAGGAAAGAAATATGGAGAGAGATTTGAAATAGATGGACAGTTTGAAAATTGAATACAGTATTTGCTGTAAAACTGGAAATCTTGCCAAATATGGTGGGCTCAGGCTTGTACCCAAACATTGAGAAACTGAGGCAGGATAATGGCAAAACAAGTATTTCAAGTTTATCATGAACACTTTTTTAAAGAGCTTTTTCACCAAAACAAACAAACAAACAAAAACAACTGTAAATACTACACTAACAATTAAACCATTCACTTTAACTTTTAAGGTCTGCAGTACTATAGATTAAAATATGATAGAACACATAGTTTACACAAGGTTGTCACGTGTTTTGTTTGTTTTGTTGCATTCTGAGGCTGCTAGGCAAGAGTGCAACCATTAAATCATACTCTCTAGCATTTTGGTACATTTTATTTGAAGTTGTGGAGACAGTTCTTCTACAGTATCATTTTTATTTAAAATAAAATAATTTTTGTTTACACTCAGCTTATTGCTAGGGAAAATAATACCAGTTGACTGTTTTACCTATGGCTACATCTTTCAGTGAGAAAAAATGATTCAAACTACATTGGTTTGCACTGAACAAAAAAAGATCAGATCAGTGTCCAGGTGGTTGACGGCTCACAGCAGACCTTGGGTTGCTCTCTACAGAGTCAAGGACTTCACAATTTGCGTCTCTTTTCACTTTAGCTATGCTTATATATGAATTTATCCATAAAAGACATTTTGATTATTGACTTGCTGTACCATGAGGCACTGTACCATAAGGTAATCTTTACCTGCACACTGTCCCACCTTTTCCTATGTCTTGAAGAGTCATCCTTGGTAGCTAACAAACAGGGGCTTATCTAAGGAATGAGACTCTACAGATGGATCTGTAAAACCACACGATTTTTCTCTTCAACAAAATGAGTGCCAAGAATCAAACTAGCATGGGGAAGGGGCTTTAGAACTGCCTGTAGTTTTTTGTTTGTTTGTTTGTTTGTTTGTTTGAATAATTAGGGGAGTTAGAGTTCAATTAAATGGGAGAACTTATATAAAGGGGGAAAGATTTCTCAGATTATTAAATTAATTCCCCAAATCCAACAGGTCTGTTCTAGAACCAGCATCAGCTAAATGCAGAGCCTGGTGCTCCTAAAAAAAATAAATAAATAAATAGCTCAAACTATTAGAAGAAAGAATAGCCCAAAGAAGATTGTTAGGACTTCTTATCAAATAGCAGAACCTATTACAATAACTGACACTGTGCACTTAAATGCAAAACATAAATAAATGGAAAATAGTAAATGTCTTGGAGCACGCACCTTTGAGGGTGCCTGTCACATTCTTTTTTTTTAATTTAGATTTTTTTTCACTTTTATTTTTTTCCTCTAATGTTTTTCATGTTTTTTTAATTTTTTATTTATTTTTTAAAATGTTTTTATTTATTTATTTATTTT
Source organism: Pachyuromys duprasi (assembly GCA_028658305.1). Taxonomy (NCBI): domain Eukaryota; kingdom Metazoa; phylum Chordata; class Mammalia; order Rodentia; family Muridae; genus Pachyuromys; species Pachyuromys duprasi. The sequence continues at coordinate 50,948,512 of CM053763.1, read as the reverse complement.
TATCTCAATCACAGGTTAGGTACTTTGAATCCCAGGCGTAGCCCCCTCCCCCATTCCCTCCTACCCTCCCACTCCCTCCCTCATCACCCTCTTCCCCGCCCCCTCCAAGTCCACCAACAGGGGAGGACCTCCTTCCCTTCCATCCAACTCCAGCTTATCCTGTCTCCTCAGGGCTGGCTGCAATGTCCTCCCCTGGGATCTAGCCAGTCTGTCACTCCCCGGCTTGTATGCGGAAGGGTCAAAGAGTCAGCCATCAAGATCATGACTGAAACAGTCCCTGTTTCCCTGAATAGGGTCTTCAGTCCTACACCGAGTTATCATGGGCCCCATCCGTGCGGGGGTTCCAGTCCACATCCACACATGGTCCTTGATTGTAGAAACCATCTCATACAAGACCCCTGTGCCCTGCTCAGTTTGGTCTTTGTGGAGCTCT
>CM053763.1:50891787-50938019 GCA_028658305.1 Pachyuromys duprasi | reverse complement strand
CCATCTGTGCGGGGGTTCCAGTCCACCTCCACACATGGTCCTTGATTGTAGAAACCGTATTCTTTTCACAGTAAACAGACATTCCAAAACGGCAGGCACCTTACTAATTCAGAAAGGTCAGTAATGACTAACCTCTTTTCACCTGAGAAGAGCAGCCCCATGCTTCTTTCCTACAAATATACCGCTACCTCTAAAGTATTAGAATATGTGGCTTAGAACCTTGATTCTGCATGTGCTTTTCTATTTCCCTTCGATTTTTTTTCTTGCTTTTTTTTTTCCTCAGGCACTGACAAGTACAATATTCTGCTTTCAACAGCATTTCAACGCACAGCTGATGAAAATGAGCTGTAGTGAGCAATGCTAGCTTACACTTTTAAGAAAATGTCTCAGGCAATGGAAAAAAGCAGAGAGGGAACTTGTATGATTTTAGCACAAATACTGAGAAATGAATGGAGGGTTATTAAGCCTTTTCCACTTGAAGAATGTTTTCCACCTGCCATCTTGTTGCATTAGTGGCATATACACAACCCTACATGATGTATGCTGCTTGACCACCCCAAACCTATGCTCTAATGCAAATATTAGTGATTAATATTGAAAGTCATCAAAAATTACCTAATTTCCACTGAAGCTAATCCAACACTCAAATTTTGTCAAAGAGATTCTAGATATTCCTAATGAAAATTGATTCTTCACTATCAAGGTCATACAGTCAGTTGGTTGAAATCTAACATCTATTCTTTTGCAAAATAATAATTAAAAAAACACCTTCTAGTTTTTAAGCCCTCTGAGTTTGCTTTTCTAATTATATCATGAGAGATGAGATAGATCAATACATTTATAGCATCTGTTCTAATTGGCATCTTATAGCCTAGCCTAGAACCTGTTTTATCTTCAGAGACAGTATGACCATTGTAATTTAGGAATTGTCACTAAAATAAGAATAAATATTCAATGAATTTTAAAGAAAAGGGTTATTGTCTTTTCATCATAACTTAAAAGTTTCCTTTATTTTCAGACCAAAGCTTACTCCTCCACCAAATGCTAAACACATGAAATATCAATGGACCATGGATACTGATAGTTAGGAGTCACCGAGCTTGGTAAGTAGGGATCCATGTGCTTTCTGCATTTGCCCCATGAGCAATGGGGCTCAGGCCCAAGGAACATTGTTCTCCCTTTATTTCTTGTGGTTACAATTTACGTGGAAAAGAAGGCACAGTGCTTTGTGGAGACAGCCTGGCCCTCTGTGCCTTGCTTTTGTTCTCAGCTTTCACAGATATGAAAGCTTTCTAGACCCCAAATTTTGATTCAATAATATGCTTTTCAGAAAAGTGTGCCACAGATCACTGTCTCACACTCTTTGTCACTGCGGAGTCTCTCTGATATCAAAACTTTACTCTTGTACTCATGCTTAGATAACACTTTGAATACCCCAAAAGAAGAGCAGGGCTATTTCGTGCTTTTTTTTGTAACACCAAAATTACTTCCTTATAAACCATAAAAAGATAAAATCTAGTTTTACTGGAAAATAAGATTGATGTTCCTACCTTATGTCATTATTTACACAGCCATAACCACCAGGCAACTATAGCCATCCCGGGTCATGAATAATTAAAGAAAACTACTAAGACATGTGGTTGATGTTAGAAATGGACAGGTAAATAAATCCTACAAGGACACTTATACCAAACTCTCATCCAAGTACGGATCCTAGAGTCATTGAAGGTAGATACACATTTCTACTTCAGGGCTTAGTATGTATAATCCCTGAGATACATACCTAACACCACAATAGATAGGTAGATAGATAGATGAATGGATGGATGGATGGATGGATGGATGGATGGATAGATGCATAGATATAGTGGCAAACATCAATAATAAGCAACTGAAGGAAGAGGAGGCAGGAATAAGACTGAACAGAGCAATGAGACCGTTTCAATATACAAATGTGTGTATGTTTATGTGTGTACATATGCATGCACGTGTGTATATTTGTCTGTGTGTCTCTGTGCACATGTGCCTGTATGTCTGTGTGTGTTACAGTTACAGCATGAACAGTGTGTCACTTTGTTGTCACCAACTAACAAATTTCACAGTGAGAGTCAAGAGAATCTGTGGAAACAATTCATAAGACATTTGGTGTTCACATGGTTATTAAACTTTACTTCCCTTCTAGAAAGACACTTGTACAACAATCTGGTAAGTTACACACTCATATAGCATGTTTTACATTTTAAAAACCGAGAAAGTAACTCTTAAATATAATCTTTATCTTAATAATTAGCCTTAAAATTTTTATGAATTGATTCTATAAAACCTATCATGTTTATAGAATTTGTTAACATTTATTTAAACTTTTCAGAAAATCACATCTTTATTTTTTGTATGAAAAATGTTTTAATAAAAAGGATTTAAATTTTTCCTTTAGTTTTATTTTCTTTTCAGGAATGAGTTTGCTTCTTTATATTAAGGCAGTATTTATGTGTCTTTCTTCTCTAGCTTATAAGATCCTACTCTTGCATAGGCTTTTATTTATTTAATTTTAATTTTTTCTTCACAATTTAGTCCATATGTATGTATGTGTGTATATATATATATATATATATATATATATATATATATATATATCCCAATTGAAGCCCACTCCCTCCACCTCACCCAGTCCTACCCTCCCTCCTTCTTCCCCTCATCTGCTTCCCCTAGTCCACTGAAAGGGGTAGTTCTGTACTATTGACATCTGCCCATAGCTTATTAAGTCTCATCAGGACTGCCTGGATCCTCGTCTTCTGTGGCCTGCCGAGGCTGCATCATCAGGGGCAGATGATCAAAGAGCAGTCAATTGAATTCATGATAGAGGCAGCCCCTGCTCCCCTCACTCAGAGATCCACATGGAGACTGAGCTACCAATCAGCCACATGTGAGCAGGGGGTCTAGATCCTCTCCATGCATGGTCCTCTGTTCGTGCATCAGGCTCTGCCGGACCCCCGGGGGCTCAGACCTTTTAGTATTGTTGGTCTCCTTGTGAGGCTCCTGTCCCCTCCATGTCCCTCTAATCCCATTCCTCTCTTCCTCCATAAGACTCCCTATGCTCTGCCCAAAGTTTGGTCCTGAGTCTCACGATCTGCTTTGAATCCCTTTTGGGTGAATCCTTTCAGAGAACCCTCTGTAGTAGACTCCCATCCTGTTTCTTCTCTTCCACAGCTTCTGGTGTCTATCCTGTTTACCATTCTGAATGAGATTTAAGCATCTCCCCTGGGTCCTCCTTAGTGTTTAGTTTCTTTAGATCTGTAAGTGGTTGTCCTATATTGTACAGCTAATATCTGCTTATTAATGAATGTATACCATGCCTGTATTTCTCTTTCTAGTATTTCTACTCCACTCATGATAATCTCTTCTAGTTCTATCCATTTGCCTGCAAATTTCATGACTTCCTTGTTTTTAAGGGCTGAGAAGTATTCCATTTTGTAGATGTGCCACAGTTTCTGTATCTATTCCTCCATTGAGGGACATCTAGGTTGTTTCCAGATTCTGGCTATTACAAATAAAGCTGCTATGAACAGAGCTAAGCAAATTCCCTTATTAAATGGAAGGGAATCTTTTGGGTATATGCCCAAGAGAAGTATACCTGGATCTTGAGGTAGTGCTAGGCCCAATTTTCTGAGAAAGCACCAGATTGATTCCCAAAGTGGTTGTACAAGTTTGCACTCTCACCAGCAATGGAGGAGGGCTCCCCTTTCTCCACATCCTTCTAGCATATTCTGTCACTTGAGTTTTTGATCTTAGCCATTCTGATAGCCAACTCTAACGGAATCTCAGAGTTGTTTTGATTTGCATTTCCCTAATAACTAAGGATATCGAGCATTTCTTTAAGTGTTTCTCTGCCATTCTATATTTTGCTGTTGAGAATCCTCTGCTTAGCTCTGTACCACATTTTTAATTGGATTATTTGGTTTGTTGGTGTCTAATATTTAAACATAGTAAAGGCAATATACAGTAAGCCTATAGCCAACACCAAACTAAACAGAGAGAAACTTAAAGCAATCACACTGAAATCATGGACAAGACAAGGCTGCCCACTCTTTCCATAGATCTTCAACATAGTTCTTCAAGTCCTTGCTAGAGCAATAAGACAAGAGATCAAGGGGATCCAAATCAGAAAGGAAGAATTCAATGTATCACTATTTGCAGATGATATGATAGTATATATGAGTGACCCCAAAAATTCTACCAGGGAACGACCACACATGATAAACACCTTCAGCAAAGTGCATGTATATAAAATTAACTCAAAAAAAAATCAGTATCCCTCCTGTATACAAAAGACAAAGGGCTTAGAAAGAAATTAGGGAAACACCCTTCACATAAAGTACCTTGGTATAACTCTAACGAAGCATGTCAAAGACTTGTATGAAAAAATCTTCAAGTCTCTGAAAAAAGAAATAGAAGACAATATAGGAAGACGGAAAGACCTTCCATGCTCATGTCAAGGCAGGATTAACATAGCAAAAATGGCAATCTTACCAAAAGCAATCTACAGATTCAATGCAATTTCCATTAAATCACCAATAAAATTCTTTACACACCTTGAAAGAAAAATTATCAACTTCATATGGACTAACAAGAAACCCAGAATAGCTAAAATAATCTTCAACAATAAAAGATCTTCTGGAGGTATCTCCATCCCTGATCTCAAGCTGTACTATAGAGCAACAGTAATAAAAATGATACGGTTCTGGCACAGAAACAGAAAGGATGATCAATGTAATTGAATAGAAGACCCAGAAATAAACCCATACACCTCAAGGCGCCTGATTTTTGACAAGGAGGCCAAAAACTATACAATGGAAAAAAGACAGCATCTTCAACAAATGGTTCTGGAAGTCCACATGTAGAAAATTGAAAATAGACCCATATCTATCACCCTGCACAAAATTAAAGTTCAAGTGGATCAAATATCTCAACATGAAATCAAACACATTAAATAGCTGGAAGAAAAAGTGGGGAAGAGCCTTGATCTCACTGGCACAGGAGAACACTTCCTGAATTGAACACCAACAGCTCAAGCTCTAAGATCATCAATCAATAAAAGGCACCTCGTAAAACTAAAAGGCTTCTGTAAAGCAAAGGATGCTGTCAACAGAACAAAATGACAGCCTATAAACTGGGAAAAGATCTTCACCAACCCTACATCTGACAGAGGGCTAATATCCACAATATATAAAGAACTCAAGAAATTAATCCACATCTTTATAAATTGCAGTGTGTACTTACATGCTTGTGAGTATGTTCAAATATTACTGACTCCCCAGATAATTTTCTGAATTTCATATTTTAATATAATGAGTGAGCCACTTTATAACTTTGCAAATATACAGGAAATAAATGGCGTGTAGTATTATAAAAATAAGAAACAAGCTAAATATGGTGATGCACATAGATATTCCCAATGCTCAGGAGAAATTTATGAGGACTGGACATTTCAGTTCTCTCTGAGCTATATAGTGAGACATTGCTGCAAACAAAAAGAAAGGAAAAAAGTTTCCTCTCATTCCATGCATACTTCTTTTCCATGGTATGATTATTTTTATCAACTGCCATTTATGAGTTTTATGTGGATTATGTCCAACCATGTTACCACTGGTTCTTGATTCTGTATACACAAAGAGTATTACTCAGTCCTGTTATAAAATATATAAGGATTAAATGATTTGTGCTATTTTCTTGTCTTTCTCCAATATATACATTCCTCTTTTTTTCCTCTTGAAGTTGTGCTAGTAGCAATGTTTCATTTTTGTTTTCCTATTATTCTATGTTAACAATTAAAATCTTGGGGCTTGAGAGGTGACTCAGTTGTTAAGAACACTGCTCCTCCAGAAGACTTAAGATCAGGTCTCAGCTCCATGTTAGAAAGTTCACAACCACCTGTAACTGAGCTTCACCAAGATCCAATGCATCTGGATTCTGAGGGACCTGCATTCATGTGCACATACCTACACACAGACACACACATACACACACACACACATTTCGCGCGCACACATACACATTCACATACGCAAACCAAAAATAATAAAAATAAAATTTAAAACAATTAAATGTCTAAAGAATCCATTGTAACTGCCACGAGCTTTAGCCATCGCTTCATCTTCTCTAAGTATGGAAAGTGAGAAAACGTTAATCCTTGCCACGTATAGACCCAGCTTCTCCCCAGAAACACATTCCTGTGGAAGTATCACTGCCTATTGCATTTAAATTCTCTTCTCCAGCTAACTACCTCTCATCACAATGTCAATAGAATAAAAAGGTCCCAATTTTCATGAAAGCATGGTACATTTCAAAGCTCAATTTCTCTCAGCTCCCAAGGAGAGAATAAGAGCAAATTAAGAAAATCATCAAACAAATGATTGGAAAAGTGAAAAATATCAGAAGCCCCTGTCATGACCCCAGCTTGTGCTTCAAGATAATTCTATTTTCTGTTAATACCAGGAAAAACAGTTGCAGTCACCCAGGCAATCATTAGTATTACATCCATACATAAATTGTATATATATAAGTTCACATAGCCACATGATTATATTTGAAAGCCAACTACCCTTCCTCTTATTTACATTTGCTTTTCGCATCTCTTTAAACCTGTACAATTTTCTTTACTTTAGTACCTTTCTATATTCATTTAAGTATCCCCAAAACATCCCATATCCAATGATCTTATTTTACCTGTACCATATAATGAGACAATCCCACGAAAATGAGAAGAATACAATTTCCTAACTTGAAGAAACGATCTCCAGAAAGGATACATCAGACACGAAGTAACAGAAATAATGTTCAGGGTAATGCAAGGTCTCAACAGAGCAGAGCTGGGCATAGAAACCCAGTCTGTGGATAATGGCAGCCAGCAATCGTGTTAAGTTTAGCCAAGCCCCCTTCTCTTCAGACAGCTTGTCCTTTGCTTGTAAAATCAGCTGGAACTGAAGCAGAAAGACAAACAGACACCGCCCTCCCTGGCCTCTGTCAAGCTGAACTGGGACTCTAAAGCACCCTTTGTTTCCCTCTCTCTCCGAGGTCAACCCCCCCCCCCCAGTAGTTTATGCCTCCTTGAGTATGCTTCCCAGCAGTGATCCTGGGCTGTCCCATTCACTTTTGACCTGCACCTGCTCTTTTCAAGCATGTGCCAAGAGGGCTGAGCCTAAACAGAGGCATGGTGGCCCATTCACAGACACCATTCAAGGGTTGCTAGGGGAGGGGCAGTGGGCGGGTTGGTGGCCCTCTAGACAAGAAAGGAAAAGTGACCCCTTAAATCAGAAAATGACCTTCTGTTTGTTATTGCTTGTCCTAGTAAGTGTAAGGGCTCCACCTCCTCCATAATACTCTTTGTGAGGCCATAAATGTTAACACGCCTAAAATGGTGCTTCTGAAAAGATGAGTTAGATGAGTTATTGGTGGGTAAGACTAATCAAGTGTCATGTTTACCCATCTAGGAAAGGTATAAAGTCTATAGGGCTGATGTCCACAAATACTCTTTCGCCAAAAATCAAAAGGGGTAAATGTCTTTACAGACATTCTTGCACAAAAGCCTCACAGAGTAACACGGGGTCTGAAACAGCTTAATTTTCCTACTGCCTGATGTTCGAGCTCTGATTGTTCTATTAGTTCTATCAAAATGACAATGTAATCTCTCCAATGTCTTCAGTTCAGTAAAAGAACTCACATTGACATTTCACCCAGTAGTCTGAAAGTCAGCCAAAGTTGTAAAATCAACCTCTAGAAATATTTAAACATCTGCCACTTTCACCAAAGCCTTGGTCAGACCATAACTCGGAATTCACTTATGTTGAGTGTTTTTTCTCCAATTGACAAGTTTAAAGACAAGTCTTCAGCTCTAACTGAGAATGTGAGGTCATTGGTCCATTCCAAAGAGAAAGGCTAGTCCTGGGGCTGTATTTTCTATGCCATGAACACTATCCCACAGTTCCGTCGTCATTCTGAACTTAAACCCATTCACCACTCTATCATTTACCCCGAGACCTTCTTGGCAGATGGAAGCACAGAGAAGTAAAGCAGCAAATACTAGGTTAATAACAAGGAAGATTTTTTTTCATGGTTATAAAAAAGAAAATAAAACTAAACCAGAAAATTGAAGATAAGGAAAAGAAAAGGGGGCAGGTGTGCATACAGTGTGTGAGCTTGCGAAATGCAGGCCCTGCGCAGACGCTGCAAGGCATGCAGCCCCAGGAAGCACTGAGGGCTGCAGCTTTTGGAGCCCGAGCCGACTCCAGCATGCTGCTCTCTTGCTCCGGATTTCCCTCCTGAGCTCCGCTTTGCCACTGATTTCAGTTTGCTTAAGTTCCCCTGTGCTGATTTAAGTAAATTTGATATTAATACCTACTTCACCAAAGCACAAATGTTAAATTACAGCTTTGTTCAAAGTTCTTTAATACAAATAAGTATGCCTACCATGAGCAGCAGATGTTTATGAAGTACCTCTTTATAATAAGATTTATAATATGGCACATAAGTAAATAAAATTTAGGTATCTGGAACACTAGCTGCTGAAACAATATACAAGTCTATATAGAGTATATTGCTACTCCATATAGTTCAGTTGATGTTAAAGTATGAGATGGTAAAACATATATACAAACTATTTCACGGTTATAATATACTTATGACTTTTACTTATTCAATTCCACTAAAACTGAGAAAATAAATGTTTTGGCAGTGAAATTTCCAGGGATATTTTGGCTTTGGTTTGAATGCCACAGACTGAATTGGGTACCTTGATGTAAAATGTGTACATCGAAGCCTTGGCTTCATTATGTGTGGTACACAGTGTGACTGCATTAGGAGAGACAAATGATAAGGGTTTGATGGTTCTATGAAGGTGGGGCACTCATGACAGAACTGGGGACTGTATAAGAAAAGAATGGAATTCTCCTTCATTCAACAGAGAACGTGAGTCTCTTTAAATAGAATTTAAGGCAGAAATAAACCAAGAGCATATTTCACTGACCAAAGCAGCTGATATCGAGTTCCTGAAGAAGAGAAAAGAGGAGGAGGAGACTGTTGATGCAACACACAGAGAAAAACTTTGGGGCATGATGTAAAAATCAATTAAGGATGCACACAGAACATAAGTCACAGTAATGCTGAGAGCCAGGCCCAACACAAAGGCTTTCTCCCCTGTGTGCTTACAGGCTCCCTCCCCCTGGGTTTACCCTAGCTAACTGAGCTTCAGCATTAGACAGCAGAAGAATCTGTGTGGCCTTTGCCGTCTCTGGTCAGCAAGCCCTGTGAGAGAAGAGCCATACTTGCTTCATCCTATGCCTTGAGCGTCCTTCTTTCTGTTCCCTACTACTGAATGTTGAAAATAAATAACGCCCTTCGGTCTTTACCAAAGTAAGTTTCCAGAGTCTCAAGAGAGTCTTGAGACTTACCTAAGGAAGGAATTAATATCTCTTTACAGAAAGGAATACTGCCATATATGTCTCTACTTCCATAACTCCACCCTGTTCCTCCCCCTCCTAGAAATGTTTCTTATTGATGTCCAGGGGGAATAAATGTGCAATAGAGCTGACAGCTCTGTTGGAACTGTCCATCTGGTACAGAATGGTGAGGGTATGCTTTACCAGCCAATTCAGGAATTCCTTGTTTTCAGTGTAAGATATACTGCTTATTTTCCAAAGAATTCATCTACACTTTGGGTGTACTATAGCAAGAAAACACCCATAAAGTTTGTTTTTCTCTAGGAATATTATCTAAATCTTCCAATTAATATTTATGCTTAGGAGTTTGAAGCACACTAGGAATAACAGAACTAAAAGTTTTTCTAGTAATTAAGAAATGCTTTTGGTCTTGATACTCTGCAGGGTAGAGTCTTTCAGAGGCCCTCGGTGGTAGGTTTCTGTCCTGTTCCCTGTTTTCTCCTGCTTCTGATGTCCACCCTCTTTGCCTTTCTGAATGAGGATTGAGCATCTTACCCAGAGTCATGTTCCTTGATTAGCTTCTTTAGGAATACACATTTTAGTATGTTTATCCTATTATATCAAAGCAGATGCTGAGACTCATAGCCAAACTTTGGGCAGAGTGCAGGGAATCTTAGGAAAGAAGAGGGAGATAGAAAGACCTAGAGGGTACAGGAGTTCCACAAAGAGAGCAACAGAACAAAAAATGCTAGACACAGATGTGTGTTCTGAGACTGATACTCCAACCAAGGACCATTCATGGAGATAACCTAGAACCCCTGTACAGAGGTAGCCCATAGCAATTCAGTGTCCAAGTGGGTTCCCTAGTAATGGGGACAGAGACTGCCTCTGACAAAAACTGATTGGCCTGCACTTTGATCACCTTCCCCTCAGGGAGGTGAAGCCTTACCAGGCCACAGAGGAAGACAATGCAGCCACTCCTGATAAGACCTAATAGACTAGGATCAGATGGAAGGGGAGGAGGACCTCCTCTATCAGTGGACTAGGGGAGAGGCATGGGTGGGGAAGAGGGAGGGGGGTGGAATTGGAAGGGGTAGAGGGTAGGGGCTACAGGTGGGATACAAAGGGAATAAACTGTAATTAATAAAAATTTAAAAAAATTAAGACTAAATTTAAAAAATGAAATGCTTTTGGTTAAAGGAATGTCTATGAATTCTTGGGTCTTTCGCAGTCTTGCAATAAGCAAACAGAAGCTTTCTCTTGTTTGGAGGGCAAAGAGCACTCAAACCAAGGAGCAGAAGGCCAACCAAGAACACAAACTCCCTGGAATGGCCGACATCTCTTTGTGTGATGCATTCACCTACAAGAATGCTGTATCAATACAGTTAACCATCATTGGCAAGTGAAAAACACATGTTTTTTTGAGATGCATTTACATATGCAGTGGAGTGAGGAAATCAGTTCTTCTTTCAAATTACATTGAACAAAGTGACCATGACCTTCTGAAGCTGAAGGTTGCTTGAGAAACGCCAACTCTCTACAGAAGCCCACAACACAAGCTGAGGAGTAGACCTAACACAGTTGCACACCACTAAAAGGTTGGACGTGCAAATGCATTGAGCTCACTATTGGGTATTTGTAAAATTCTGCCATGAATTTTTTTAACAGCCCAAGTGAAACAAATTATATCTAATAACTATATTAATATCATTTGAGTAGACACAGTCTCTTACTGTACACAGTGAAAGATACAGCAAATTAAAGATAGTGGACATAATGTGATTAAAGAATAATTGTGACAACTTATTTATTAATTATTGCACTTAAAATAGTTCTTTGAAAAAACATTTGACATAACTTTCCGTGGCCATATATCCTGTATAAATTATTAAATGTGTTTCCTGGGGTGGCCAGGGAAGTCATTTATAGCACTAGTCCTTCCTTAGGAGGAATTTTTTTTAATAAAAGAAAATTTGGAAAATGAAACTAAAAAGAAAGCTGCATCTGCACTCTATCTCTTGGAAATGGGTATGGTTTTATTACACTTTATAATTTAAAGCTTTATTAGCCTCAATCATAATTACTACACCCCATTCTAACAGGCATTTTCTTAACTGTTGCTCACTGTAAGAAACTGAACAGCAAAGCTTGCCATTTTAGCAGGTAGCAATATGTATACTGGGAATGTATGTATAAAAATTGTAACATGCATTTTAAACATTATCAGCTTGGATTTCACTGCCAACTCTAACAAGGTTTCTTTAAATTCCCAAAAGTTTAATCATGTCAGAAAGTTCCAAGAATGGCACACTTCACTTGTGGGGACCTAAAATAATGAAAAGGTGACACAGAAATGAAAGGCTCAATAGCGATGTTAGATTTCACATCTCCAAACGAATGCTTAACTTTCTGAAATGCTCAGGCCCCCAAAGTGAATTAACACTATTCACAATCAGCTCTTATTCTATTTCAGTCATTCTTCACTTCAAAATACCTATAGTAGTGACCCTTTCTTACATTACACATTTCTCAAAATAGCAAAGAAAATCAAGATGTCTGTATTGTGTAGACTGTTTCCCCTGGTTCAAATGTGAATCAATCGATCTCTCTCTCTCTCTCTCTCTCTCTCTCTCTCTCTCTCTCTCTCTCTCTCTCTCTCTCTCTCTCTCTCTCTATCTCTCTATCTCTCTCTGTCTCTCCCAGCTCTGGCAAAAACTAAGTTCTGGGTTTCTATTTATAAATTCACCTTTACCCTGTAAATTAGCAAATACTCTAGAAATTTCATTGTGTATTGCCATCAAAGGTGGCCCTGGTTTATCTTTATTTGCTTTGGCTTTTTTGTTGGTAGCTAAAGGCCAGTATTAACAAACTAAAGAATGGATCAATTAGGAAAGAAAACCCAGATGCTTTAGCTACTAGTCTTTGGGCAGAGAGAAATTCACACAACTGAAAATAAATTGCACTGTTGACTCGTTTTCTAAGATGTTTTCCATTCTTTATAAGAGTCATAAAAGCTAAGGTTATCTCTGTTCTACATAATTCCAAGGAATATGAGAGAGAGAAAGAGAAGAAAATGTTGAGTAGGAAGCTGAACACCAACAAACATGCTGCTACCCCTTCTGGGGCAGATCTTTGGGGGACTAGGGGGACTCCCTTCACATTCCAGTGAGGTCCTGTGGTGTTCTATTTGATTTTTCTTGCATACTAAGCTGAGAATATGCAAATCTAACCCACAAGCACTATGTTTAAAGTCTCTCAACACTTAACTCTCAAATAAATTCTAGTGCCCTGTGCATAGTAGACTAATTCTAGTTCACAATACTGCTCTGTGTATCTCCAAGCAGAAAAGAGGATTTCCAATGCACTCACTATAGAGAAGTGGTGAAATTTAAGATGACAGATATGCTGCTTAGCCTGATTTGATCCTTTCCTGGCCTCCAAAAGAATCAAAGCATACATTTCACGTATTATAAATGATCGGACATGTCAATCAAGAAAATAAAAATTAACAAGTCTCAAGTGAAAATATCCACACATATACAATACTTGACCTTTTTTATCTCTGCCTTCTAGTTCAATAAACAAATTTGGCAACTCTTGACATTTTAATTCTATTACTTATTGTATGTTATATATGGTAAGCCATTTCAAAGAACTTTTTGTGTAGTTTCTATTGCATCTCTTCTGGTAGATATAGTCTGTTAATGATGGAACTTTTAGATGTATAGTAACCAAAAATGTATCTAAAATGCCATCTCTGCTGGGCTTGTAGTCCTGGAAGATTCGTCTGTGAGAAGGTCAAGGTCTGATATGTTTCCTCAGGTATAGGCCATCTTTGCTTTTTGAGACGGAGCCTGATCTAGAACTTGCCAAGGAGACAATGTTGACTGGCTAGCCAACCCCGGTGCCTGGATTGTAGTTACGTGTGTGGTTTTTCATGTGAAGTATGGAGCTCTAATTTTGATTCTAACTGAGCTATTCCTCCACCCTTTCCTTCTTTCTTTTCTCTCACCATGTTTGTCCTATTATCCTAGTTTGCTCTCTGTGACCATAAGCAACCTGACAGGAATGGGTTTATATCCTGCTACAGCTTAGAGCCCATCATGAAGAGACATCAGGGAGGAAATTCAGGTGAGGAAACTGGAGTTTGGAACCTCTGAGGTTCTCCATAGCTCCTGCAGTTTGCCATTTTGTTCAAACAAGACCACTGCCCAGGGATGGAATGGGTACTGGACCATCCCACATCAATCATTTACGGAAATGATAACCTCATGGCATTTCCTACAGGCCAGTCTGATGGAGGTTCTTTCTCCACTGAGATTCACTCTCCCCAAATGACTCTGCTTGTGTCAAGTTGATAAAAATTAGCCAGCATGTCAATCTGCTTTCCTTTCCTTGACATCATTCCTTCCTTTGATTTTCATTGTGCGGATAAATGGAAGTTATTTTGGCAATAGCAGAGAGAAGCTTCTGCAGTTCTGGGATCAGTAACTCTGAGAAACATACTACCTCCTCACAGCTGGATTGTGGTAAGTAGTTCGTTTTTAATGTCACAAAAACCTCAGTGGTACTGACATGTATTCTGGTTTCTGTTCTGTTCTTTTAATCTCTGTTGTGTGTTTTCAGGAGCTTTCTAAATATTGAACTAATCTCATAAAACTACAAAAATAATTCAAAGCAAATCATTTTCATAGTGATATAACACCTGTGTTATTTGCCATTCATAAATGGGTGGGGTAGAGGGGTTTGCCAAAAATTTCACAGAAAGCTTATTGTTTCCCCATCTTCTAAGCACAGGCAGCCATCTGTAGCTTATTAAGTTTTTGAGGGGCTTGAGTGAATTAGTATACATAAAAATAATTAATAGGCTACTTTATGAGTGGTAAATACATAAACAATTGGAATAATTTTGAAGTTAAGTTCTCAAATATTCGTTTGCAAAGTTTCTACATGTTGTATAACTATAGCATGTAGAAATTATAGCATATAGTTGATAAATAAAATATCTCTCTCTCATGCTACTCTAAGCTTCTCAGGAGAAAAGACAATTGGAGTGAGTGGGACTTTCTCTGGGATCTTCAGGGAATAAGAAAGAGCAAGCAGTAGAACATGAAATAGCACTGCAGAAAGCTGAGAAGGTTTATAGAAAGGGCAAAGCCCATGTGGATATTAGCATTGCACACGGCAGAATGATCTGATTCACCCCAGGCGAGTGGGAGCACCTGTAAGAAGAGAAAAGAACAGAGAATGCTCCTTGGAGGCCTAATCTTTCTCTAACACAAAGAAGAGTAACAACTTTGGTGTGTAAAGCTTTGTACTCTCTTGGAGTATAAGACAGCCTCTCGGGAATGTTGAATACTCTCTGTGCTCTCAGGTAACTAACCACTCTCATAGACGACACAGAGTTGAAATATGATAGACTCTCTAGAGATTCCCTTGAAAAGCAGAGAGTAAGGACTAGAGTGTTTACAAGAAATCACATTAGCAATAAACCTAAGATGAAATGAACAGCAAAGATGCAAAGTGGTATTTCTAAATTAAAAGAAAGAAAGAAGGAAAGAAAGAAAGAAAAAGAAAAAAAGGCAGTTAATCAGAAAATACTAATACACATGGTTCCACTTGTTCAAGGATTCCCAGCTGCCATCTATCCTATGCAAAGGGCTTACAAGACATCTTTCTTCCTGGAGAAATCAACAACTGTATGCTCATATATATATATATATATATATATATATATATATATATATATATATGTACAAAGCTATAAAGAATGTTGATTGCTGAGAGACTGATCACCTAATGAAATGTTTTTGTACTAGGCATCTTAGGAATCGTATCATCATTTTAATTTTTATTTTATTTTTATTAATTACAGTTTATTCACCTTATAGCCCCCTCCTCATCCCCTCCCAATCCCACCCTCCCTCCTTCTTCTTCTCCTATGCCCCTCCCCCAGTCCAATGATAGGGGAGGTCCTTCTTCCCTTCCATCTGACCCTAGTCTTTCAGGTCTCATCAAGACTGGCATCATTGTCTTCTTCTGTGGCCTGGTAAGGCTGCTCCCTCCTCAGGAGGAGGTGATCAAAGAGCCAGCCCATGAGTTCAAGTCAGAGACAGTCCCTGTTCCTATTATTGGGGAACCCTCTTGGACACTGAACTGCCATGGGCTACATCTGTGCAGTGGTTCTAGGTTATCTTCATGCATGGTCCTTGTTTGGAGTATCAGTCTCACAAAAGAGCCCTGTGCCCAGAAGTTTTGGTAATGTTACTCTCCTTGTGGAGCTCCTGTCCCCTCCAGGTCTTTTTATCTCCCTGTTCTTTCATAAGATTCCCTGTGCTCTGCCCAAAATTTGGCTATGAGTCTCAGCAGTCTACCCTTCAGGGTAGAGTCTTTCAGAGACCCTCTGTGGTAGGCTCCTGTCCTGTTCCCTGTTTTCTCCCAGATGTCCCTCAGTTGAGGAATGGATACAGAAATTGGTACATTTACACAATGGAATACTATTCCGCAATTAAAAACAAGGAAATCATGAAATTTTCAGGCAAATGATGGGATCTAGAAAAGATCATCCTAAGTGAGGTATGCCAGAAGCAGAAAGACACACATGGTATATACTCACTTATAAGTGGATATTAGACATATAATAAAGGACAATCATACTAAAATCTGTACACCTAAAGAAGCTAATCAAGAAAGAGGACCTTGGGTAAAATGATTAATCTTCATTCAGAAAGGCAAATGAGACAGACATCGGAAGAGGAATCATATTATCTTAAAGGAACTGCTTCTGTTACTCTTTCATTACTAAAGTGGTCTCACAGAATTACCTCTATGCTGTTTATCTGCCTATTTCCCCATGCAGAAACACAGAGGAAGGAGCATTGCAATTCTTCACTCCTTCTATGATGCACAACATGCAAAACTACTGGGGGAAGCGTCAAACTCTGATAAGAAGCTGAATATCTACATAAAGCAACAAGCTTACTACAAAATATCTCCATCAAGGTCTTAACATCTGCTGTTTGCCCTGTATTTACCAATATTTAGCATCACTAACAGCTCATATGACCACATAAAATCTCAAAAATTCAGATTACCAAAGCAAAGAGATGTTAATTCAAAGCTGTATTTTGAATCTGACACTCTTGAGGCCTTAACATGTCAGCGACACCCTCATAGGTTTCAACGGAAAGCGGACTGTGGCTGGTAACTGTGCAGTGGAGCCAGAACTGCCCTTTCTCATGGATTTACTCACTTCAGAACTTCAGTTGACCCAAGTGTTGCAACTCAAGCTCCATGCAAGAGATTTATTCTTTAATGTTAGCAAAGACATGCCATAGTATAAAACTATTATATTTGGCTTTTAGATACCTTAAATACAATAGATAAACATGAAGTAATAGGACTTTTTTTTTCTTCCATTAAGTGTTCTTTGCACAGTAGAAATCAATGTTCCAATGGAGGATCTGGTGGTCTGACACAATGGAATTTAAATAAAGTCACTGAATTTAGACAGATTAAATTCCTTCCCATCTTCAACTAGTCATTTGTAGTTTTGTATGAATTTCTCTTCTTCATTATATGTTCCCTTAATGGAAAGTATCCTTGGGAGGGAGACATGTTGAATCAGTAAGAACTTAGAAGCAATTGTGTGAATGTGGTTGAGAGAATAAAGAAAAAGGTATGTGATCATTAGAAAGTTTTGGAAAAAGATGTTTATGTCCTTCTTCCTATCAGTGTGATGAGTCTAACCGGGAATATTTCCTGTTGGATTGAAATGTTTTCATGCCCTGTGTTAAGTAATATGGTAATGGACCCTTTGAAGCCATTCCATTATCCTTAGCCTTGAGAAATAGAACTCTTTCTGAGTTAATATTTTAATATTATATTAAAAAAAGAAAAGACAAAAGGAGAGCTACAATGGTAGGATAGTACTTAGTTAATATTTTAGAAGTTGTACCAATTGAATTATACAGCTATTCCTGTCAGGACTGTAAACATGAGCATATAGGTTACCACTGTTTAGTCTATTCCTAACAAGAAGGTGGGAGGAGGCAATGAATGGAAAAGATAACGTGTGAATTCCCACGAAGCATCAATTGCTTGCAAAACTTTTTCTGATAAACAGAAACATGATTTTAATGAAGGGATATAAATAAAGATCATGTTAACATAGCAGTATATTGACCTCCCACACATTCTGAATAAAATAAACAGGCAACCCATGTTGAACACTGCAGAAATGTATGCAAACTATGAAGTTGCTCCAATATTAGCAATGTATCCATAGTATAAAAATAAAGGCAGATCAAAAACAGAGCTAATATCATATAGATTTCAACTGGAAAGGATTTAAAACAAAATGTATGCTTGTCGCTATTTACTTTTATATGACAGCAGACATATAAAAGGAAATCTTAGTACATTCTTACAATTATCTTAAAATAATGAAACATTAATATTTAAAAATACTTCCTGTAGTAAACATCCATTTATTACGAGAATACTTTTCTCTTACAGTGATTGTGCTCTCTTGAGTATGCTACCACAAGAACTATTTATTCATACTCACACTAAAGTTCTCACATCTGTCTTTATGACATAAAAGAGAAGACAAAAGAACTGTAAAGAAATATACACAAGCCAAGTGTAATGGCTACATCCGTAAACAAAAGTTATTCTCCCTACTTTAGTAGCCATAGACTTCTAATAGCTACACAGAGGGTGGGACTTCACCAACCCCTCCCCTATCTGTGATGAAATGTTGACTGGCTTGATCTTGTTCAAGTGTTGTGCAAGCCATTGTGAGTTCCTGTGTGCAGCTGTGCTATCATGCCTGGCAGATAGTGTTTCCCTAGAGCCACCAACATCCTCAGGCTCTTAAAATCTTTTCATCTGCTCTCCTGTGATGACCTTTGTGCCTTAGAGGAAAAGGATATGACATAGATGTCCAATTTTTAGTTGAGCACTCCACATGTCATAGTCTATGCATATTGGATGGTTGTTAATCTCTGCATTAATCAACATCTACTGGGAGAGGGGGAGAGAGAGAACAAGAGAGACAGACTTTTCTGATGAATGTTTAAAGATGCACTAATAAGTTGGTGTGAAGACCCTAAGGGGCAGTATATTACTAAGTAACAGGATAACAGTACTATAACAGAGACAAAGCCACTCCCAGACACAACTGACTATCAAATAAGAAGCCCAGTACAAGTAGAGGTTACCGATTTTTCAGTTGTTGGTCAGTTGTTATCCCACAGATAGATTCACACATTACAGAATGGAGCCATTGCTCTTGGTTACCCTTCATCTTGATGGTAAGACCTTATTGCTGAGGATACCACACACCTGAATCACTGGTCATGGAGAAATCAAGCTGGTATCAACTTGAAAGCTTTATTCCTAATGGCTAGTTTTTTATAGTACTAGGAAGTTCTGTGCAAGTTACTTGGTGAGAAAAATCATCATCAAGTCTTTCCCAACTGTGAACTCTGCAAGCTACAATAATGACTGTCCTGGCAAAATATGCCTGCTGGTGCAATAGTGGTACATGTATTACAGGATCTACTTTCTGACTGGATTTAAACCGTGTTCCACAAGATGGAATTCACTCTTGGTACTGTTAACAGGGACAAAACTTGTTTGTTGGCTAGTTCATAGGTCTTACGGTAGAACCAGGTACTATTATTTGGTTAACTGAATAATCTTACTGTAATCTAAGGAAACATTCTGTAATATAATTTTTGACACACTTGTCTATTGGTTTTGTCATAACAATTCCTCATGCTTGTTTCCTTAACTATTTAATCACTTTACTTATGTCTATATATGTAAATATTTGCAAATTACAAATGTTGACCCTAGAGCTCAGTATCCATCTCATACCTGACCATTTGGAAAACAAGACAAATATGCTGACACTAGACAAACAAGCAGAAAAACACAAAGGCTGATAGGAATTACAAAACAAGGTCAGTAATAGTACAGAAGCTCTGATGAGCCCATATTACATACTAGTGAATGCAGGAAGTACATGTGACCTCATTTAGTCAACAACATGTTTACACTTACAAAGATGAGATTCAGAGAGTTAAAAAAAAACAACTAAGCTCACAGCAGATAGGAAAGTGCTTTAAAATTCTGTGTCATGAAAAAAAATGAGAGTCAAAAAACAGACTACAGAGGTGCAGAACTAAAAATGATCAAGAGCCAAAGTGTTGATGATATCAATGGTCTGAGGATAGAATGAGACGGGTGTAGAATGTGGCCAATAACAAAACCTTGCAGGGATGCTGTGTCCGATTACGCATCATGTAAAAACCCAGGGATGAAGTCATTCCTTAAACATATAGGCCACACCACGCTGAGGGTAAGCCTTAACTACTGACGGGTAGAAAAAAGTTTGCCAGCTCACCACCCAATCTTCAGCAAGAGAGAGAGAGAGACTTTAAAAATTGAGTGAGGAAGAAAACACAGCTGGGAAAGCAGGAGTGCTATCTTTTCATGCTTTTTTAATTCCAGCAAATTACCCAATTTACTACTCCTATAATTTTACTGCCTTTGCACAGTGAGGACAAACATCAGTCTATTCAGAAAAGCTGATCTTAACAATGAGGTTTTCAAGAAGACAAAGCACAAATTCATGCTCCTTAATTCTTCATGATGAATTAAATAAACGGATGTATATTTGTGCTCATGAGTGGAAGATTCAAACTAATTCAAAGAAATAAAACACTATGAGTATAGAACAGATACATAAATAAACAGCATGTTGCAGATGTTGCACTTCTCTCTGAGTACTATCCTACCATTGTAGCTCTCCTTTTGTCTTTTCTCTTTTTCTCCAGGAGGAGAGGGAAAGAGGGGGAAGGAGAGGGGCAAACAAAGTGGGGGAGGGGGAGAGGAAATAGGAGAGGAAGAGGAGAGGGGGAAAAGGGAAAGGGAGGCAAAGACAGGGGAAGTAGGAGGGATTGGAAGAGGGGGAGGGAAGGCAAAGGGGGGAGGGGAGGGGGAGAAAAGAAGAGTAGCAGAGAGATAAAGGGGAGGCAGTGAAGGGGAGGGGAGGGATAAAAGGAAAGGGAGGACAAGGGGAGGGAGAGAGATAGAGAGGGAGAGGGGAGGGAAGGAGAGAATATGCATGCACACATGCACACATGAAGGTATAGATTCGTCTGTGAGAAGGTCAAGGTCTGATATGTTTCCTCAGGTATAGGCCATCTTTGCTTTTTGAGATGGAGCCTGGTCTAGAACTTGCCAAGGAGACAATGCTGACTGGCCAGCCAACCCCGGTGCCTGGATTGTAGTTACGTGTGTGGTTTTTCATGTGAAGTATGGAGCTCTAATTTTGATTCTAACTGAGCTATTCCTCCACCCTTTCCTTCTTTCTTTTCTCTCACCATGTTCGTCCTATTATCCTAGTTTGCTCTCTGTAACCATAAGCAACCTGGCAGGAATGGGTTTATATCCTGCTACAGCTTAGAGCCCATCATGAAGAGACATCAGGGAGGAAATTCAGGTGAGGAAACTGGAGTTTGGAACCTCTGAGGTTCTCCATAGCTCCTGCAGTTTGCCTTTTTGTTCAAATAAGACCACTGCCCAGGGATGGAATGGGTACTGGACCATCCCATATCAATCATCTACGGAAATGATAACCTCATGGCATTTCCTACAGGCCAGTCTGATGGAGGTTCTTTCTCCACTGAGATTCACTCTCCCCAAATGACTCTGCTTGTGTCAAGTTGATAAAAATTAGCCAGCATGTCAATCTGCTTTCCTTTCCTTGACATCATTCCTTCCTTCCTTTGATTTTCATTGTGCGGATAAATGGAAGTTATTTTGGCAATAGCAGAGAGAAGCTTCTGCAGTTCTGGGATCAGTAACTCTGAGAAACATACTACCTCCTCACAGCTGGATTGTGGTAAGTAGTTCGTTTTTAACGTCACAAAAACCTCAGTGGTACTGACATGTATTCTGGTTTCTGTTCTGTTCTTTTATTCTCTGTTGTGTGTTTTCAGGAGCTTTCTAAATATTGAACTAATCTCATAAAACTACAAAAATAATTCAAAGCAAATCATTTTCATAGTGATATAACACCTGTGTTATTTGCCATTCATAAATGGGTGGGGTAGAGGGGTTTGACAAAAATTTCACAGAGTATTAATTCATGGTCTATTTGCACAGAGGTAAAACTAACTGAGCCCTTACCTTCTTTATAAAATCATTCCTTTCAATAGTATATCCTCTACACACCCACAAAAACAAAACTCAGAATTACATACTTTGAAGGCATCACCACAATTGACCTACAAATAAAATGGTCTTGAATCTTAACAGAGAGGAGGACCTTTTACATTGATGTCACCAAGCTCATCTAGTTTTTGAGATCTGTATTATTACTAGTTCACTCTGCCAACAAAATGAATAGTTTTATTAAATGAAAAAACATTTAACAATGTTGTTAACTAAGAATCCAGTTGCACTTGACCCCTAATGCCTATATTTTAAGTCAGTAACCAAGGAAAGACAGAAGGGAACACAGACCTGAGTCAAATTCCAGATGGGAGTTTTAAATATGTGCTTGAAACTCTTCCAAAAGAGAGACATATAAGCGGATGGTAGAGGCAGGTGACCTGAAGGAACCTCATGGCTGCAATGGGAAGGACACAGAGAAATGTGTCCAGCCAAGAGGTCATGGCAGGATCTTGGATATCTACGGATCAGCAGTAGGGACAAATGCCAAACAGATTAGTTTAATTTCATTCTGTTAAGTGAACCTTGCTTTTCATAGTCTAGAAATGCCCAGGATTCACCCAGGTCTCAACTGTCAGGCTGGATTGGAAATGCGCGGGAGAAGAATTGTTGCATCAGCTAAGATCCAGTCCAACTGCCTTCTCTCTCTCTCTTAAGAGTGCAAGATTCAGATAACCTTCAGTTAATGGAGATAATTTAGTTTGTTGTTTACAGACATGGTTTTGCATACATTAAAGAATTTTTACCTAAGGCAAAACTCCCAAGTCAAGGTTTGGATTGGTTTTTAAAGTAACTTGATAACTCAGTACTAGTGATTTTTCATCTGAAGGAAAGGAAACCATGGCATTGTGGCCAGTTCTCACCATGTCAGCAGAAGGGTCACTGAGGCCAGACAGATCAGCGATCTGCCCACTGAGATTTGGGGTTAGGTTTCAGCATATGTTGCTGTCACTCAACTACTAAACTATATTTACCAGGGGCAGCAAGTGGCGGCTTAAAGAGAAGAATCTAGAGCACTCAGGGCACTTTCCTGACTTAGATGATTCTGAGTTACTTCCATTGCATTAGCAAGAGCTTTCTAAATTGACTAAGCAGAATTCTATTGTTATTATAGCTAACTTTGTTGAGGCAAATTTTTGCTGAAAATAATAAAAGATAGTAATATTGTCTTCCATAATTTTAAATTACTTGACTATTCATACAAAAGTCACTCTTCTTATTGAAGAACCAAAAAAAAATGCTTTCAAAGAAAAGGAGAAAAGATGTGTCTAGATAAGAAAAGGGCAGTATTATGGAAATAGCAGACCACTGATATACTTCTGTGTTAAATATATATGTTAAATGTATTTAAGGTTTGGCAGAATTATCTAAAAAAATAAACATAGTGCTAACAATATGAAAATGATACCTAAATTAAGATAAGCTAAAATTATGTAAACAGAATCATATAACCAAAGCTAGAGAAATGTATTTCTGAGTAAAGGTACTACAACACTCCTGGCCAAGCAAATACTGACAAACAGAATTAAAAGCACATTGACAAATATCAGCTGAAGACAAAGAAAAGCAGTGTCCAAGATCTTGTCTGTGTCTAAACTATTTTAATAGAAGGCTAGTATGTGGAACTGAGGCAGTCATCCCAAGGAACATGACTGAGTATGTGCCTATATATTACAGATTATCATGAGTAGATGAGAATCTGTTTTTGTTTTTGTTTTTCCAGTGTGGGTACACAATCCTGAAACTGTCAGCTAGAAGAATGTCTCTACTCCCCTTTTCCACCCTTGTGTTTACATTCACATGACTGAGTGGTACATACAGAGGAATGGGTACCACATGCTAGAGAATGCATAACTTAGACATCATAGCTTCAGAAATCATTTTTATGTTACATTCTGATCAATTAATGTTGAAAGATTTCATTTTCTTTTTCGTCTCACCACTTTGATCATTTCGGACATTTCCATGTTCTTTTCTACTCTATCTTTCTAATAAAAATGTCCAATATTTACAATGAGCCAACAGTATCCTATAGTCATTTCCAACAAGAACCTCAGAAGTAAGAACAACCACAACAATTGAATGTTCTGTATACTAATGGAGAAGATCTGATGTCAAATATTCTGTCCACCTAAATACTGTGACTAACAGCCAGAGAGACCCATCACAGCCGAACCTCCTGGCAGCTGTCCTAGTTCTGAGCAATCTGTTTGCTGCCCTCATGGTTACCCCACCAGAGAGCCCATTTGCAGGTAATCATGAGATTGCTTTGCCAAAGCCAGAAAAATACATTTGAAATTAAAAAAAAAATCAATGGGTCGCCAATGTGACCACAGGACTATCTTCACTTGGGTGTGTGAGGGTTTCTCATATCAATAGATAAGCTAAATGTGAATACACTGGATGTATCACACGTCTATGAAATTTAATTTCCTGCATCGGCCAAATACTGGAGGGCTACAGTCGCTTACCAACCCATGAGATGAACTCCATGATAACCTGCACACTGACTATGAAAAGGGATAATAAGAGTAACACTTGCTAATTTTCATGAAAATTGCTTTTTAGTGATATGTTTATCTTTGACTCAAACAATAGTGATTTATGAAAACACAACAGTTGATCTCTAAAATATTTCAAATAAGTAGATTATATACACACATATTAGCATAAATTCATAAAGTTTCTAAATGTACTTATCAGCAACAACAGCATTGACATGCAGATGAAAAAAGCAACATCAATATGAAAATATCACTTTTGTCTCTCTAATACACAGATGGTATTTTTTAATTCCTTAGAAACAACTTCATAGCCTACTGCTCTGCTTCCATACCACCTGAGCACCAGAGTATACTAAGGGGTTGAGTCATGGAGCTAGAAGAGTACCTTACTTGCACTAACTATCATATCAGTTGACCAATACACTTCAATGAGTGTCAGTCATCAAGAAAGAAATCCCAGGATCCTTGTCTACCACAAAGAATAGTATTATGCCGTGCCATACATAATATATTATTTTCTTGCTTATATAAGCTCTCTTGTAATTTCTCAAATTATAAACTGCTGTAATAGACATACAGGAACATGTCAAAGATGGTATCCCCCAAAAGACTACACATCAAAATTTTACAGATTTTATAAGCACGGGGTGAATTTGCATTCACACCAAACAAGTTACAGATATTTGGAATAGTAGATTAGGGAAACATTCTAGCTAGTTAGTAATTACAGTGACCAAACTCACTTTAAGAAATCTGTATGAAGCAAAATGTAAAATATAAAGAAAGGTTCAAGGAACTCAAACAAAATTAGATTATCAAGAAGCATTGTAACTGCACATTCCTTTCCACGTAGGCAGTGTTATGTAAATGGGAACAGAACACTCATCCAGACTACACTGTCTCTGAAAGTTTCTACTTTCCTGATATTAACCATATAACCTTGTTATTCTTTCTTTGTACTCCTACTTTCTTTGTACTTCCTACTTCTTTCTGCACTGGTACCATCTCAAGCACTAAACAAGGCCTGATGATGGCTTTGTAGATTTCTCTGTCTCTGGAATCCCTCTCCATCACCACTGGCTATGCAAACAACTCAAGCAGAACCCAGTCAACCAGCTGTCAGACCCACAGGAAGATAAGCAAAGGGCAAATGTTGTACCATATTTATCTTTATCCCCAAAATTTGCCATCACAGCCTAGTATACAAAGATAGTGTCCTACGTGGTAAGCCTTCACTGATGCTGATTTAAATTCTGGGGACTGGACCCTGTGTAGAACCCAGGACACATTCCATACTTCCTAAGTGAATGGACATTTTTATCAAGCTATTGCCTATACAATCCTGCCAAAATAGCCTTCTCAGATTCCTGACGCAGTCCACCTTCAGAAAAGCAGGTGTGCACGCACACACACACACACACACACAGAAAAAGCTTCAGTGGCTCCTATTCCTACTAGGAAAAAGTTCATACTTTAATGCAACACAGAAAGCAGCCTCCTCGTTTTCCTTTTTCTTTTCTCGCCCATATTCTTTTATATGGGGCAGCACAACAGAAGTAAAGAAGCCCTGCTTCTGAGGGACGGCTGTACTGTAATTAACTCCTGACTTGATAATTTTGGAAGCTCTTTGAACCTCGCCTGTGCCTGAGTAAAAGTAATTAATACCTGAGGGAAGAGGTAAACATGAGAATGAGAAAAACTTCACTTAGGAGACGAAGTCTGAACTTTCTTAATGTGATAACAATTTTCAATCATGTTTATAGCCTTTACTTTGTTTACTGTGCTCCTCCTTCTGTATTTTGTTTAATGCTCTCCTACTTCTGTGCTAGAAATTTCAAGCTATTCTATCATCATATTAAAGCCAGACCAAAAGCTGCCCTGTTTTAGAAAAGCGTCACATTGAAGTCCCAAACAGTTGTAAACAAAAGTGATCAGTTAATTAAAAGTGGTCCCAAAACAATGTGATTCGATGAAAGATAGTTACTTTCAGAAAGAAAAATGGGCAGGGACAAACAAGACTCCGAAACACTAAGGAGGCTGTGCTGGGCACAGTGGCAAACCAACCACCTGACAAGCTTTGCAAATGTCATCCCCTCCAGGAGGCCTCTGCATCACAGCAACCCAGGGCTGTCCTTCCTCTTTCTGCGTCCACAACAATATTATTACACATTGCTATGAAGCACAAGGTTTTGGAGGGAAATCTATTTTAGTTATATATTTTGGTTCCCCAAATAGCAAAATCATATCTCTTAGTTGCCTCTTTACTGACTTTCGTAATACATAGTAGGTATTCCATATTAGGCAATGAAAGCCTGGTGGCTTGTCTTTAATAAATGCTAGTACATTTTAATGTACTAGCCAAATCAAATTGGAGGTAGAGAATTCTAAATATACACTATAGAGTTCTCCATTATCCTAATAAAGCTGTGTCTTTTAATGGTCTCTCAGCATAAGAAGGAGAAGCAGAGAAGCAAAGTGGGGTACCCATCAAGATACAGGTGCTTGCAAAGTGAAGCCAGTTACTGTTGACAACCTCAGAGGCTCTCAAACCTTGGCTACACAGTCCCAAAATCCAGGAGGATTTTATACTAATGTCAGGTCAACCATCCTAATTGCTACCTATGTAAAGCCCAGGAAATATGGATGTTGAAAATTCACTAGGTGACACAAATGTGTAGTGCGGTACAGAGGCACTGCCCACCTTCTCACTCCAGTGAAGTAGACTGCTGACAGTCCCTGGGAAAACCAGTCTATGATCTCCTAAGATCTCCACTGTTACCTGGGCTTTAAGTAAATCAGCATTGGAAATGGTATTTCTTCACCTTTTAAATTACTGCACTTACTTTTATCTTGAATAAATACATGCTGTACCTAAATATCAAAACAATACTCCCCTAATTTCTTAAAAGAAACATACAGATATAAACAACTTTAATAAGAAAATGTGTTTGCTTTTATCACATAAAAAATGTTGTGGATTTGTAGTTTGGGACTTCTATGATATGCATTTAAGTTGTTTTATGGAGTACCTGAAATAAATATGTTTTCACTGTCTTTATAGGAAGAAATCTATCATAGTGGTTTATTTAATCCATCCTTCATTAAATATTTTTATCAGCCCTACATCATTAGGTATCTGATACTTTTTCACTCTCATTAGCAAGGTTTTAAGGGTAAGCTAGTACATCTCTGATGATCAGAGGCTGGCTTGCTTCATTTGGGAAGTTCCTCCCACCTGTCATGGGAGGAAGGGCCTAGAAGAGAAAAGACAAATGTAACCAAAAAGTACACAGAACAAGAAATATATCCAACTGCTGTTGGCAACTCTAAAAATAAAGCTACAAAGACAGGGAGGGCAGAAGAATTCTCAACACTTGCACTGTTCTATTTTAGTCTATGATGAAGCAGGTGACCTCAGCACCAAGCAATGAGTCTTTCAACTTTTTATATCCCTCCCTTTCAGCTCCTCGTGGCTGAATTCATTCCAGCTGTTGCTAATTCATAACTATAGAGAAAATCAGTTCGAATCTCACAAGGCCGCTCCATCTCCCGTAGGACTGCATCCTAAAATAAACTTCTCTGATACTCTCTTTCCTATCTCACTTTGAAGAGGTTTTTGGCTTTGTACTATGTATTATTCTATATTATTCTAGAGGAAAAAATGTTTATTATTTAACACTTTATGCATCTGGAGAAGAAATAAATCTCATATGGGAGAGGGTACAGCCTTCCTTTACGTAGAGTGAAGGTGGCCCAAATATCCAACACCTAAATCACCAGACTAGGCAAAAAAACTTGTTAGCACCACATTTAATTTTCTCCCAAGCCAGGTCTAGATTTTTTAATTTTTATTATTAATTTGTTACTTACTACAATGTATTTTCTTTGTATCCCGGCTGTAGCCCGCTCTCTCACCTCCTTCCACTCCCAGACTCACTTCCCCTCTTCCCCTATGCACCTTCCCTAGTCAACCCTGCAAATCTGACCTCAGGCTATCAGGACTTGCTGCATTGTATTCCTCTGGGGCCTGGTAAGGCTGCCCTCCCCCTAGGGGTGGGGGAATAGGTGATCAAAGAGCCTGCCAATGAGTTCATGTCAGAGACAGCCCCTGCTCCCCTTAATAGGGAACCCGCATGAAGACTAAGCTGCCATGGGCTACATCTGTGTAGGGGTCTAGGTTCTCTCCATTCATGGTCCTTGGTCAAGAGTATCAGTCTCTGTAGGCCCCCCTGGAACCAGGTATTTCGGCTTTGTTGGTCTCCTTGTGGAGCTCCTGTCCCCTCCAGGTCTTTCTTTTTTTTTAATTAAATTTTTATTTTTTATATTAATTACAGTTTATTCAATTTGTATCCCAGCTATAAACCCCTCCTTCATTCCCTCCCAATCTCACTCTCCCTCCTTCCTCATCTCCTCCCATGCCCCTCTCCAAGTCCACTGATGGGGGAGGTCCTCCTCCCCTTCCATCTGACCCTACCCTATCAGGTCTCATCAGAACTGGTTGCATTGTCCTCCTCTGTGGACCTCCCCTTCCATCTGGCCCTAGCCTATCAGGTCTCATCAGAACTGGTTGCATTGTCCTCCTCTGTGGCCTGGCAAGGCTCCTCCCCAGTGAAGGGGAGGTGATCAAAGAGCCAGCCACTGAGTTCATGTATACTGGATACTGAGCTGCCATGGGCTACATCTGTGCAGGGGTTCTAGTTATATCCATACATGGTCCTTGGTTGGAGTATCAGTCTCAGGAAAGACCCAGATTTTTTGGTTCTGTTGCTCTACTTGTGGAGCTCCTGTCCTCTCCAGATCTTACTATCTCCTCCTTCTTCCATAAGATTCCCTGCACTCTGTCCAAAGTTTGGCTTTGATTCTCAGCATCTCCTTTGATACCCTGCTGGATAGATTCTTTCAGAGGCCCTCTGTGGAAGGCTCCTGTCCTGTTCCCTGTCTTCTGTCTCTTCCGGTATCTATGTTGTCATGGATATTTTAATGATACTTTCAATATTCTGATGCCAAAATAGTTCCATGTGAGCTGGAAATACAATGAATAGTGAATTTGGTATCAGAAAGGTGATAGTCACATAACTGCTGAAATTATTATTCAGCTATATTTTCTGTGGAACATTATTTAACACTTAAGATTCTTCATTTGTAAAAAAGAATAAAAAGCATCACTTGTTTTATGGAGTTCCTATCAGTAGTAGTAAGAGATTATTAAAAACATGGCATACAGTTTGAAAACTAGTGACCAATACATACCAATAGGTTACTATTCAAGTAAGTACATCATGATTCAAAAAGTCAAGAAATAATATTCAAAATATAAGGTTTTAAGTAAGCATATAGTAAATTCAAGAATACAAAACTTTAGGAACTTTTACCCTTATGGGCAAGGGGGCTTTACATCAACTCATGTTTCTGGTATAAGTAACAATAGAACATGGAGGAGTAGAAAATATCTGGGGTATTGTTTTAATCAGCAGTAGGCCTGACTAAAGAAACTTTAGTATTTTGGTACAATTTTCAAAGCAGGCATGCATAAGACAAGTTTCATCTGGAATGTAAAAAGTAATCTCACTGAAAAAAAAAATAGTTGAACAAAGTAGGTCTCTTACCTGAAGGCCAAACTAAAGCAAAAATAAATCTCTCAATCTGGCTCTCACTCCCTCTTATATACACACACACTTTCTCATACGTGGCCCAGATATGCAAACTCCACAACCGTTTTGCTTTATGTTTGGTAATTAATTACCAACCAGCTAAATCTCAAAATTGGAATTGAGCTGCCATCTACCTGCGTGTCACTCAACAGGAAAAGTCATATAAGGACCTTACAATGCCAGCTTTTGAATTGTACCAGTCTATTCAGAACTTTACTTTCCGGTCCATATTTGTGTTTGGAGCTATAGCTGTCTACCAGGTGTATACAACCTTTTTATATTACAACACAAAATCACCTCTCTACAAATGTCACATGAGAGAACTGTGTGGTTGATTTACAAAACAAACAAACAAACAAACAAATCATAACATCCTTGTTTGCATTCTATGACCCAAAAGCCAAATGGAAAGAAAACAGTTTATTTTACCACTACTACTTCATAGTGCATCACTGAAGCAATCCAGGATAGCAGCTCAAGTCAGGAATATGGAGGCAGGAACTGAAGCATACACCAAGCAGGATTGCTACATGCTGCCTCACTGCTGAGGAGTCCATTGCACACAGAGGTAATGATTGCCCTTCAGAAGCCATCATTACTTAAGAAAATGCCCCAGAGACTCACCTACCTGATCAACCTGATGGATGCATTTTCTCAATTGAAGGTCCTCCTGATTTGATTTCCAAGAAACATAAAATTATTTTGTTGAATTTCATGTTTGTGTATGTTTTACTGCATTGATTCTCACCTTTCATATATATATATCAGAATTCGTCAATTCTTGAGATGAATGTGGACATTTGTGTAGAAATCTGTGTTAAAAATACTTGGAGCTGTAAAAGTCTATGAGTTAACAATATACATCACAGTTGAGGTTATCAAAACACTGTAGAAAATTCAGAATTAACAGACACATTTTCCACACTGTTTCAAACATGGAAAAAGATGAGGAAAAAGCTCTAAAATGTTTACACACCACCAAAACGAACATTAATTAACATTCTGCTACAAAGTGAGGCAGCAAGCTTGCTGAGTTTTAACTCGTCATTTCCCTTTTAACTATTAACATTAAACTGGCCCCATATCTTCAGTGATCTTTTCACTCTCTCTTTCTCTCTTATTCTCTCTCCCACCACTCTCTCACTTTCTATCTCTCTCCATCTCTTGTTCTCTCTCTCCCCTGTCCTTCTCTTGTTTTCTCTCCCCTCTTTTTCTCTCCCTCTGTTTCTCTCTCTTCCTTCTCTTTCTCACTCTCTTGTTCTCTTTGTCTTTGTCTTTTCTCTCAGAATTTTTCTCTGCCTGTGTGTGTGTGTGTATGTGCGCATATGTCTTTATAAATCAAGGGCAATTTGGCTGATTGCACTCGTTTTATTTTGAGTTAATTTGTAGCCCATTCTTACTTAGACATTTCTTAGCCAATCACTTTTTCACTCATATATCGAATAAGGGGGAAACATTTCTCTACCTGTGTTTAAGGAACTGGGTATTACCTTGCTCCTTCCTCTTACATTTGCCCAGGGGAAAATAGGTCACCAGAATTTTTATTTCTATCCATGACCTGATTTCTCTGTATTTTCAAGGCTGGGCTGAGAACTAGCTCTTCTGAGGTTCCCCCCCTGCCCAATGACACGTTCCCAGATCCATTGTTGGAAATATGGTTTTCCTCTCAAACCTTACATTCCTTTTGAATTAAGTACAGCTACTTCCATGACACTTTTTTTTTCTGAAAATGTATTCAAAAGGGTTACCATTATTTCTTTTTAAAGATTTATTTATTTTTAATTATATGAGTGCCCTGTTTTCGTGCACACCAGAAGAGGGAATCACACTCCGTTACCGATGGTTGTCAGCAACAATATTGTTGCTGGAAATCCAGCTCAGGACGTCTGGAAGAGCAGTCAGTGCTCTTAACCTCTGAGCATTCTCCCCAGCACAGGTTACCATTGTTACTAAAACGGACATTTTGTAAAAATTTTTAAAAACTTGATTATACTAAAATTATTGATAAATACATGTATTAAACCATTTAAGACTGATGAAAACGCTTAAAAGTATACAATCTTTGTTATTACCATCCCGTAATTAAACAAAGGTGCCACCTTGTTGGGCTGGATTTATTTGTTCAGGATCATCGTTAGAAATGCTAATTGAGTTTACTAATAAAAAGTACATATGTGTCCATTCACTGCTTTTTGGTGAGCATAAATATAAACTCGGGGCTGGGACGGAGCTTAATGTGTGAAAGCACTTGTTTAACATGCACAAGGCCACCGTAGGCTCTCTCCACCAGTCACACAGATATATGGTGTGTCTTGTCTTCAACACCTGACACTATTTCCACCCTGGCTCCTGGGCAGGCTGCCTAATGCATGATTTTAACAATGACTGATGCTGTGTGTGTATGTGTATGTAGTATACAAATATATTCACTCATATTCAGCAGTATTGTGTGTGTGTGTGTATGTTATATATAGTGAAAATATATACATGATTTTATTAAGGAAGGTACAACGTCATGAATGATTATAAAAATAATTTTACATATGACAAAACCATAATCAATGAACTACTAGAACAATGAACTGAAATGTAATAATAATACCATTAAAGACAGTTTTGGGAGAACAATGAAATTGACCCAAGAAGCAATTTATGAAACAAAATCCAAGCATGTAAAAAACTGTTACCTGAACTAAAAGATAATCAAACTGCACTTCATGAACCAAACAAGTTTTCATGAAGTTCCAAAAGAGAATCCATCCACCAACCTTAAAATGGCACATAGGGCTATACACATTCAGTACAATGGCTGCTGAAGAAGATGAACACTTTAATGCAACCTGCAAATAGTGTCCAGTACACTCCTCTAATTACTCGCACATACACTGCTGCATCAGATTGTTATGAAGCTCTTGAAGCTAGGAAAGAGAGAATTT
The DNA here is from genome assembly GCA_028658305.1 of Pachyuromys duprasi. Taxonomy (NCBI): domain Eukaryota; kingdom Metazoa; phylum Chordata; class Mammalia; order Rodentia; family Muridae; genus Pachyuromys; species Pachyuromys duprasi. The sequence goes on along the minus strand of CM053763.1, from coordinate 50,905,248 downwards.
GAATGCATTTTACTAATGAGAAAGTGTAGACTTATCTAGTGCCATACTCAATGATCCAGGACCAGTATTAAAAACAAAACCACATCTGACCCAACAGAAATATAACAGAGCTGATACTGGAAACAACCTAACCAGGCAAACCAATAAATGGTCAGAACACCTCCTACCCATAAACTGTGAACAGCAAAATATTGGGTATTAATTTGTGGGAAGCAAAAGCTGCAATCAGTGTTAAAAGCATGCATCAGGCATTCTATTCAGGAGCCAGGGTGAAAACAGTGTCAACTATTGAAGGAGAAGACACATTGACTCTATTGATTAGAGACTCTGATTCACCCTGGAAGACAAATGTGTCTAGAATGTTTACAGTAAAGATGCTTTCCTCAAGAGGCTGTACGTGCCGTGCTAAGAGCTCTGACAGTGACAAGGATTCCTGACCCGATTCTACATGGCCGTGATAGTGTGAACATAGGAAACTGAGGGTTTGACGCACTGGGTACTTACCAACTTATATTTTCACCTCAAAATGCACACATGTAAAGTTTTGTACATTATAACTGTATTACTTTATTTTAGAAGGATAGGGAAAAGGTTTCTTAGATTAGTGTCTTTTTTCTTTAAGCTTAAAGGCCTAAGAATTCCTCTAATAATCGTTAAGTGTTCCTGGCAAAACTCACACTATTCATCCGTGACACGTTTTCCAGGCCTGGAGTAGATCCATTGGGACCATGCCAGACTGGAGTATAAGAGGTAACACAAAATACTGGCTTCTCTTGGTATATGAATGCTGGAAAAATGCCCTGGATACAAATTCTGCACGCAGAATGGTGGGATTTTCATCTATAAGCTAAAGTGACAGTGCATGTTTCAAAATCCTAATCGTGAATGTTACTCACGTACTTTATCCACCGCTTGTTACTAATTTATATAAGATTTTGAATTACATAAATGTACTACTATAGCTTATTAAAAATCATGCATATTAAATGCAGATTTTCTTGTAAGTGGAAAAAGGAAGACATTTTTTAACAAGTCATTATATACATAAATATTAATTCATAGAAATGTATCTATACATTTAATGTGTGTATATATATATATATATATATATATATATTTAAAGTGCATTGTTGTAAAACTCTACTAGATGATGGTAGGACCCAGAATGACTTAAAGGACTGAGTGCTGAAGCCATGTTCACGACCAGAGAGAAGCTGAGAAAAGCTGATGGCAAGTGGATTAATTGGCCTACCCTGAAGTTTACCAGAAATGGGACGGCTTGGAGCCATAGCACTGCCCTGTCTCTCAGTTTTAGGAGCCTGAAGTCTGGGAGGTTTTCAACACACCAGGCAACCTCTTATAATTTCTGGTCTCTCTTAGCTTCTGATCAGGCTTTGGCCTGCGGCGCTATAACTTTAGTTATCCCAAGGCACATGTATACACCCCCAAAATAGTCCCCTTTAAAACAACATGCACCTTGTTGGAATACGAGCCACTGTATGATCTTGACCAAATAAAATCACATTCGGAGAGTGGGGGATGACAACATCAGAGAAATTTTAGATGAACCCAAGTCACCCCGTCACGTCCCCAGAACAGACTCAATCTCAGTCTCACAAGTAACAGCCAACTTAGAACTGTTCTCATGTTAACCTAGTGTCTTAGTTGTGAAATGTGGCAGTTTACGGTTGTTTAAAATTCTTAAGATTCTACTGAGAAATAGGGAATATAATAATTATTTCCTTTCTTCCCACATGTAAAAGAAAGAGCCCACAAAGAATAGAAAGAAGACGTACTTCTCATTCACTATGGTTTGTTGGAGGTAACATATCCATAATCCAGACAAACTGTAGAGAACGTTACAACAAAGAGTTCCACCCTGCTGCATAAATGCATTGATAGTATATATGGCAGACTAATATACATGGTAGTATATGATAAACTAAAAATCAAACTATGCTGAGATGGTTTCCACATTGCTATCATGTACTGTGTTGTGCTATCCTGGACACTTCTGAAAGGGAACAGACATTATTAGCCAGGAGTATATCAGTCACATTTAATGGGAGACAAACCAGGGGAAGAGTAGGCTGAAAATGTAGTCAGGACAAACAGGCCTCTTCATGTCTGTGTGTGGTAGGGAAGGGAAATGCAGTGATCACCCTGTTCTGATGTAAATGCTGAATACCACAAAAGAAAAAGTTGTAAATGCACTAGACACTTTAGAAAGAATACAGTGCATTGATGTTTTTAAATAATAATAATAATAATAATGATACAAGAAAGAGTGGATCTTCCTAGCCTGGGTCTCAACAGAACGCTGTGGACCTGAGACACTCGGTTTCCATTGTCCCTCACATAACAGCACTCACTGCTAATCAATACAGACAGTATGTGCTGTGATTCTCCATCACCACAGTATGCCACTCTGTGCTGCAAACATTTGTGTCTCACTGTCTGAATGGAGAACAAGTGTTCTCCATTTATAGAAAAAGCATATGATCAAACCTATCTGGTACTCTTGTCCTCCCCTAGATATTTTTGTACATCCATTCAGGCCAGACCTATAAAATTTCAAAGGCTACATACATGAAAGAACATTACACAACTACAGACAGAGCTTCCTAGTAGCCCTAATTTGTGTCCATAGCACCCTTACAGTGTGGAGATCTCTGAAACTGTTCTCTTCTGAAACAGTGGGCAATTTAAGCCAAGGAAATCTTCATCAGTTGGCCATGTCACTTTCCCAGGTGAAACAGACACCCTTAACAAGACTGTCTACCCGTGGTAATTACAGTTTGCCCACAGGCCACCCTGGCAAATATCCAACCTCCTGGAATCTACAAAGCAGTTTATGTAGTACTCACAGGACAGAATAAATTGTATCATTTCTATTCCAAACCCAGAGCAGAAAAACAGACACCAGCACCCTTCTGCTCATGCCATGTTTCAACACAAAATTTCCTTTCAGGAAATCCACAATCTCCAGGAACAGGAGACTTTGACCACTGTACAGTTGAATGCATGTTATACAACTGCACTTCCTGTTTCACCAAGCATTAAATTTAACACCTTAATGCAGAAAGTATTATGTTGAGCTAACCAACTTCCCTGTTCTAACAGTCTATTAACTTAACGAAATTAATAAATAAAACTCACGGATCTGACAAGGAACATGCCTTCATTAGGCTTTCTGTTGCTGTGATGAAATATCATGACCAACAAGGAAGCTGGGGAGGAAAGGGTTTTTTCAGCTTACCCTTCCACATTGTAGTGCATCACTGGAGGAAGCCAGGACAGAAACTCAAACAGGGCAGGGACCTGGAGGCAGTAGCTTGTGTAGAGGCCATGGGGGGGTACTGCTTACTGGCTTGCTCCCCATGGCTTGCTCAGCCTGCTTTGTTACAGAGCCCAGCACCACCAGCCCAGGGACTGCACCACCCACAGCAGGCTGGGCCTTCCCTGTTGATGACTAAATAAGAAAATGCCTTACAGATCCATCTTACGGAGGTATTTTCTCAACAGAGACTCCCTCCTTTCAGATAACTCCAGCGTGTATCAGTTGACAGAGAGTACCAGGAAAGAACACAAATATGATATCAGTATTGTAGGCCCGGTAATGCATGTCATAAGCTCATTTATGAATGTCCACGTGTTCAAGGAAATCCTCAGTAGTTCTAAATCAGGGGTAATTTTGTCAGCTGGGGAGGCATCTGGCAATGTCAGGAGACATGTTTGACAGCCCTGATTTTGGCAGAGCTAACGCTGGCACTGACAGAGTAGAGGCCATGATAACCACGTAACATTTTCCAGAGGCAGCCCCTTTGTTCAAAGAACTGTCTGACCTGCAGTATCAGTATAGGTCGGGTCTAGAAATTCTGCCTCAGGTGGAATAAGGATGAAGACCTTCATATAAATCCCATGTTGGCAGTAGTAGGCCATATAGAACTGGAAAGTCTAGTTCAGTTTCTCTGGTCTGACTTTCAAGCTTATTAGAATTACAACTGCAAACTGTCAACAAAAACTATAGAATTACTACAGAGCAGAATTAAATGCGTAAGAATTAGGATTAAACAGTCTAGCATTCAACATGTTGTGAATTTAAGAGAGACCAAGATTGGTCAGAAATGTGAATGACTACACTTCCAAAACCCTCTTCATTTCCACTCTTTTCCCTTTAACAGCTTAAAGTATGTTTCATTTATATTGCAAAAATACATTTCCTTTATTAGACAAAACTTTCTCTGCTTGCAACCCACTACATCAGGAAGGTCAGTTAGAGTCACCCTCATTGTCAGACAAAAGTATTCAGAAACGCACTGAGCTGGGTATGAAGTAGAAACCAAACTCTCTCCCTTAAGAATGATCCAGGACCATGCCTCAATGTAGTTTCTGACTATTCTTGGAAGTCCTTATCTTATTATTTATATATAATCACAGTACTTTTGTGGAGTACTTGCCTTTGATAAATTGTAGCATGTTTTCTGTGAAACAAATTTTTGACTTTCAATTCAAAGAGATACAAATGGAAAACTCATAGCAAGTAAAAAAAAAGTGTGAGAAGGTAACTTTCCTCTAATATTGGCTGTTACTGCTCAATTACTAAATTATATCTATCTCTGATCCATGCTTCTGGACTTCTTCACGTGCAGTTGAAACATTTGTGTCCTCCCTCAATGACCAGCCCCTCTTAATCTAGCAAGATGGTGTTCTGCTATGTATAAATTTATGAGATTCCCCCCTTTACTTTGTTATTACAGGAACACTCATCCAGAAGTAGTCCTTGGCTAGCCAAGGTCAGCTTTTTATCCTATCATTTCATTGTGTGTCAAAGGCCTCTAACTACAATTACCTTTTATATATAGTCCAGCGTCCTGAGGAAATGGTGCCTCATGTTAAGAGAATACAATCCTAAGAAACCACTCTTAGAAAGATCTGTCCATGCCTAGTGAGCCTGCTTTCCAGGGTTCACATCTGAGAAGTTCCTCTAGTGATGGGGCTTAGCAACTGCACTCACATATCAGAAACACCCTACAGAAAAACCCTGAAAACATGGCTGCATGGTACAGGCTACACAGAAGAATCATGTGTGCCAAAAGAATTCTGTAATATAGTATCTCTAGAAAATCTGCTTTCCGGTGGTTTCTGAACCGTGGGTTACTCCAGATTGTAGTGGAGGCTGAAATATTTAAAAGAAAAACATAAAGAGAGGGCCTTGATCAAATACAAAAGCACCGGATACCCTAGAAAAGGAGGAAATATCATTGTCAAAGAGTGAGCAAAAGAAGAACACAAAGCCACTCCAGCATAGTTAGAAGACTGATTTCTCCAGTAAGGAAAGATAATGTTCATATATCACTAAAAGTGCTCAGCTTAGTATAAGGATCGTTCAGAATTAACTGGAATTAGCTCATATATGTGTGTGCGTGCTTGCATGCATGCACATACTCATGTGTGTGTGTGTGTGTGTGTGTGTGTGTGTTAATGCAAGGTCTGATTGAAAATATGAGTTAGGTAGGTAGGGAAGTCACAAAATAACCTTAAGAATTTAACTTCAAGACCACATATGGACTATATAATTATCTTTTTTTTTCTTTTTTTCCCACCCTCCCCCTCCCTCCCTCATCTCCTCCCCGCCCCCTCCAAGTCCACCAACCTGGAAAGACCTCCTCCTCTTCCATCCAACCCCAGCTCATCCTGTCTCCTCAGGGCTGGCTGCAATGTCCTCCCCTGGGATCTAGCCAGTCTGTCACTCCCCGGCATGTATGGGGGAGGGTCAAAGAGTCAGCCATCAAGTTCATGACTGAAACAGTCCCTGTTTCTCTCACTAGCGTCTTCAGTCTGACACCGAGCTATCATGGGCCCCATCTGAGCAGGGGTTCCAGGCCACATCCACACGTGGTCCTTGGTTGTAGAAACCGTCTCATACAAGAACCCTGTGCCCTGCTCAGTTTGGTCTTATACAAACAAAAACAACAACAACAAAACTGCCATCATAAAACTTCCTCAGTGAATCAAAGGGGTTGGTGCACTCACCCATAGATATTCTTTAATCACATGTTCCCTTCCTTGCGCTTCATGTAATAGCAAGGTCTAATCATGTCCTAGCCAAAGCTGGTCACAGATAACTCTCAACTTTTACATTTGAGGCCTATAAGACAATGACATGTAACACTAAATACTCACCACATACTCGTATGTAAAGGTCATTTTGACAAGGTATTTAATTGATACTTACATAATGTAATAATGATGATATTTTAAAATAATTAAAATTAAATTAAAACTATACTTTTACTGAGGTGTACACTTTCAGATGATAAGATTTTAGATTTCCCTTAGACTACTCATCTCTATAATATTCTAAAATGCATATTCCCTTTCTTGAAGGTTTTCAACCCATATAGAAATAGTTATAATTTAAAGTGAATTAATCAATAAATCACAGTCTCTGCAAAATTCTGATGTATTTATGTCTTTATCTTGGAGGTTTTCAACTCATACAGAAATCATTATGATTTAAAATGAAATTATCAATAGAACTTTTCTGGGAGTCTTTCCTAAAATCCTTTAGATGAGAACACCAATCTGGGAAGTTTAACAAGTGTCCAACTAGCACTGTGAATATTTGTGTACTTCTTGACCTGACATTCTAACTATTATCTGGGAGATGCAACATCTTTCTGAAAAGATGTAGTTAAATTCAATTAGGTTTAAGTGACCCACCAAAGAACAGAATAAGAGGCCCTCAAGAAGAGTCTCAAAACACCTAACTCTAAAGTTCTAAGAAACCAGTTTATCTCAACAGCCTAAAAACCTCAGTAAAAGTCCTTGAGATAGTTGTTTTGATGTAAGTATAAACTGATATATATATTTATATATATATATATATATATACACATACTTAGAAAATCATTTAGACAAGGCATCATGAAAAGACATTTTTTAAAAAGCAAATAATCATGTACAACTTTCTTTTTGCTGTTTACAATTTATTTATTGCATATTCCAATTGTAGCCCCCTTTCTCAACTCCTCCCAGTCCCTTGCTCCCTCCCTCTTCCCTTCTGTCTCTTTCTCCTAGTCCACTAAAAGGGGGGGGGGTCTCCTCCTCTGCCATCTGTCCCTAGCTTATCAAGTCTCATCAGTACTGCCTGGATCCTCTGTGGCCTGGCAAGACTTCATCCCCAGGGGAAGTGATCAAAGAGTAAGCAACTGAGTGCATGATAGAGGCAGCCCCTGCTCCCCTTACTCAGAGATTCACATGGAAACTGAGCTTCCAATCAGCCACATCTGAGCAGGGGTCTAGGTCCTCTACATGCATGGTCCTTGGTTGGCCCGTCAGTCTCTGCAGGACCCACTGGGGTCAGATTATTTAGCTTTGTTGGTCTCCTTGTGGGGCCCCTGTCCCCTAGGTGTCCTTTTCTCCCCCATCCCACTTCTTCCATAAGATTCTCTGTGCTCTGTATGGCTGTGCATCTCAGCATCTGCTTTGATTCCCTGTTGGGAGGAGCCTTTCTGAGAATCCTCTATAATAGGTTCTCATCCTGTTTCCTCTCTTGTCCACTCCTCCCTAGGGTCCTCCTTAGTGTTTAACTTCTTTAGGTCTGTAGATGGCTGTCCTGTATTACACTGCTAATATCTGCTTATAAGTGAGTATATACCATGCATGCCTTTCTGCTTCTATGTTACCTCATTCAGGATGATCATTTCTAGTTCTATCTATTTGCTTGCAAGTTTCATGATTTCCTTGTTTAATAACTGAGTAGTATTCCATTGTGTAAATGTACCACAAGTTCTGTACCCATTCCTCTGTTGAGAGACATCTAGGTTGTTTCCAAATTTTGGCTATTATAAATAAAGCTGCTATGAACATAGTTGAGCAAATGCCCTTGTTGAATGGTAGAGCATCTTATGGGTACATGCGAAGGAGTGGTGTAACTGGATCTACATTACATCTCCTTATGTAAAATCCTACACACAATATAAAAATGTCTTCAGCACCAGGCTGTCAGAAAAATCATTAGTGAAAGAAACAAAATTTAAATGGATTATTTTTTGTCAAAACAAAAATATGTTTTTGAGGGTATTTCAATTCTGATGGGCACAGATGCCTGAAAAGAAAGAGATGACCACAGAGTAGAAATTTTAACAATTGTCTGTACTTGTAAGTGAACACCTGAGCTAAGAATGAATGAAGTATTCCAATTTGTTTCGTTTTGTTTGTTTTGTTTAAGGAAGGGATTCACTATATAGCTCTGCCTGGCCTGGAACTCATTGAGTAGAGCAAGCTGTCCTTGAACTCCATAAGTTGCCTGCCTCTGCCTCCAAGTGCTAAATTAAAGGTGTGTATCAATCCCAGACACCTTTGATGACTTAATTGTCTTTTGTAAAAACAAATTATTTGATGCTGGCATGTTTCTGTTTCCATCCTGGGATCTGAGATATAAATGGAGGCTCTGTGTTAGCTGCAGCCCCACAGACCAAACACTGAGGAAATTCAATTTGACCCAGTATGACCTAAGATACTCTTCTTGATTCTGAGACATGAACTAATTTATGGGTAAAAATTTTTGTACAGGCGTTATAGGATAGCAATAACAGGATCCATCAGCTCCTTTCATATTAGCTGACTTGCTGAAGTGGTCACCTTTCTTTACTGCGGCATCTAAATGATTGTGCTGCTGACAACAAATATTTGTACTCAGAGTACACAATAAATATTCTAAGGAGAACATACTTAAGGCTAAATTTGTTTGTAAGTAACATAAAAATCTGCTTAAGAATTCACATGTGAAAATGTAATAGGAGGCTTCAAACCAAACTACTATAATTACCTCAAGAAAAAGCCATAGGCACAATGGTGCACGCTTCTGACCCCGTACTCAGATTGTTGGAGCAGGTAGGTAGAGAGTTCAAGGCAAACCTAGGCAACTTAGCCAGATTGTTTCTTAAAGTAAAAAATAAAAAGAGCAATTCTGGACAAGCAGCTCAGCAGCTGAGGGAAGCTCCATTGAGTTCCCAGCACCCACACGGTGGCTAAGTACTGTCTACAGTTTACAGGGGAGCCGACATTCTCGTCTGGCCTTCTAGGGCAATGAAGGCACATGGAGCACAGATACATATATGCAGACAAAGCATGCATAAATAATGTTAAGGTCTGGGGTACAGGTAGAAGCCTTGGCTAACATACCCAGGTGACCTTGAGGAAGAAAGGGAGGAGAAGAAACAAGAAAAATCATTGCTGTCCAACAGCTAAGCAAGAACTTAGGCTTCAAGTCAAAACCAAACTGCAAACAACTTCATTATCTTAGGCACTTTAATGACATTAGGTTTACTCTGGCGGTGGGATGAAGAACCTACTGGTCAAAAACTACATCCACCAGTTCATAAGAAAAGAGAGTTCGGACACTTGGACAATCCTCACAAAAGTAAATTTGTTGAATGGCTAATGAATGTAATTTTCAAAAAAAACCCCACTCCTTCTATTTTTTACATAAGTTTAAATTTTCTAGTTAAGCCAAGCATGGTGGCTTACACCTTAAGCTCCAATACTGAGGCAATGGCAGGAGCATTTCTGGTCAAGGCCATCTCTGTCAACACGATAGGCTACAACCCAGACAGGACTATCTAGAGAGACTCTTTCTCAACAACAACAACAACAACAATAATAATAACTACAAGAGTAATAACGATTATGTTAACTTTCATTTTATTCACTAATTGATCTTTCATTACAGGTCACAAAAATACACATATGGGATGGATAGTAAATTGACTAAATAAAAAAGTAAATAAGCCCCATCCCTGTAGCACAGTTAACATGAGCAACACTGAATGTGACTATCACTCTGGCCAGAGTCCCAGGTGTCAGAAAATTAATTCCTGCTGCACGTATAAAAAGATAGTCCTGAAGAACCAGAAGTGCGACCAGGACAGAATGACTTGGTCCGCACAAGGCAGAGGAAGGGAGCCCCTGTTTGAAGCATGCAGAAGCCATTTTCTTCTTTTATAGTAAAAAGTCATTTCATCTTTAATTCTTTTCTTTAAAATGCCAAAGTCATTGTTATTCACTTATTTCCATTCACTGTAGCAGAGACTCGTTAATACTTTCTAAGTGGGGCATTAGGAATATTCCATAAGGATGCATATAATAAGCAGATTCTAATTACTGTTTTAGAGTATTGCCTCACTTGCACGGGGATCAAAATGCGTAGCATTTAGGAAAGTCCCACATCGAAGCCTTCACTTGGAAATATCTTAACCTTTCACATTTTCCTAGAATTTTACAGTTTTACTGACAGTGGTTTTTGCAAATGGGCTTAAGCCAAAGCACAGACAATTCTGCTTGGCAGACAGGGCAATGGTCAACTAACTAATTATGACAGCACTCTTAATGAGGAGTTAATGAGCTGCTAGGATTTACTCTCCTATAGGAAGATCTGAGCCAATGTGACAATGCACAAGAGTGACAGGCCATCAGAGCCTTCAGAGTGTGCCCTAGGACTGTGAACACCCATGGTGAAAAGTGAATGGATAGTCCCATTTTCTAGTCTTTGGGTATATCTTATAGATATCTAATAATAAAACCTGTGGTATCAGAATTCTGCTTTTATTGTTCACAGAATTCAGTAACTTAGTTTTCTTGAGACAGTGAGAAATATGATTATAAAGAGATGTCACTTCCAACACTGGCTCTAAAGCAATGAGGAGGGGATCCTTTCTGTATAATTAAGCTCTCAATCCCTTTAGCATTGAGTTTATCTACAGGAATAATCTCATGATAGGCCTGGCCTGATACATTCCACTGACAGTCCCTAAGAGAACCTGTTTCTAAAACAAATGGTTTTCTTGTTAGTCAAAATAAATAGATAGATAGATAGATAGATAGATAGATAGATAGATAGATAGATAGATAAAAATAAAAGAAAGAAAAAACTTTCAGATTATAAGAGGAGAAAATACTGGAAGGTCTCTTTTTCAGTATGAGTTCTCAAAGACACTAGGCTGTTCAGTTATCAAAAGATCCAATTTATTGTGAACACATGAAGAATGAGAATTATTCACCCAGGATGAGGGTTTGAAAGGTGAGCACTCTGAAGTTAAGAGGAACTAAAGCCGGGCATTCTTCCTTACTAGAGGATCCCAAATCACCTGACTCCAGGAAACCTTCCTGTTTCTAATCAAATCATACCTCAGTGGTGCTTTCTAAGTGTGTAAATTAACATTTCTGTCCTAAGGGAACTTTAGAAAGTTTCAACTGTGAGAAGATAAATTCCTTCATGTTATCAAGCTAACAAGTTATACAGCTGAACTTTGAGCCCACAGGTATAACCAATGAGACAAATGCAAAGGCTAAATTAGGCACAAATGTTCAAAAACATCCACGTTCCCAGGTTTAAGCATATTTTTCTAATTGGCATTGACATACACAACATTTGATTTTTATAGTATATATATATATATATACACATAGATGTGTCATATATTCTATATATATGACATGTATGTCATATATATACATATGTATGTCATATGAATGGCATATATATGACATATATGTATATAAATATCCCCAAAATGTGTCTATACATATGTATGTGTCATACATACATCTATATGTATATGTATATGTATATGTATATCTATATCTATATCTATATCTATATATGTCATTAACCTACAAACTGAAATTTTGAGGCCTCACATTTACAACTATAACATTTGGCCATTTGGCGAATTAAACTTTGTAAATGGCGGGAGGTAAGGGTCATATTTTGTTTTCAGCACGAAGATGTTCAGTTTTCCAAGCCTCACTTCCTGAACATGTTCTGCTCCCCACAAAAGCATTGTTTGCAAGGAATTACTTTCTACATGGTACACTGCAGGAGAAACGGAAAAATCAATAGTCACTTAAATCCTATCTTTTCCATGGTTGTGACTAGGAAACCTAGTTAGAAAGGGCACAATCCCACACTTTCCAGGCTCACTCTTTTGAACACTGACCAGGTCCTTGGTAGTCAGTACACAATGTAAAAAAACCTCTGCTCTTCCTCAGCATGGGTCCTTATGCCCAGGATATCTGCAAGCCTTTGCAGGTATCTCTTCTGACTTAATGGATGGAGAAGGTGTGGAGATCAGGTGGCCATTGCAACTGACCCACCATGCTTTCTAGTGATGTACAGCCCAGCTTCACACAAAAGCCATGACAGAAGATTAGAGACGGTAGGCAGGATCTCAGGAAATGCAAGAAGGAGCTAGCTAGTGTGTCACATTTTTACCACTCAATCCAGTTCTTATGCCTTTCCAGGGAAAATTTAATGCCATCCAGTGTTTTTAATGGAACAGTGTAAGAGGTTTTTGGGTTTTGTTTTGTTTTGTTTGTTTGTTTGTTTTAGGGAAAATGGTCCTTAGTAATCTCCAAAGGGTCCTCCAACAACAGATAAACAGTGTAGAAAAGCCTGTAGGTCACTAGGCTCCACATAAGAGTGAAGGAAGATTAGTTAAGCTTAGGATTCTTTGCCCAAAAATCCACTGAAATTTGTGTATATAAGCACTCAATAGCCTCTCATTTAAGAATTGTAATTTCTGGGAGCTCAATGATGCCTCATTTAAGCATTATGGGTTTCCAATGAAAGGTAGTGAACATGACCTTCTTTACAAGGTATACAGATGAAATTCAAAAGAATTAATGGTCCAAAATTGCAGACTATGAATCAAAGGAACCACTTTGCCTAACTGAAACCCTAACTCTTCCAGGCTCAGACTATCTACCTGTGCCTTCAGCACTTAGGTAGGTCAGCATGGCTCTGTTGTTACTTAAATGTGTACCAACTTAACTGTAAATCATGGAGGCAAATGCTTCACTATGGAATCACAGTGCTGGTTGAGTGATGGCAAAGAGAAGTTTCATGCACACAGTGCTCAGAACAGGTAATAGATAAAAACTACAGCCAGAAACCATACAGGACACACACATACACTTTGATAACTTGGAAACTTCTAATGAAATTTTTGATCTTTAATCTTGCTGCTAGAAAGCATTTTTAGGTTTTAGGCTATCTTCTAAATATTTATTCAATACCTATATACCAGAATTCACATCCATTATTATAAACTGTATTCATATGAAAGTATACATGTAATGTTTATATGGGCAACACATACACATATATGTAAACAGATCTGTACCTACACTTCAGTTAGGGATGCAAAGTAAACACAAGGAGAAAATAAAATAGATCTCAAGCTGCCTGATTACGGCAGGTTTTAAAGCGTTCTGTGCAGTGTAAAATTAGAGATTAGGGAACTAACTACTTCAGTTAAAAAAAAAAAAAACAGAAAGAGCAAGACATAGTCCAAGGTTTCCAACCCTAAGGTGGCCACTCTGTCAAGGTCATTTACAACCAAGGACTCAGCTGGCTTTGAGATATCACACAGACAAATTATGTCACATTTGATA
>CM053763.1:50845369-50891287 GCA_028658305.1 Pachyuromys duprasi | reverse complement strand
GGAGATGAGGGAGGGAGTGGGAGGGTAGGAGGGAATGGGGGAGGGGGCTACGCCTGGGATTCAAAGTACCCAACCTGTGATTGAGATAAAAATAAATAAATTAAAAAAAATAAAATAAAATAAAAACAGATGCAGTCTCTTGGAGCTCTCTGCTTGTACAACAGGTACAATGTCAACAGCTGCAATGTCAAAATGCAACAACCTGCAGGCTGTGGCTATGCTTTCTTCCTGGATCCTTTTAAGACCTCAGTTCTTTTCTTAACCTAGGGATGCAGCACTTCACCTCCTTTCTCTCTTCTTACATTGCATCTTTACCTTCATCTCCTTTCTATTATTTTAGAGACAGTTTTAAGGCTCTTAAAAGCACTTATTTTTTTTCCATTCAATTGTGTTTCGCATGGCTCAAATAAACAATAATCTAGCTCACTGAACCATAATTATTTATTCATGGTCTCTTAAAGACAGAAAAAAGCAAGCAAAGTGCAAATAGTAAATTCTTGCCATTAAAAAGCTATCCGAGGCTCCCCCAGCACACTCAAATGATCCCCACAGTGGCACTATGACGCAAGAACATATTATATATGTTCTTCAGGCAGAAGCTGAGAGTTAGTTCTGTTCTCCTTTCTATTGACTCTGCATATCTCTCAGTCTTATTGCTGTGAGAGTCAACAAGAAAATGGATGCTCACACTTCAAAGTATCTGTGCGCAGCCACAGAGGAACAGGTGACTGGGAAACTCCACACTCAGTCTGCTCAGTATTCAACGTTAACTCAGAACAAAATTCAAAAAAGTTTCTCATCCCTGAAGGAGACAAAATAGCAAGACTTACCATAAAGGACTAATTTGAAAATGAGATGGATTTGAAAACATAGAAACTATAAATGGCTTCATAGTGCCAGGAATTGAGAAGGAGATCAGATATCAAAAGTAATATACAGCCATCAGTACTGTTCATGGCAAAGAAACTACCTCAAAGAAGGCTGGAAGTGATAGTATACAGTTATTATCTCAGGACTATCGTGGCTGAATAGGAGAATGATGAATTCAAGACTAAAGTGAGCTACATGGTAATGTCTCAAACAGATAGATTAGATGATAGATAGATAGATAGATAGATAGATAGATAGATAGATAGATAGATAGATAGATAGATAGATAGGAAGTGAGAAGTCAAAGAGAAAAAGAGAGAAACGGAAAAGGTGAGTAGCTCAACCCGTGAATACCCATGGGAAGGCAATTTAAAACAGAAAGAGAAAAAAAAAAAAGTAAAGTCACAAAAGGGAAATAATAGCTCCTAAGTCTTTTCATGCCTTGCCACAAACCACAAGGGTGGTTTTTCCAAACTGTAATGGGACCAATGCTCTCAAGATTAATGCTTGGAACTGTGGGCAACCTCGATCCTAACCAGTCATCCATTCATCCTGGAACTCAGGGAACTGCTGACAGGCAGCTGCCAGTGATTTCAAGACCTTCGTGAGACCTGAGATGCCTCCAAAAGGGTTGAGTAAGGACATGCCTGACTGGAATATTTTTTCTGTAAGTTGTTTGTTTTTTTATCAAAGTTACCATCTTGTTTTCTTGATAAGAGTCTCTTTCAAACAAACTACCGAATATTGAACATGAGAAGGATGGTTATAAACAGTAGAACAAGAGAATAAACCACTGAAATTTGCCTAAAAATTAATAAACAAGCGTTTTGAATTGTCAAGAACTACTTTTCTTTATATATATTTGTTCAATGATGCCCAACTTTAAATCACAGAAATGTCTTAGTCGCTGTCCTGTTGCTGTGACCACAGCAACTCTTCGAAAAGAAAGCATTTAATTGAGGCTGGCTTACAGCGTCAGAGATTTAGTTCACTATCATCATGGTGGGGAGCATGAGAGCATGCAAACAGGCACCAGAACATTAGCTGAGAGCTACATCCTTATCCAGAGATGGCAGGAAGAGGGACACACTGGGCCTGGCCTGGGTTTTCAAAACCTCAAAACCCATCCCCAGTGACACACTTCCTTCAACAAGGCCATACCCTCCAACACAGCTAAAAGCCCTAACCTTTTAAATAAAGTCCTAAGTCTTTTAAATAATGTCACTCCCTGGTGACAAAGCATTCAAATATATGAGCCTATGGCGGCCACCCTTAACCAAACCACCACACAAGCACAAATACTGACTAAATTGAATGACCTCACTGAAAACCACAACCAAGAAGATAATCTCTCCAAAGAGCAAAGTACAGGAAATAACAAAGTGAAATATTTCAGTATGCAACTACCAAGAACAATAATAACTGCTCTTGGCTATGTACCTTAAACCTTAATATTACTGTCATGAATGCACTATGTGGTGAATCATATGTGTTACAGACATCAATTCATTCTTCAGAATGGAAGGTATGATTTGTAACATTCTTGTAAAAACATCTCTAATAAATTAAGTTTTTATCTACCCTATATTTCAACGATCTGCTTTAATTCTGAAGGCTGATTCAAGTTTCAAATGTTACTTTGTAAAACATTGTTTTTCATCTTGATTCCTTCTTTTACTGCCTCTCTCGACATTCATCCATCAATCATGACCTCTCTAATGGCTTTCATCTCTCTGCCATTTGGCCTGCTTCCTCTGATATGCACAAACCACCCGGACCAGTAACACTTATTTCTCTTTCTATATATCTTTCCTTAGCACCTAAAGCCTTTTCTGAGAATTGCTTCTTCTACCATCAGTGTGCCAGTGGTGTGCCACAATGAAACACCTGGTAATGAGAATGGACCAGGTGTGAAAAAGAAAAAGAAATTCAGTCAATCAGCGCTCCTTTACCAAGTCCCATCTCCTGCTCACAACTGCCTAAGACAGAAAAAGCTATCTGATCCCCTTCAGCTTATCAACATATTTTCCCCCTAGGTGGATACATTTTAGAAAGATTCTAAATGTGATTCATGTGATTCCATATGATTCAGTCAAGAAAGCATCACTCCTCACAATCACACAATAACAGGAATGCTAGGAATCACATGAAGCCAATCTGAAAAAAGGAATAAGAATAAGAGGAAGGTAAAAACAGAAAAGCCAGGCTGACTTGGAAGATGTTATTAATGTCAGTCCTCCCATCCCATATCTCTGAGCACCTCTTTCACTTCTGTCACTGAATCATCTAGATCCACTTCTATCTGAGAACAGTTCCCAATTTTGGTTTAAGATAGTCCTATGACTGACTTCCCAAAATACTTAATTCCGAACAATCCAATATAATCCCTGCTCTCGAAGCTAAAGAATTCCAAGTCCTTCACCCTTCTTATTCTGAATTTATTCTAGATTTCTCACTTCCCCCCCCCCCACACTGCCAAATTCCAAGAAAAGGCAGTCTGCCCTTGCTGTTTCCATATTCCCAATTTCCTTTATGCCCCCAAAGCTCAGGACGAGTCTGTCACCAACGCTACTGAAAACACTTTTGTATCACTAGCTCTCTGCCATCCTTACTGTGACCACACCACTGTGGTCACCTCTCTGCAAATGAAGCAGTGCGCCAGACATCCTGAGAATCTCCGTTACGGGTACCAAATATCCTTGACTAGATAAACGAATGCACCCTTCTTCTGGTTTTAAACACACTGTTCTGAAATGGCCTCTGAACACCACACAGATAGAGTGCTGAGGAGCAGTATGTACCTGCGGAACAGTTCAAGCTCAGCAACATACATTCGGGGCATGTATGATCTGACTTCCAACACTGGCCCAGGATTCTGCCTCAGGTGAAGGAAGTTTAATGGAAGATAATCTACCTGCTAGAGGACTTAGCTTCCTCTTATTTCTGATTTCCCAAGTCCTATCACCTAGCAAGGCATGTAATTTTATGCCTATAATACACCCTCCATCTGCTTTGCTTTCTCATAGCCACTATTTTGTTGAACTTCAGCACCCCTTGTCAAATGATATGGGGTTAGTCTACTAACTTCTCTCCCTAACTCTGTCACAAACATGGTCCCTCTTTAACCAATCCGATAGATACTGTGATTCAAAACTGTACACACATTTTTTTGTCTATTTAAATATCCCAACAATTCAGGATGAAGACCTACAGTGTACATAACTGGGTTACTGTGTCTGGACGCATGGGCTGTAGACACTGTGATTCTTCCTCTGGTGATGATGCAATAAAATTACACACCAAACCAATGGCAACCATTCCACTGCTATCTTTTCTCGCCCAGCCATGCCTAAAACCCAGCAGATTGGGTTTTAGACCATGTGTTTTCAATATGTATTCTGCCCTTCGCTTGGTCGTGCTTTCATATACAACACTATTTCATACTTAAGTTGGAATTGTGAGTGTCATTCATTGGGACACCCTTCCTCAGTTTGTATTCCTAAGACGTACAGTGAAGTACATATGCATTGAATAATAACTGGATTGTTAGATTAAATTGAAATTGAGGGTAAAATATTTGAAGCAGGAAACATTAAAAGAGAAAGTATAAATTGAAACTGTTTCTAAAAATGAAATAACTATTTACTTATTGGCCCAAATACTACTGAGTACACTCCTAGAAGCCTGATCATCTACAGTTTACTTTGTTGCTTTTAATCTCGTGGAAGATATTTTGTTAGAGAGCTTCTTGGCTGATAATTAATATTTAAAGCATTTAATTTAATATCATGCTAGTATTTCTTATCCAAGGAAACATTGCCCTAGAGGTTCATAAAAACATATGAATTTCCAAGTATTTTTATGTTTTTGAGATCCAGACAAGTTTAAAGTCTGCACTCCTTAAGCTAAATTTCCATATCTGAATATTTAGGTATCTAAAAATGAATCTCACGCTTAGTGAACAGTATTTCAAGTCTAAGAAAAATCACACTAGGAATGAGCCAGGAATGACAATAACCAACAGCTACCTCCAGCATCTGCAATTTTCTAACTCATAAATCTAAGGGCTCCTTTCTCTGCCCCACTTTTTGGTGTCGCTCCGCATAGTACTTTTATCACAAGGTCTGTTGTTCACCATTTACAAACAAGAGATTTTCCCAGTGTGTCTGACCTCATTTATTTTATTGAGCTATTCCTCTTTTAACTCTCAAGATAAGACGTTATTGTCTAGCCATGCCTTATGTGGCCAGCCAGTAAGCATCTTAGAAAAGGACAATTTTATTAGCTCTTTCCCATTTGTTCCTCTAATTATCCCCACAGTATGTGGGCAAATGTCAAAAGGAACAATTGTCTAGACTGTCTGATATTTTTGATAGAAGTGTCAATTATGTGCTACAGATTTATCTGTGTGTCACAATCCCTCATAAATTCCCCTTAGAGGGTAGGAGGAAATCTCCGCAAACCCTGAGCAGAGATTCCAGTGAGAAGGATAGGAACTTAAGAGCTGCCTAAGAACACCCCAGGGAAGAAATAAAATTTCCCGATTTGAACTAAGGCTCATGCACACAGTAAATTATGATTAGTATTCAGTGTATGCTCACAATCAGAAGGAAAAAGAAACAATACACAGTATTAAAAACAAAATTGCTGGGATTACTTTTCATCAAACACCAAGAGCAAACCATAGTAAATTTTTAGTTGCCCAGGAAAAAGAACTTAAGACAGTGAGATTATCCTCAAACTGATGTGTTTAAAATGGGCAAGACCATTATTTTCTATGCCATCATTTCTAATTTAAATTGTTCTTGCATTCATGATACTGAATTTTAAATGCATCCTAATTTCTTTATTCACTGAGCATATGGTTTTTAAAAAAATCAGCAAAAGCATATGTTAAAATAACATTTAGCCTGAAATATTCTACATTCATATTCAAAGAGAACTTCAAATGCTGATATAAAATATATTATATACATTTCAATAACAAAGAATCAGGATGATATATGTGATTGTACATATTACATATATATGACATTAAAAATAAACATGTATCAGTTTGTTTAGGCAATAAGGTCAATGGTTTTCTTGTTCATAACATTATTAGCATCTGTACAAATAAATGCCAAAGTCAGGAAAGAAATGGCCACTGTCTTAACACATTGTATTAATTGCTAATAACATCAGTCCCTACGTGCTAAATCACAAAAAAAAAACACTTTTATCAGAGAATAGGTAAAATTCCATGTTTTATATAACGTTTTAAATCTGCACAGGATTGCCTTCATTTCTAAAATATCATACCACTAAAAATATTTAACTCTTACAAACATTGATGCATACTTTAAATAACTGATAATTATATAAAGGCCTTTTAAATAGATGGTCAAGATTTTAAGTGCAATAGTTTCATCTTCAAATTCTTCTTGTACACCCTGTCACATGGACTTCTCTTAGCAAGCTGCTAGAATGGCTGGAATAAGATTTAAACCTTGAAGACAGTAAGGAATTAAAAGAATTCTTATAGCATGGACCCTACAAATTAGCTTATACTGAAAAGTGTATGTATGTATGGATGGATGGATGGATGGATGGATGGATGGATGGATGGATCTGTGTATGTATGTATGTATGTATGTATGTATGTATGTATGTATGTATGTGTGTATGTGAATATGCATTGTATTCATTCATTCATGCATGTATTTTTAACATACAAAATATTATCTAAGAATTAAAGAGTAATATAACTGTATGCACTAGACAAAGCATTTAATTATGTACTAAATCTTCAAATTCTTGTAATAGGAGGCAAATTTGGCAGGGTTCTACCTTTTCACTACATGTTGCTATCCTTTACTCAACTGACATTTTCAACTCTATAAAAAAAATATGATGTTTCCATTTTCATGTCTAATGCACATTATAGCCAAGGTAAATCATATACAGGCTCCGTGGTTGGCTATCACTGTCCAGTTCAAGTATCCAAGAAAGAAAATGCATGGAAGGCTGAAAAAGTTATAGTACTACTTATAGGCAGTCCATGAAAAAAGCATGGGCTGCCACACTTAAAGACACAGCATACAGTGTCCGCTGTAGGCTCTGAGGAAATAGAGAATAGAAATAACAGCATAGTTCCTTCTCCACAATAAGCAGCTTACACACTCTGATAGCTCTTCTAGTTGATGGAAAGCTGTTACTTTTTAACCATAAAATATGAGATTTTAGAAGCACAAATAAATTTTGATTTCTTTAAAATGTTCTATACATGCTTATGTCAGAACTCTCAAGGTCTATACCTATAAGATACCAAAGGACATATAAAATTGCATAATTACACAAAAATATTTCATCTCACCCACTTAAATCTCCAGCTTAAAGGTAAAACTTCACTGAAGTCAAATACTAGGAGTCGAGAAAATTCATATTTGTATTGAAAATTATGGAAAGAAGAGGAGCAGCGCATAGGTGTTTTATATAATAATGCTCTGGAGAGCATATAAATTAAATAACAATTGTGAGCACAAATACGTAGTCATTTTCAAAATTCTACATAGCTTGTTATTATGCATTTATGCTCTAAAATTAAATAATAAATTTGAAAACAACACTTTGTATGCATTTAGTGGAAAAGCACAAAAGCACACTATATTGTAATTTTCAATATCAGAAAAATAATAGAGAGGTGTCCATACACTTTAGAGTTGAAAGGAGTGATGAGAATTTTAACTATTTTGAAACTAAACTACCTGACATATAGTCTAGTGTTCCATGTCTTTATTAAAGTAAAATTAACAAAATCCACTGGAAAGAAGGAAAAATACATCCCCAATTACATACTTTTATAAATCATAAGCTTTTATTTCTATACGTATTTTTCTAAAATTATTTTTAGACTTTATTTGTTTGCCTAATGCTCACTGAAATGCCAATGCAAATAGTGATTTATATGCCTAATATAACAACAAATTAAACATTATGCTACTACTGATACAGACAACTATACATTGTTTTCCTTGTTTTATTGTTTGCATTACATTGTTTCATATTCTAATCATACTCCAATGGAGTAATCAACCAAAGCTCTTGTGTTGTTAAGGCTTGTGAGAGCAAATTAGAAATTAAGAAAGGGGTCTTTAATGCTCATTAATTTTAGATTCTATATATACTGTTTTATTTTATGTTCCTTGATAAGAGACATTTTCTCATGCTATGTAGAATATACACAGAAAGGTCAAGTGAGCATTACTACACTACTCTCTTAGTGCGTGGAATAGCTAAATATCCATTCCAACACCATGGCACCCAGATATAGCAACATATCTACATAATTACAGAAAAATATGTAGCTTAAGTACTCAGTACTCAGTGTGCAAAACTACTACTTTTTACAAGATTTTATGTTTAGTTATTAAATATAACTAAACCGCTCAGTTTTATATTTAGATCATATTATCAAATCCCATATAGTAATTGGCTTTCATCCAATTGTTGTTCACTGAGTAGCACTTTGATATGACTGAGATAAAAGTTTAATTTTAACTATAATGCTTTAAAATGGATTTATAAACAGGTTCTAAAATTAAGGACAGATTTTAAGTTAACATTGCTATGCTGATCAACATGCATGTGTTCCTGAATTTTAAAATAGATATGTTTTAACGTGAGTGCCAAGAAATTATTTCCAGAAAGAAAGCTGCCCTTTTTAAGAATTACACTTTGGAGCACCAACATAATATATGTATATTATAATGTAAAGATGATGTGTTTTCCATTTAACCATACGCCAGTAGGCACTGGGTGCTTGCTAGCACATCATGTATTTTCTTTCACACCTTCCTTTGAAATGTATATCCCAAAGAAACATCCAGCCCATCAAAAAAAATAAAAACTGTATCAAAACTTCTTTGCCTGAAAAATAAACTCATTGTTTGAATGTTAATTGTTGGCATAAGGATACTATTTTACTGCAGAAGAATATATTATATTGGAGTGTTTGTTAAAAGAGAGGAAAAAAATCCAGCATTTAGGGTAATATGTACATTTATAACAAAACTAAAGCACTTCATATTAAACATTAGTTAAAAAAAACTTAATTATAATTATAATTCTGGTCCAACTCCAATTAGTGACTAATTAATGCTACAGTGTGTTAATAGCATGGTGTGCCTTTTCTGAAGATGAAAAATTCTCATTTTATTTTATTTTTGCTGAAAAACAAAACTGCCAACAAAACCAAATAATTTCCTAATGATCTGCTGAGAAATTAATAAATAGAAGCATCATAATTTGCCTTTAGAAATTGTTACAGTCTTTGGATTCTGCTCTTATAAACTTGGTTTTCCACCGGAGAGGATCTGAGCTTTATCTTGATAAATACTGCATTTAATTCTTTTTGTCATGCAGGCAAAGGAAATGGCACTGTTTCTTGATGACACTGATGCCACATTTTATTCTGAAATCTAATGTGAAGTACAAATGTCAACTATCCTTCCTCCAAAGACAGAATTAGCAACTTTACAAATAAATAATTGCAGAAGCAGAAAGGCTTCCAAAAGCGTTCTTAATACTACTGTCAAGACACTGACTTTGAGTCACAAAGCCTGTTCCTAGTCCATGAAATAATGTTTTTCATAATATGAAAATATTTTTATACTTCCACTGCATGAAACAATTCAAATCCTTTTTCAAGAAATCATGGTGCCTTAGTTCCTATCTTAAATGCCTATTTGATCTCGTTAATGTCTAGCACATATCTGACCAGAAAAACTGAGTTACTTAATTTTGGGAAAACATTAATTGCTGATGTTTTTGCAAGAAGGACTTTTTACGTTTATATTTCACTATGGCATGGTCCAGAATGAGTGCTTTTTGTTTGCACGTTTGTTTGTTTGTTTGCTTGTTTGCATTTTGTTTTCCTTAATGTGAGGCAACACCCTCCCCAAAAGGTAGAAATATTGGCAAATCAATTTATATCAACACTAAAAATGTACAACCCGAATAAGTTAGGAATGTGACTTGTGAAAAGGCACAACTTATTTGACACAAAATGCATGAGAAGCACCCGAGTTCTTATGTAACAGGCCAAGCTTCAAAAGCACTGAAATATAAATAAGTGAAAGTGGGATTTCTTAATAAGACCGGATGGTTTTGTAGCATCTGAAAGGAATTCTTAGACTTCTCGTGCTTAAAATTAAACAGTCGGAACATTCTGCCAATTAAACGAAGCTCTACAGATGGCTTTTACCCTTTTGCTTCATAACAAAAAGGACTTGCAATCATTTTATGGAATATTATCTAAAGAGAACATTACTGTAAATCAATGACAAAAATATTAGACACTCCCTTTCTCCTGGCTGGAAGACGCATCTCTAGATGCTTGCACAGACACCTAACGTGATAAATGTTCTAGGCCAGATCTTAAATAACAGCCGTCGGGTTCCAGGTAGTACAAATGCACTTCTACTGTACCCCCAAAACTCCAGGATTCAGCTCTCTGCCAACAAAGGACAGCAAGTGATTCTCTGCAGCATAAAAGCTGGGAAGGGCTACCTTGGGCTTTGTTTTTGTTATGTAAAATGCATTAAAGTGACTCACCCACTTAAGACTACCTACTCCGAGAAGCTTTAAAGTACCTTCAAGAACCAAAATAAATGCTTTCCCAGAATGCCAGATAAGCTATTCAGCGCATTTTAAAATGTGTATATATTTATATGTGCCACTGACTCTGATTCCTTCTTGCACCCAGAGAGAGCGGAGAATGGTTGCATTGCATTCCCTTCCTGCCGTGTAACTGACTATAACTACCTTTCAAACACTCTGTTTCCAGAATAGCAGCGGTTTTTCTTTCTCCCTCTCTCTCTTTCTTTGAAAGTTATTTTAGAAATGTTAAAAATAAGAGAAAATTGCAGGAGGCTGAGGAAACAGTCCCTGCCTCAAAGAATACGGGTTCTATTCATTCTAAGAACCAGGAACCGCGTGTCTGTCGGCACTCAGATGTTTAAAATAAAGGGTTGGGTAGCTTGGCTTGGGTGGCCCTTGTACCTGTGAGCGCTGTGGTGGACAGCATGCTCAGATGCCCAGAGAGAGCTGGCTAGAAACCAGGGAAGCTGTCAGGCGCTCCTAGTAATTTGGGATCTAAATGAGTTTGGACAGCACAGCAATTAGCATCCCAGAGGCTAAACACAGGAGAAGCGCACGCTACCCGGGCCCAGATTGAAATTTAACTCTGAAACACCTAACGGAAACACAACTTTTCATCTGGCCGGGTTTCGTGGGAGCTTGGGTATGCCTGAAAGTTTTCCCCCACGTCCGGCGCACAGTCTTCGGCGCGGAGCATCTTCTGAGACCCGGGCTGAGACGCCGCCCGCCGACGGCTGGCGGAGGAGGTTCGCTGGGACGGCGCGGCCGGCCGAGGCTCCGCGCACGGGTTCCGAGCTCACTCCAGCGGCCAGCCGCGCACCGCCCGCCCGCCAGCCGGCCTCCGCGGCTCCGAGCCGCGCTCCCCGCCCCCACGGGCAGCCCGGCCGGCCCGCAGCCAGCCGGGTCCCCCGCCTGCAGCCCCACTCGAGCCCGCCGACTTACGTGGCGGCCGGAGGGAAGGGCTCCTGGCACGAGGGGCCGATCAGCCAAGATTGGAAAAGTGTCAGAGTCAAGGCCAGCAGGCAGCCAGCAGCCATCTTCGCGATCGAAGCTCGGTGCCCTCCCTGCCGGCCCGGAGGCGGCGGGGCTGCGCGCGGCGGCCAGGGGGGACCGAGCCGGGGCGCCGACGTCTGCGGGAGGGCGCGCGGGGAGCGGCGGGCAGGGCAGGGCTGGGCGGGCCGGGAGGGGCCGGGCGGGCCGGGAGGGGCCGGGCGCACTCTCTAGCGCGTGGTCGCGGCTCCGTGCCACGGCTGCCTCGCCTGCCTCGCCTGCGCCGCCATCAAGGGCGACAGTGGAGACGGAGCTCGGCCAGCCCGCCGGCGCCCGCGCGCTCTGGCTCCCCGCGCTCGCCTCCCTGATTTATCCGCGGTCGTCGCCGAGGAGAGGGCGGGGGCGGGGCGGGGGCGGAGGGGGGCGGCGCGGGGCCGGGGAGGCTGCGGGGATGGGGGTGGCCGGAGCGGGGGCCCCGGCTGCCTTCCCCGGGCGGGTCTCGGGGAGGCGGCTTGTGGGTGGGCAGCGGGAGGGCCGGGCGTCAGAGCCGGGCGGGGACGGGCCGGGCGCAGCCCTCCATACAAGGCAGAGAGGAACTCCCAAAGTCGGCGTCGCCTGCTCTCTCCACGGAGCCGTTCGGAGGCCCAGCCGACCCGGCCCGTAGGGGCTCCCAGGGGGACCACCAGCCGCCCGCGGGCATCCACCGGCCGCGCAGGCTCCTGCCGAGCACTTTGCTCGCCTCCTCCGGGGTTATTTTTTGCAGGATCTGGCAGGGGCCCCAGGTCCTTCTCCCAGGCGTAGAATCCACTGCCTGCCTAGGAATCAAGAAGTGATTTGACAACAAATGTAGGAGGGGTTTGTGGTGCGTTTGAAAGCGCCACTGCCAACTCTACCAGGTGGCAATGTTTTTCATGGTATGCCAGGGGTTAGAGCCTTTGACAGGGCTCTGACTAATGGTGCCAGCGGCCCTACGCCCGTGTACAACTAGACTCGGTTTACCTGGCCGGGAGAGAGTCTCAGGCAGGAATAGATGATGAACAGGCTGATGCCAAAAGATCTCTTTAAAATGAATGAAAGGTAGAGGGATGAATGCACCTTCGAGGGCGGTTAGTGTTGCGGGGGGCTTTGGTAACATCTTAGCAAACAACCGGTTCCCTGCCCTGACCCCTGGGATTGCTTTGTGGAAGAGGTTGTTGCCTGGTGAATACACTTTGTCAGTGTGAACACAGAACTGAGGTTAACGTTAGAAACAGGTGGCACTCTGCAAAATGCATCTGAAATATGGAGGAAGGGCTGGTTTTTACTTCCACCCCCCCGGGGGGGAGGAAGCAGGACTTGCGTGGATCTTGCAGAAAACAAAACAAAACAAGGGTCTTCAATTATACCTTCCCTGCCTGGCTTAGGCCACCTTCCAGGACAGTCTTGGTGGGCTGCTGCTAGGAAGGCTTCCTGGAGCAGCCCAGATTCATCAGCTGCTTCCAGAAGGATATGAAAACACTTTGTCTTGAAGTCAGAGAATACAGTTCGTGATGAGAAAAAATAAAGACCCTCACGCTAAGGTGAATTGTCACTAATGATTCTGTGGCTGTAAGATTTTTAATCAGCCCTCCCTCATGCCCAGGGGTTTATGGAAGAATAGACCTCTACTCATTTGGAATTGACCAAACAAAGAGATGGTGATGGGGAAGGTGATTGCCAGTCAGATCATAAATGTGTGATTTTATGGTGTTTGGCCTGGTGGGTTAGCTTTCCCGGCGGATTGTCTCTCCCTTTTCACGCCTTATTTGTTTTCTTTATGTTCTCTGCATCTCTATCTTGCCCTTTGTTCCCTTCTTCCTACTCTGAGTGGCTTCACAAAGGCACCCCAGAGCGACTTAACTTAGTTTGTTTTGTGCTAGGCAGAGAACGCTTGGCACCAGAGCTGCAGAAATGAGGGATGAAGTGGGATGTAATGAGATTGAGAGCTACAGCTCTGACGGGTATTTTACAACTGCAGATATGTTTTCTTCCCAAAATTAGACACCCAAATAGTCAAATCCATCATTCTTTTCAATTTTTAAAGACTCAGAGGCAGATCTTCTTTTGCATGAGAATTAGAAAAAGAAAATTAGATGCTCATTATTGTTCTACATAATGTGCTGTTATCATAGTGGGCTTACTGTATTAAAAACAGCGTTATTGTCTGTCAGTTATTTCGTTAACATTTAAAACTTCACACGATGGTACATGGTTTTCATTTGTATATAATGTATATTATTTATACTTATATGTTTATAGTATATATGAAAAAAGCTTATTGGGTAAAAGATTGTAATTAAGTTCTTGCGAAGGTAACTCAGGTTTTATTATTTACTATGTTTTATTATCTGGCCTTTGAGCCAGATCTTAGTGTATTTGGATCACTCTAATGAAGTACTGTGCTCTACAATATCTGAAGCTATGCTAGAATAATGTTGCTTTCATAATTCTTATTTTGAAGGATAGGTGGTGTTCAACTGCAAACCTAAATCTTTTAATTCTCTGCAATGAAGTTTAGCTATTAATTTTTTATCAACACAAAACTTTTTAAATGGAGATATTCGAAATGAGGGTTTTATTTTTTTTTAAGTATCTATGGTAGCTAAAAGAAAGCTACCTCCACAGCATCCATTATGCTTCTGCTGCTGGATTAACCACATCCTTACACAATATTTTTTCCATCTCAACTGTGTTGGGGGGGGGGGAAGTTCCATAAATTCCAGAACGTAGTCTATAATTTTAATAAAAGTTCCCTAAATTGCCAAAATTTATCATTCAACCTAAAATGTTTACAAACCACAGGCAGTGATGAGTAAGACAGCTCCATTGTGGCCTAAACACTGAGGAAGAAGCCAAAAATCAATGTCCAATATTCATTAAAACAAAAACATTTTAATTGAAAAGTAAATTAGTGAAGTATTGCAAAATATGTTGTATTTCATAATTTCTTCAAAAGAGTTTAAAGAGGACTAATACATGAAAAAATGTTAACTTTTACTTACAAAAATATACAATTTTTAACTCCTTGGTAACTCTAAGTAGTGATTCCACATCGAGGAAAGACAAAAAGACAGAAAGATTCAACCCTCTATCTCTCTAGAGAATGTGTTCTAGAGAGTAGTGGGAAAGAAACCAACTCAGAAGATGAAGTCCCTGGAGAATGGTCAAGAAAGTGTAGTGAATTTTAAGATGGAGAGAGATAGAGCTCTTTTTTAATGTTTTAAAAATAAAGTGGCACAAAAAAAGCATTCATGTAAAAAATGGAAAAAGAAACTATTCTAAATAAAGAAGTATGGTTAAATGTTTCCTATAAACAAACTATTTATAATAAGCTTTTTTTGTTCTAAGACAGACAGACAGACTAATGGATAGACAAGGCATATAACTTTTAATGGAAGAACTGCTTTTTTAAGTGAACACTACGAAGTGCCATGCATTGATTGCTTATTTACTTTCAGTGTTGAATTTAGGCCATCCTGTGAAACACCCTCATATCTGTAAATAAGAAATCTCTCTCTCTCTCTCTCTCTCTCTCTCTCTCTCTCTCTCTCTCTCTCTCTCTCTCTCTCTCTCTCTCTCTCTCTCTCTCTTCCAGGGTCTCTCTATATAGTACTGCTGTCCTGAAACTTACTATGTATAGACCAGGCTGACCTTGAACTCACAGAGAGTCACCTGTCTCTGACTCTTGAGTCTTGTAATTAAAGATATGTACTTCAACACTCCTTTGTAGTAACAGCTTTTATGTTATTCATGGTCAAAACTCTGCCAATTATATACTTTTATATTCAGTTCTGGTTTTTGTTTTTTGTTTTGTTCCTGGGTGGTTTTCCCGATTCCCCGTACTTCACTTCTGTTAATCACAATCATATTCCAGGGCCTACAAAAGATAATGGCTACAGCATGACTTTCTGCCAAAACAAACAAACAAACAACAACAACAAAAAGCCCTGCTTTTCTCTAAAATCTAGATTTCTTAGTATTCAGTCTATAACTTGAGCTGGATGGAACTGTGTTTTGTTTCATTCTATTGAACTATAAGTTACAACACAGTATATAAAGTGCATGTCCTCAGGCCTGCCTAGGCAAAGAGAAGAGGGAAATTCGATTATTTACCCAAACATTCACTAGCAACAGCAATTCAATGGGAAGCAGTCGAGAAGAGATAGATAGTAAATATTAAAATGGCCAACAATACTGACTGCTAGCATTCTTTCTTGCTTCCTAGATGGTGTTGATGCTGTTTTCTAGGAAAGAAGAAGACAGCAGATACCACCTATGGGTCTTACTCTTCTAATGCTTGGTTTTCATTTTCTACACATACAGAGACTTACCACTACAGACTAACCTGCCTCTGCACAACAGAGGCTATGTTGTGGAACACATCCAGCTGTTACTCACTCATTATAATAGACTTCAGACATGCTGCAGTTCATCTGTCAGACAGGGGTCCACAAAAGCATTGCAGAATAGGGGGCTAGGAGTTTACTCTGCAGTAAAGAACATTGGAGAGCAAATGTGAGAGCCACCATTTTACTATTGTTCCCACCTGTGTTCAATTTAGAGGTCTGAAATGTCTGTGGTTGTTAGAACATATACACAACTATCTGAATACATTTGGGGGATTTTACTCTTAACATCCTATATTCCACCCATAGATGACAAAATAAAGATCATGTTACTATGGTGTGTCATAGAGGAAAGATGTGAACTTTGGAGTTGTATTTGAATACATCTGGAAACCAATAGAATAAGTATTTTCTCACAACAGTAATTTATTTAAAATATACAGGATGATTGAAAGTAATCCCCAAGCTTCTAGATAATTTTGGGGAAAATGTGATGGATAAACATATTCTCATATGCTGTCTGATTGTTTCTCCTTTTTTTGACCAAATTAATACTATTTTAAGTATCACATGTCATTAAAACTAGACAGAGATTTTAAACTTATGTTCTAAGGAGCTTTGTTGTACATAAGTGGAATTTATAGATGTTGATTTTCTTTTCCTTACTCACAAGTGTAATGTTTTTCACTTGGGTGGCCTATCCTTTAAAGGTGTGAGTCTTAGAGTGTCCATAGCTAAGGAGAAGAATTGATGTAACAAATATGCCAACCAGGGTGAAGATGGTCCACAGCAAAGTATGGGGTTTTCAAGGTGAATCTATTCACTCCTTGAAGGTTACTTCAGCCTTCCTGTTATAGAGATAACATATATTTTGTCATGATATTATTTGTTTTGAAGATTACATTTTATGGTTTTAGAATTCTTGTAATTTTAGTTAGTTTAAAATAGATGCATAATAAAATATTTAATAAATAACCCCAAAAGAAGATTTTTGTGTTCATTATCATACTCTAATAACACTTAACTAAATTAGCTGTTATAATTTAGCTGTAACTAATTACATTTATAACTATCTCAATCCACATAGGATTAGTAGTCACTGTTTTTAAAAAGAACAAACATTTTGTTTCCAAGAGATGTGAATATTTTTAATCAACTGTATGTCTTTCTTTGTTAGTATCTGAAAACTGCATTTCTTTCAGTCCTGATGCTTTTGAAAAGAATATTGGAATACTTTGGCATTTCTTGTAGATCATGTTGAATATATATTTTCTTTAAACTTCCCATTTATATTAATGAGACTCTACCAAGCATTTACCTTTCAACAACAACAAAATACTTGTCAAAGAGTGACCAAAATCCTAGCTACAACACTGTGCTCCACTTCAATTCAGCTCTAACAAATGCCTATAGTTCATCCATGTTCAGGAAGAGAATTCACTTCTGTCAGTTTTTCCTTTCATCCTCCAAGTTAGCCAGCCAGTCCACCCCGCCCCTTCTCCACCCCCTCTTTTGATCCATTTTATTTCCAACAGGCAAGTGTTGAATTTAACACATGACCAAAAGAGACTTTTTTAAAAGATAGTAGGAGAAAAGGAAGTAGAATAATTAGGAAAGGCAAAGATTAATTATCGAAAGATGAGAAAAATGAAAACATGAAGGAGAAGCAACATAAAAGAAGGTATGTTTGTTCACACAATATAAATAAATAATCCAAAAAAGAAAGGGGTCAAAGAGTCAGCAGCAAATGTGGAGGTCATACTGTCTGAATAAAACTAGTAGTGAGAGATGTGACTGTGCTCTGTCTCTATAATTTGGCGCTTCACAGTGCTTTATAAATGGATTTTAAGTGGTCTGTAACCATTGACATTGGTTTTTGTCTCTTGTCATAATGCTTTTGAGATCCATTCACATTATTTCCTATATCAATAGTTGGCACTTTTTATAGCTAAGTGGTAAGTCAAATATTTGCTAGGTAAAGAACAAGTGGGGTGTTCTAGCTTTTAAGTTTGAAAAGTAGAGCTGCCATGAAAATGTGTGCCCTTTTTGTTTTTAAAAATGAACACAAATGGGGTGAAAAAGTAGGATAACTCAATTTTTCTAAGCAAATGTTCAATAAAAGAAAATGTTTATTTCTGAACAAAAACATAACCATTGCTATTACACAATTTAAGAAAAAATATGGCTAATTACTTTTTCTAAAAGTTTTTAAATGTTTGATGTTAACATTTCAATCATATTTACATCAAAAATAGATAACATTCAAAGCCTTAAACATAAGTACTGTAATATAAGTATAAATTCTCTGCACATTTGATAAGTCAGAAATTTAATCTCACAACACATATTTGTACATGACATATGTAAAACAGAGAATATATTTTAAATAGGATGTTGTGCAAAATGAGCGATGAAGAGGTAGGTATTCATGGGATTGAGTGAAAGGGCATCAAGAGCTCAGCTTCATTCATGACCCCTGTTCTCACCTGAAAAGCTACCCAGTATTTATGAGTTTTACACTATATATTCTCTATTTCATATACTATCTCATGGCTTACACTAAACATGAATTCATTCAAGCCTCTCTTTTCTTGAATATTCACATTGTTGATTCTTGCAATCATTGAAAGCACCTTCCTAACTGCATTAAAACAGACTCACCATCAAGACACATTAGAAACAACGTAAATCTAATTACAAAACAATGTTTTGTTGTTGTGTTTGTTGTGGTGGTGGTGGTGGTGGTTGCAGTCTAAGGACAAGATTTGTCTATGTAGACCAGGCTGACTTGACATGATCCTCCTGCCCCCACCTCCCAAATGCTGAGATTATATGTGTGCATCAATAGGTATACTCATTTATAAAAGAACAGAAAGAGCTAGGGTTTGAGCCCAGGTTCTTCTCTTCTAGTAATCTAATTCTTAACCATTATTCCATATAATCTTTTTCTCACCCAAGATAAAATTAAAACAAATGAAGAGAGAATTGAAGAGTAAAACTCGATTAGAAAACATAATCCATAGCTGAAGACAAAAGTGAGGGCTGGTAAAGGACAACAGACCAAATATGCACCCCTGTGAGGTGTCCACTTCTCTATGGACTTTAACGTTGAAATCAATGTATGATAAGCCAACAGAAATAGTATTAACCACTCATCTGTAAAAACAATTGGGGGACACATAGTGTGAACTTGAGCAATCTCAAGGTGCACATATATTCTAAGGAAGTATGACTTTTCTCAGTCATTTCAAATGTGTGTATTTGTATGTATTTTGAAATAGAAATATACCAACACACCAATTATAAACAATGGCAGGGATGATTAATTTATAAAATGTTATACAGATAAATAAATACAGCACATTCTGGCTGAAATTATGTAGAAAATGTAAGTAAAACTATTAAAACTATGGTCGTTTTCCTCAATTTAATTAATGAATTAATGTGTATTATATGAAATCATGATCTACTTATTGACAATATATATTCCAAATAGTTTTGGAAAACACAATGATTTTAAGTATTATTTTTACTAAAGTATTACCATCTACAGTGGTATGTACCTATAGTCTCAACACTCAGTAGGTTACGACAGGAAGATTAGAAGTTCAAGGCCAGCCAGAGCAACACAATGTAATCCTTTCTTTTAAAAACAACCATAGAATGTTTAAACTAGAATAGTATTTGGTATTTGATGAGTATTTAATGACTTTGACATTTAAGTCATGCTAATTTCTACTAACAAAGATATTTCCTTATACAGAACCTTGTTCCCTTTCTACCCCATGGACCACTTTAAGCAATTAATCATTATTTAAAAATCTCTACTTACAATTTACAAAAGAAATAATGATCATTTGGGTTATATGTTATAGACTTACATGAGAACTATAAAATTATAACTTACATTGGCACAAAGATATATTTTCCTATTTGTATCTTCCATGTGTGTGTATGGAGTTTATTGTCTACTGTCTTGTTTTTACAATCAGAGTGGTATTTATGATACTGAAGTATAGGAGGCTGTAAATGGCATTTGCATTCATCTGAGACATCAACTCTGCTTCTCCATTTAATCGCTGGCTAGAGATATTTATTGCTTTGTGTACTATTTTTCCATAAAGAGTAATACCTCAGTAGGATACTTTCCCCTTCCAGTGAACATGAGAAAATGAGAAGCACTTTATAGAAGTAAACCAGCCTCACCTTGACTAAATAAGAAATTTGGGGAAAAATGAATATGAGTACTGAAAATAAATTCGGACAAGTGAAATCATTGAATTCATTTTACTTCATGTCATTTAGCAGATCCCCAAATGTACAAATCTGTAAAGGAACTGTTACTTCATTTCTTAATGGAATATTATTACAACTACCTGACTTTACTGTTTTCTCTTAAAGGCGTTTAAATTTTTTTAAAAAATTAAGCAAGATTGTGCCAATCTGCAATTCCTGGACTTGAGAGATTAAGGCAAAGAGATTTCAGACCTGAAACTTCTCTGGGCTACATAAAGAAACTCTGTCAGGCAAGCAACAAAAAAGTGCATGAAATGTTCATAGAGAAATATTTATATAACAGAATCAAGGCAGAGGAAATATTTAACAACTGAAAAACATATAAATACAAATATATAAGTAAGAAAGAATATGTAAGTACAAAATGTGGCATATCTATTCAATAGAATATTATTTCGCAGTAAAAATGAATGAAGTGATAATACATATCACAGTTGGTGAACCTCAAAAACATGTCAATTAAAGAAGCCACTCATTAGAATTGATATTGTATAATTCTTTTTATCTGAAATGTTCATGTAGGCAAATCCTGGGGATGGAAAAGAAGAGAGTGTTTGCCCGAGGTATTGCTATAGGGGTAAGTAGCAAGAGTTAGGGCAAATGAGCCACATTGACTAATTGGTCAGGATCTGTTCTAGGACTGGTTACTGTTATGTTTGCACACAACTATAAACATACTAAAACCATTTCACCCCACACTTCAAATACCTCGTGCAATTGTTAGGCTGAGAGTAATGTAACTCTACCTTTAGTCAAGGGTGTGGACTATATTAAAAGTTCAATAGGTTTATTATTAAAGAAAGAGCATGGATAGGCAAATAGATCTTTTATGACCGTTACATGAAATAAAGGGTAATGAAAATCTGTCCTGTGTCAGTTTAACTGTAACTAAAATATGTTGTAATTCTCCTCTTCAATGCCAAGGTGGATACCAAAGAGAGGCAAATCTGGAGATGAGATCTTTCCCTCTCGTAATGGTTTCCACAGGATGTAGTCACCACTGGCAAAGTGAGTTCCACGAGAAGGTTACTGTGGTCTCTGTGAGCTGTAGTGGCATCTATGCGGGCACCCAGAAGACCTGCCCAGGGACAGGCACAGGCCTCTAAGCCTTGAGTGTCTGCTTGAGTAGGTTTGGAAAGACTCAAAACTATGCCTGTCTAACAAATTTATAGATGAGAATGAGGAACTAGGATTTCAGTGACAACTTGTGTCTGTATGATCTTCACAGTGAGATAGACTGGAAAGGGGAGAACAGGAAATGGAAAGGAATAATGAGTATGCATTACCAGTCAATAAAGTAATTTATAACAAAGCTTCTCACACAGCAGGTTATCTTGATATATGGAGAAAATGGGGATATAGTGAGTGGGCTTTGTTCCCTGGTGAAACTATTAGCACCAAGTCAATCTATGTTGTCTGTCAGCTCTATTGTTCCTTTTCAAGTGTCAAGGTCAAAATAGCTCCAGCAACATATGACTCCAAGCTGCAAGTCTGTTCCGCAATGTTAGAGGGTCTACAGGAAGACAAATTGTTTCCTCAAACTTCACTTATCTATACCTCAAGGCCAGCCTCCCCTCCTCCCTACCTCTTGGATCCAAACTCTACTATGAATGTTATAGGTTGGAAAAGTCTGCTCTGATGCAGAGTGATTTACACAGAAGCAACTCCCCCATAGCAAATATCAATTTCCTGTTACCAAATACTGCTCTATTGGATGAGTTTGCAAATACTGAAAGGAGAGATCTCCAGGCTCTCTGAAAGATTATTTTGGTTTTGGTAGGAAAATTGATCTGGATTTGACTCACTATATACCGTTTTGTATGAGATAGAATGGTTATGCCCTGTTCTTATCACCAGGAAAACAACGGGGACAGTAACCAGTGAGAAATGTTCACAAGACTTCCTTAAGCAAGTGTGACTACCGTAAGCAAGTCTTTGATGATTCCCAAGTATACCCTCTGTAGCATGAAATAAACGTTGTATTTATTCTCCCATTCCTAGTAAGACTTAGGCTCACAGTGTTAATAAAAATCTTTTACAAAAGGAAAGGCAAAAAAATAAACAAAATTCTTTCTTTTGGTTGAAAATAGGAATCAGTCTTAGTGCCTTAGTGGGAGACAGTAATCAGGGCACTCCAGAGAAAATATGGCCGTGAGGAAAAAAATTCAATAGAGAAAAGAATTGTAATCCAACCTTCCTTGTCCTTATATGGCTCAAGTTTTCCAAGAGTATCTTATCGTCTTTGGGTAGAGGCAGCTAGGTTTTATTTCCATTGTGTCAACTGATGTGAATAATTCCACAGTGCCACTAGTGTGTTGACTGAGAATCAGATTGGGCCAAACACAATCAATGAGTTTTGATTAAAAAAAACTTTAGTAACTCATTTGCAAATCATTCCAAAGCCAAACACACACATACAGATGGGGGGGAGGGGAGGGCAGTTAAGCAGATGAAGATACATACTCTCCTAAGCAATTATACACTTAAATTGTTGATAATAGATAATTCAGATTGGGTGAGCTCGAAACTAATTACTGGGTTTAAACATAGGATAGATTATTAAACTTTGTTAATATTAAGGAAATTGGAACCCTGACATTATATATCTGTGCGAAATGAAATATATTAGTTTTAGTCATGATATCTCTATATTTTCAAGTGTTATCATCCACACATTTTCATTCTATTCATACCATTTCCATAAAATACTTACAACAGGTAGTTTACATGTGTGTTCCTCTATTCAGAACTAAGTTTAGCCCTAAAGTTCACTTGTCACAGTTGCATTCATATGAACTATAATAGAATCAATGCTCTTTAAAAATCACTACTTATGGGAGCAAGCTAAACTGCATGAAATGGTGCATTTTATGTAGTCCTTTTGAAGAAATGTTCAACAAAATAGTCTTCTGTGTCCCTAAATACCTACAGATTTCGGTCTTAGAAACAATTAATTTTGTGCCCGTACTATGATTTCCACACTTTGGGAAATTTAGCATGGGAAACATAAAAATCCTCAAAAGGTATTTTGATATTTCATAAGACTGGGCTGGGGAGATTCTTGATCAGTAAAATGCTTTCCCTGCAAGGATGAGAACCTGAACCTGAGTTTGATTCCCAGAAACCAAGAAAAGTCAGGCACGGTGATGCATGTTTTTTATCCCATCTCTGGGAAGGTAGAAACAGGAGGACCCCACGAGCCTAGCAAAATGAATGAGTTCTAAGCCAAGTGAGACCTTGTCTCAAAAACATGATAGACAGTACTTGAAAATTATACCTGAGCTTGATCTCTAGCCTACGCACATGTGGACCCTTGCACATGTACACACACCACAGCAACCTGTACACATGTGTGCACCCCAAACATAAATATGCACAGGCATAAAAATATTATAAGATCCAATCCTACATCTGACAGAGGGCTAATATCCAGTATATATAAAGAACTCAAGAAGTTAAAAAGCAACAAATCAAGTAATCCAATTAAAAAATGGGGTATGGAACTAAAAAGAGAACTCTCTGTAGAGGAGTGTATAATGGCAGAAAAACACTTAAATACTCAGCATCCTTAGCCATCAGGGAGATGCAAATCAAAACGACTCTGAGATTTCACCTTACACCCACCAGCATGGCTAAGATCAAAAACTCAACAGACAACACATGCTGGAGAGGTGGTGGAGAAAGGGGAACCCTCCTCCATTGCTGGAGGGAATGGAAACTTGTGCAACCACTCTGGAAATCAATTTGGCGCTTTCTTAGACAATTAGGAATAATGATCCTCAAGACCCAGCTATACCACTCTTAGGCATATATCCAAAAGATGCTCAAGTACACAACAAGGACACTTGCTCAACCATGTTTGTAGCAGCTTTAATTGTAATAGCCAGAACCTGGAAACAACCCAGATGTCCCTCAGTCGAGGAATGGATACAGAAATTATGGTACTTTTACACAATGGAATACTACTCAGCAATTAAAAAGGAGGAAATCATGAAATTCACAGGCAAATAGTGGGACCTGGAAATGATCATCCTGAGTGAGGTATCCCAAAAGCAGAAAGAAACACTTGGTATATACTCACTTATATAGACCTATAGGATAGGATGGACATGCTGAAATCTATCCACCTAGGGAAGAAAAGCAAGAAGAAGGACCCAGGGTGGATGATCAATCATCAGTCAATGGACAAACGGGATGGACATTGAATGTAGGAGAAAACAAGCAACAGGACAGGACCCTACCACAGAGGGCCTCTGAAAGACTCTAACTAGCAATGTATCAAAGCAGATATTAAGACTCACAACCAAGTAATCGCCAGAGTGCAGGGAAACATGAAAAAAGGGGGAGTGATTTAGACTTGGCGAGGACAAGAGCTCCACAAAGACCAAATAGATCAGGGCACAGGGGTCTTCTATGAGACTGTTCCTCCAACCAAGGACCATGTATGGATACAAACTATAACCCCTGCTCAGATGTGGCCCATGGTAGCTCAGAACCCTACTGGGTACCCTAGTAAGGGGAACAGGGACTATTTGGGTCATGAACTCAATGGCTAGCTCCCTTTAGGGAGGAGCAGCCTAACTAGATTCCAGAAGAGGACATTGCAGCCAGCCCTGAAGAGACATGATAAGCTAAGGTCAGATGGAAGGGGGGGAGGTCATCCCCTATCAGTGGACTTGGAGTGGGGCAGAGAGAAGATGAGGGAGGGATGGGGAGAGTGGGAGGGAATGAGACAGGGGGCTACAGCTTGGATACAAAGTACATAACCTGTGATTAATATAAAAATAAATAAATTACTTTAAAAAAAGAAAAAAATATTACAAGATTTCAGTTTCTTTTGAAGACATAACTAAGTCCATATTAGGTTTACATTGATTTTGGTGACAGGTAAAAACCAGTAAATGTTTATAGTTTAGCATACAAGAAGACACGCTGGTTACTGACTGGTTGCCAATCGACACATCCAAGGGACCAGGCTTGTTCCTTCTTATTGCTCTCCTATTTCCTTGGGTTCTGGAGTCTTTTGCTTTCAGAGACAAACAGGAAAGGAGGTGAGGAAGGCAAAAGTCCATCTTCCTGCAAAAAAAAAAAAAATTTCTTTTGAGACAAAGCATAACATGTGGTCCAGGCTGGCCTCCAATTCCCCCAGGGAGACCGGGTTGGCCTCAAATCCCTGAAATTCTCTTGCTTCAGCTACTTGATTGCTCGAATTACAACTGTGAACTACCATGTCTGTCTACACTTCTTAAAGGCCTAACACACACCCTATCTACTCTATTCTCTCACTGACGCAAGTGCACCTTGACCAATGAGATCCAGTAACTTTCTGTAAATGCTATAGAAACTAGGGCAAACATTTTGGTGCCAAATCCAGGGTCTCTGACACAGACTGCTCCCCCACTAAGTACCTGTGCTTCATTTTTCACACACAAAGAAAACGTGGTACCTCTTAGCTGAGGCTCCTGCCCCCTTTCTTTATCCACTTTCCTGCCCATCTCTGCATCCTACAGATTTTCCTTATATCTTCCCCCCTCCAAACCCACTATAAGTATTGAGCATTGGGAAATGAAAATAAATACTTTTTTTTAAAAGAAAGATTGAGTGATGGGAAGACTCCAGCAAAAAATCTTATTTGCAAACGAAACAACAATGCCACAACCATTATTTTTTTCCTCAAGAGAGGCAAAGTCTTCCTCAGCATAGGGAATGAAGAATACTGACTCTGGATGGGTTCTGAAAGTCTCTTTCTTTTTGAAGATGACTTCCTTGAACCGTTTACCTCTGTGTGTCACCCTGAAAAACTGCTTCTAAAGTGACCAGTGGGCAACAGAACAGTACCTCACACCTAATGTTTAAGTCCTGATTTGGGGTGCCTGTACATATTTCCTATAACATAGCCAAGCTCACTTAAGGTTGATGATGGAATGAAGGTTGATATCTGGCCTTGAGACAGAGAAAGTTTATCTAAACAGGTCCATGATGCAACCCTGTGAGTTACCGAAAGAGCAAAAAGTCATTTTCAGAATGACACAGTGTGAAAGAGACTGGCTGACCTTTGCTGCCTTTTAAGGTCAAAAAGAACCACAAAAAGACCAAAAGCAAAGGACAAAGTCTTCTCTAGATGCTGGCAAAGGCAAGGAAAGACCATCTCTGAGTCTCCACAGGTGTGCCACCTGGATGACAATTTGATTTCAGATTGCTGAGACTCATTTTGCATGCTTCACTTCCCAATATTGTAATCTGACAACTGCGATTTTTTTTTATAAGACACAGTATGTTCTGGTAATTTGTAACAGCAGAACCATGAAACTAATGCATTGCCTCCAGAAGCTACCCAGACTTTGGCTCTCAACACCTACTATAGAAAATTTGAAAGCACAGTTGCTTTTTCAGTCCAGGCCGTTTGTTTATTTGATTCTCTTTTTTAATGTAATCTATTTATTTTTATATTAATCACAGGCTAGTTACTTTGTATCCCAGGCGTAGCCCCTTCCTCATTCCCTCCCCCTCTTCCCATCCCTCCCTCATCTCCTCCCTACCCCCCTCCTATTTGATTCTTAATAACAGAGTTCTCCCAACATTTAGAGGCTTCTGGTTGAATTATGTCCACGAAGTTATAAACATCTCATTTGAAATTCTTTCTTAGGCATATACTCAGGCTGGCTTTGGCTATTTTTCTTCTCAAACAACAACAACAAAAAAAGCTTTTGGCGCTTTTTTTCTCTTTTTTTTTCTTTACCACTAATATATATTTATCACACAGGCCGCAGAGGACTTTTAAATCATTCTCCTAAAGACTTCAGTTTTTTAGGTCTATGCCAACTAAATTCCAGAGAACTCTGGGACTTATTTTGAACTATCTTTTATCCCTGATGAGTCACATCTACCTTAGTACGTAAAAAATTACAGTTACTTGGAAATGAAACTATTAAAACAGTACTTGCCATGAGGCTGATGATTTTATCACATTCTCTGTGACCTCCTCTTCTAAAACTTCATTAACTCTAATAACAAGCAATACCCACTCTCTTCACTACAGATTTAGAAAATTACCATTTGTTATGCATTAGAATGTACCAATTATACATGGTGAGTTTAATTATGGCATTTTCATATGTGTGTATGTGCATGTGCACATATATATATAGTGAATTTTCTCATATTTACCTTCATTAGCTTCTCTTTGCCTCCTGCTAATTTCATCTTTTTCACCTTCTCCTTCTTGTCCTTTTGCTCTTCCTTTCTTCCTTTCTTTTTTCTTTCTTTCCTTCCTTCCTTCTTATTTTTTCCTTCTTTCTGATAGTGCAAGTTTCATTCAGGTTGTTCACAATGTCCCAGGTAAGAGATTATTTACAAGAACATGGGCTCCTTACCAGTGACCAGTGACCAGTGACTGAAGAAAATCTTTCCCTTTCTCAGAGCCTTCTGACGATCAGGGAGGAGTGGAGCTCTGAGAGCCCTTTCCTTCTAGCTGCTGTCTGCTCATAGATCTGGGGCAGGACCACGACACGGTGCCAATGGGCCCAAATCTCGCATAGTTACAGTGCTGACTATCGAAAATAATGCAAGATCAAAAGTACAAAAGTGATACTGTGTTCTGAAGGCAGTGTTCTACCTCATTTCACTCCT
The DNA here is from genome assembly GCA_028658305.1 of Pachyuromys duprasi. NCBI lineage: Eukaryota > Metazoa > Chordata > Mammalia > Rodentia > Muridae > Pachyuromys > Pachyuromys duprasi. The sequence continues at coordinate 50,863,499 of CM053763.1, read as the reverse complement.
CCCTCCAGCTCTTCCATGGATATTTTTTCTCTGTCTTTCTTTACATGGTTATAGGTTTGACCATCATAAAATTTAATTATGAAGTTCTTCTGGTGAAAGTTTGAATAATTGTCATACTAACTAATACAAGTGTCTATCTTCCTAGTTCACTATATCTTTATTTTCTTTCCTGTGGTGGCCGTTAACCTAATACCACAGACTTGAGATTTCTGCCCTCGTAACAAGGAATCAACTTCTACATTACTTGGCAATGTTAATTGTTCTAATAAATACTGCCGCGTGTCTTCAAGAAATCATCAAAATGAGAATTTATGTCTCACGTTCTTGGGGTACTATCTGGGGACTGACCCAGATGTTCTCAGGAAAACAAATTTCATCGATCTCATGTCTTCTGGTTTCCTAAAGTTCAGAATGATCTGCAGAAGGGGATGGAGAAAAGGCATGCTGGCTTGTAAAATAATTTCATGTGAAGGCAGCTAACAGAGTTACTGGTTGCATTTAATTGGGAGAGGAAACCATGTGATCTGGGTACATGGGCTTCTCAGAGGGCAGTAGCAGAACACATAGCTGTCTTTGCTGCTAATATATATTCATAACAGAGGACTTTTAAATCATTCTTCTAAAGACTTCATTTTTTAGCTCTATGCGAACTATGTTCCAAGGGACTGTGGGATTTAATACAAACTATCTGTTATCCTTAGTGATTCACTTATCAGCTTATTCCAAAAGACAAAGGAGACTCTACTCTGTAGATTCTAACCACTGTCAATTCTCCAAAGAAGATGGTCAACACAAGGAGAAATTATCCTCCAATAGAAACCACAAGATTCTCAAAAGACAGAACTGAAAAAAATGAAGTTAAAGGATATAGACGCATTTTCCAAGTTTAAGAAATTCCTCAGGACCATATGTTCATTGGCCTTGACAATGAAAAGAAAATAATTAATTTTGTCTTAAACATCCAATAGGAAAGTATAATCCCAGTTGCAAGGTTTGTTGTGTTTCTTAAAATAAGTGAAGAAATTGCATTCCCTGGAAAATAAACTTAAATTTATATGAGACTTTACAGATAATTATTTCTTACTAACAATTTTTTCTTCATAAGGAGATGGCTTCCCAAATGTAGGATATTGACCTTGGCTTAATTCAACACTGCAAAACTCCCACCTGTATCCAAGAGAGATGAGCTCATTTTTTATTTAGTCTAAAAATTAAGTGATGGTTAAGTTTCTTCTTTGTTTCCATCTTACTAAGCAGTCGGGGAAAACACTGTGCTTCTAGTTGGTCAAACAGCTAAGGAAGTGCCTACAGTTAGATCCCAGGCATAGCAGTTTTTAATTCAGTCTTGGAAGCCAAAGGAAAATGTGGAGAATCCCAGTGGATGAATGCTTTGTGAGTCCTGTCAGGACATTAGAATGGATTTTGTTTTCAATAGTTAAAAAACATCTTTTTTTTCTGTTTTTTCTTGGTTTTCTGTGCCAATAGTGGTTGTCCTTTCCCCTCACATCTGCTTCTAGACATGAATCAAAGCCTTCCTGATACATAAAACCACTCAGTCATTTTGAAGGGTCCTTTAGGTAGGACACATGAGGGGTGTACCCCAACTGACACAGCAGATCATTCATCTTATCAATTCCCTAAGAGTAGTTAGGGTTACCTCTTCAGAAGGGGTAGTGATGAATGCAGGAGACAGAAACAAGATAGGCAGCTCAGAGCAGAGACCCAAAAAGGAGTAGATCAGAGACACCTTTGGTGCCCTGGCCAGCTCTGGGTTCTCATATCTATCCAAATACTCACCCTAAACTTGAGGCTATAGAAAAGTATTTTTAAAAATCCGAAATATTAACAATTCCTTCTACTGAGGTTTGGAACTGGATCTCTGAAATTTCATTACATATATAATTATTTATCATCTATTGTATATAATACATATAATGATTTTGCCAACTTGGGATTTCTGCAAAAGCAGCAAGTTGTGGAGAGTAAGGGAACAATATTACGAGAAAGGTGACTCAATTTCAATGATTATTCTGGTCGTCTTTTGTAACTTGGTGAGTCATCTGTAATTTTGTTTTGTGATGACTTACTTGTATTAACAAGAATGATAAAATATTAATAAACACATATGATTCTATAGAAAAAGGTTATCACAATGATATAAGAAACAAAAAGAAAGCTATGATGTGTAATGATACTTTAAAAAACTAAATAGACCCTTCTAAACTTTCTCACTTGTGATTTTTATACTTCAATGAAATCTTATTTGATATATAGAAAATTCTGTCCATCACATAATATTTATCATTTGGGAAGTAACACAGATTCACATAACATAATGGGACAAGGAACATATGGGGATTTCTCTAGTTGAGCCTCCTAGCAGCAGGGGACACAAGACATGAGGAGGCTGCCTTCCAGTCAGGCAGAGCCTATCGTGGTGGGGAAGGAACTCCAATCCACCTACAAAACATTCGAACTAAAATTTACCCTATCTACAAGACGGGCAGAGACTTAAGGAGTGACCAACCAGTGCCTGGTCCAACCAGATACCTGCCTCATGGGAGTAAGCGATGATTCGTAAACAGGTAAGATAACATGCTATTCAGAAGTTCTCTGTCTGGAATAAGACCCAGATCACTACTGTTCCACTTATCAAATATGTGCTCTTTCTATGCTCAGTGGGATTTAACTGGCTTCAGTTTAGGTTATGAAAACTGAAAAAAAAAGGCAGGTGTGCTGGCTTATGTCTTTAATCTAAGTGGTAAGGAGGCAGAGGCAGGCAGATCTCTATGTGAGTTCAAGACCATCCTGGTCTACATGATAAGCGCTACATAGTAAGCTCTAGGCCAGCCTCAGATACACAGTGAGAACATGCCTAAAAGGAAAAAAATAAGGAAAAAATATTGAGTATATCCAATAGAATTAATGTAATGAATCAGACATTTTGTTATTAACCTCCATTGTAGATGATCAGCATGCCTTGTGTCCTAGAATTTAAGACAGGGTCTATAGAATTTTTCTGAGGAGTCTGGAAGACGTATTGTATTATCACAGAAGTTAATGCTTTCATTTATGAAACTTCGGTGGATAGTGTTGGAAGTTCAGCAATAGTTTGTAGAGAATTAACTTTTTCAATACTGTAAATGACCCTTTCTGATCAAGCCCATGATAGAATGGAAGATGAAGGGGTTAGCCCAGAGTGCAGTAGTCTAGTATAGCTGTGCACCTCACAACATGCCATCATTATTGAATTGATTACTGTGGAAATTCTTTATAGAAAGATTAGGTACTGGTGGTATAGAAATTAAACTCCTATTTCTTGATGTATTGGATATGATCTGTAAATTCATACTGACAGAACATAATGTTGATTTATTTCAGGTTTATTCCATGGTTATGGAAGTCTTTTTTTTTAATTTGTATATGTGTTATTCTTTTGAGACAAGGCCTTACTCCTCAAACACACAAGAATCCTCCTGCTACACATACCTGGAATCACAGATGTATGACACCATGCTGGCAATAGCTGTGTAATTCGAACACTTTCAAAACTATTTTATATACTTGAGTATTTTGCCTACATGTGTATCTACACACCATATGTTGGCATATGTGTGCATGGTGCACACAGAGGCCAGAGTGGGCATCAGATTCCTAGAACTGGCATCATAGCTGGTTCTGATGCCATGTGGGTGCTAGGAATTGAAACCAGATCCTTTGGATGAGAAGCTATGTGTCTTAGCTGGTAAGCCACCTCTCCACCTCCAGCTATGAAATTCTAATGACACTAGCTAAAACACCACATTGAAAATTTGTACTTTCTCTTAAAATGTTAATCATACTTACAAGGGTATATTTTTCAAACAATTAGATAAATGATGAAAAACAAATATATTTCACTATACCTAAGATCATTTTGACTGAAAAAATTTGGTTTCCATTATTGAAACTACATTTGTTCCTATGAACATTATTTTGAGAGAGATTCTTTTGGTCTGTGATAAATATAATACATACATTATACAATTTAAAATATTTAATTGAAGATAGCCTAAGTCAGCCTCTGTCACTCTTTTTCCTCACATATATATATGTGAGTATATTTACATATACACACATGATCTATACACTCTGGGTATAGATGCTATACATATATGCATCTATCTTTGAGGAGAGTGGGTAGATGAAGATTGTTTGGGAAGCAAGAAGCCTTGCAAAAATTGTTAGGCCCACAGAAATTCCATTTGGACTGCCAAATTTGCATTAGTCCCACCCACAGTTTGAAATGTCACCCCACCCTCTCTCTGCCATCTGCACCACCACCTACTGATTCCTATGTCTCTAGTCTTAGAGAACAGAAGCATCTGCCTATGACAGGCATATTCAGACTTGCCCCCAAAACACAGATTTAAATGAAAAATAGAAAGTATATTAAAGAACAGTCAGAATATGTGCACATGTCTACATATTTTCATATGTATGTATGTATGTATGTACATAGTTGTAACCAGAACTCTGCCATCATAAGTTTTTCCTCACCTCCCACTCTTTCTTTTTTCCTCCTGAGTTCTTTCACTTTACAAGCATTGAAAAGAGACCATTTGTGATTAATACAAATGCACTTTGATGCATTAGCGACCTGTGACCTATGTGTGTTTATTCACTTGTGCCCATTCAAAGATGTGTCTATTTTTCTACTGACTTCCCAGGGCTTAGAGAATGAGTAGGGCATTGTGCAAAGACTCAACAGGAATGGGAGGCAAAGTGTCTCCCAGGTTGCTTGCAGTAGTGGTAGGAGATGAAGTATCGCTGAGTCTGCTGTGAAAAGCTTTGTTTGAGAGGAACAGTATACCAGTAACTTACCATCCTTTGAGCAAAGACCAAGTAGGTGGGTCATTCCGAGTTTATTTTCACAGATCCTACCAGCTATGGTCAAGCAAACCATGTTCTTGTCTTGCAGGTCACTATCTTCTCAACACATCCCTCAAGATTAACAAACATTGTTCTTAATTTTTTTAAGGTCCTATCTTACTGGGTCCACTCTTAAGAACTCTACCTCATCTATAATACATTTGACATCATCTCAACACACAAGTTGTGAAACACACAACTGAATTAGAGTTCAATCCATAGTGCAGACCAAGTAAACTAAGATGTATACTCTCTTTGACGTCTTGAAAACTGTAGCTTATAGAAACAACCCTGTTCCCATGTAAGAGTGATGTTGGGAAAATAATCATTTTTATCATTTCTATTCATTTCCATACTCTTGTGATGTAAATTGTTTTACTTTAAAATTTGTTTACCAAGTTGTCAAATTCTAGGCATCAGAGTCTAGGAAAACAAAGAAAATTCTTGCTCCTAGATTCATACGTAGTTGCTTCCTGACTTGTTTCCTCCTATTGAAATAAAGAACATAATGAAGTGAAGGAGGCAACTATAGACCAAAAGAGGGATTTATGGGAAGAATTCTTGGACCTTGATTTAGCCCATACTTATTTGAACAGAGAAATAATCAGTGCAAGTTTAAAAGAATGAGCAAGACAAGTTATAAATGGTGAGTGCCTCAGAGACATACTTAGAAATGAGATCAAGAGTCTCTGATAATGCTATGAATGCACTATTAGGTCATTGTGGGCTTTAAGCTGAGAAAGAACACAAGATAATTCTTATAGCAAAAATATTGATACACAAGCATGTGTCAAATGGACTTAACGGAGAGTTATGGAAACTAGACAAGGGACTATAAAACCATCCAAGCAAGGACAAGAGCGGTTTTCATAGCAGTGACTGCAATGTATGGATGACAACCAGGTTGTGGTTATATTTTTAATTTAGAAGCATTGAAATGTGCTGAAGCTAATGAGTAGCCTAAGACTGAGTTAAGACTGATAGCAAAGACTTTGAGCTGAAAGTTGGGTCAAGTGAACATTTATTGAGATAGAAAAGCAGGACTACTATAAATGTAGCTCAGTGGTAGAGCACTAAAGCTCTTAACTAGCATACATCAGGAATGTCATCGTTGAATACACAGCATTGGAATAGGGGAATGATGCAATTATATTATAAATGAATACATATTAGTATCACTAGACTATTGCAATTGTCATAAAAAATAATTAGTGATCATATTTTTTAGCTGTAACAAATACGGTTGATTTACTCAACCCTTCTTTACAACTTAGAATAATACACTATAAAACTAGATCAACTTAAAAAAATATAATGTACAAACATTGCTTTTATAAATCAAGAAAGAAAAGTAAGATACACTGAGGAGTTTGTTTTTGTTAGTTATTTGGACTTTTTTTGCACGAGAAAAATACCTGCAGAAGAGTTTAAGGGAGGAAAGATCACTATTGACTCATGAATTCAGGGATTCCTTCTATAGCAAGCTGGTTCTATCATTTTCTGACCAATATCAAGACAGAGACATTGGTGGTGTGAAGAATGCAGTAGAGCAGAGTAGTTTAGCTAATGGCATCTAGAAAGAAAGGGCATAGAGTGAAGGATGGAGGGATGGGGAGAGGGAACAGAAGGAAGAGCAGGAGGAGGATGAAGAGAAGGGGTAAAGGGCTGGTGAGATATGGGGAGAATAGTCAGGGGCAAGTGTGGGAACAAAATATATCTGTCAAAGGCATAGAGCCAATGACCTATTTCCTCCAACCAGTCCCTATCATCTACTTCTAAAAGTCTCTCAATAATGTCATCCAATTATGAATCCTTCAGTAGATTAATCATCGATTATGTCAGAGCTTTCATGATCCAATCACTTCTCCAAAGCCTATCAAGTGGCAGCCAAGCTTTTAACATATGAACCTTTGGGGACACTTCCTACTCAAACTGTGACAGTTTTATTACCAGGACTGAATTTAGATTTCTGGTTGTCAACTAAGTTTCCTTCCCTGGTACTTTATACACTTCTTCCTGCTGTTTTCTGTTAATGCCTAAGTGCTGATAAGGACAAGGATCATGTATGTTAGAAAGCAAAATAATATGTGAAGCATATAAGAGAAATTTCCAAGTTTAGATCTTAGCCTCCAAGTCACCCATAGTTTGCTATTGTCAATAAGTTCTTACAGTTACCCAAACTGTAATTTCTTTTTATTTTATTTTACTTTATTTTATTTTTATTATTAGTTACATTTTATTAACTCTGTATCCCAGCTGTATTCCTCTCCCTCCTTCCCTCCCAGCCTCACCCTCCCTCCCTCATCTCCTCTCTGCCCCTTTCCAAGTCCACTGATAGGGGAGGACCTCCTCCCCTTTCATCTGACCCTGGTTTATCAGGTCTCTTCAGGACTGACTGCAAAGTCCTCCTCTGTGGCCTAGGAGGACTGCTCCTCCCTTGCAGGGTGGGGAGGTCAAAGAGCCCACCATTGAGTTCATGTCAGAAATAGTCCCTGTTCCCCTTACTAAGGTACCAACTTGCATACTGAGCTACAGGTGAGCAGAGGTTCTAGGTTATTTCCATACATGGAATACAATCCTATTAACATGGAATTCAGAAAAATTAAGCAAATTGCCAACAAACAAAGAATGCTGGACACTATTACCATTATTGCAGTGTCCATTTATTTTTTTAAAGGTTAACAGTGAATCTTTTTTTTTAAGTTTTTATTTATTTATTATGTATACAATGTTCTGTCTGCATGTAGACCTACACACCAGAAGAGGGCACCAGATATCACTATAGATGGTTATGAGCCACCATGTGGTTGCTGGGAATTGAACTCAGGTCCTCTGGAAGAGCAGCCAGTGCTCTTAACCTCTGAGCCATCTCTCCAGCCCCCATTTATTTCTTTAATTAGTTTCATGAGAAAATCAATTGAGAGATTACATCAAATGAATTATTTGTTATATAGTTAGTTGCCTGATTTTACATATCTAGACACACAGACACACACACAACCACAGACACACACATTAAATTAAATATATCGAAGTTGTATATATTATTTATTTTCCTTTTCAACACATTATTAGGCGTTGTTTACACACAAAACAAAAACTTTCTATAACTAGAAAAGTAGAATAGTTTTGATTTTGATTTTTAAAATTTATTTATTCACTTTTCATCTCTATCAAAGCCCCCTCTCTCCTCTGTCCTAAGCGCCACCCTCCCACCCTCTTTCCCCTTTCACCCCCTCCCCTTCTCCTCAGAAAAGAGGACCCCCCCACTACCTACCTGTCTGGGTACATCAAATCTCATCAGGACTTGAGTACGTCCTCTTCCACTAAGGCCAGACAAAGCAGCCCAACTAGGGGAAAGTGATTCAAAAACAGGCCACAGAGTCATATTTGAGACAGCCCCTGCTCTAATTGCTAGGAGACTCTCATGATGACCAAGCTACCCATCAGCTACGTATGTGTAAGGGACCTAGATCCAGTCCATGCATGCTCTTTAGTTGGTAGTTTAGTTTCTGTGAGCCCCTATGGCCCTAGGCTAGTTGACTCTGTTGGTCTTCTTGTGGAGTTCCTGTGCCCTCCAGGTCCCTCTATCTTTCCCTGAACTCCACCACAAGACTTCCTGAGCTCTGCCTAATGTTTGGCTGTGGGTATCTGCATCAGTTTTTATCTGCTGCTGTGTGAAGCCTCTCAGAGGAAAGTTATGCTAGGCTCCTGTCTACAAGCATAGTAGAGTGTCATTAACAGTGTCAGGTGTTGGCTCTCTCCAATAGGAAGGATCTCAATTTGGGCCAACCATTGTCTGGCCATTCCCTCATTTTCTGCTCCATCTTTATCCCTGCACACCTTGTAGAGAGCTTAAATATTTGGTTGAAGTTTTATGTGTGGGTTGGTGTCCCTGTCCCTCCATTGGAAGTCCTACCTATCTATAGGAGGTGGTCACTATGTATCTCTCTCTGCTAGGAGTCTTAGCTAGAGTCACCTCCATATCCTCCCAATAGCCTACCCTTTTGAGGATCTCTGAGATGTGCCGCCCCCCATCATTTTTTCTCTCCAAGTCCTCTCACTTCCTAGCCCCACTCTCCTCTAACTTGATCCAAACTTTCTTTTTCTCTGCTACCCCCTCTCTCACCCAGTTCTTTCCCTTCATCTGCTTCTGAGATCTATTGTATTCCCCCTTCTGAGGGAGGGTCAAGCATCCTTTCTTGTGCCTTCCTTGTTACTTAGCTTCTTTGGGTCTGTGTATTGCAGAGTGGCGATCCTCTACTATATGACTAATATCCACTTATAATTGAGTACATACCATGGTGTCTTTCTAGATCTGGGTAACCTCATCCCAAATAATCTTTTCTAGTTGCATTCATTTTCCTGCAAATTTCATGATTTCCCTGTTGTGTAAATGTACCACAGTTTCTTTTTCCATTCTTTGGTTGAAGGGCCTCTGGGTTGTTTCAAGTTTCTGGCTATTACGAATAGAGCTGCTATGAACACAGTTGAGCAAGAGTCTTTGTGGCGCAGCATCTTCAATGTATATGCCCAGGAGTGGTATAACTGGGTACTGAGGTAGCACTATTCCCAGTATTTGGAGAAAGAGGCAGATTGATTTCCCAAGTGGCTGTACAAATTTGCACTCCTACCACCAATGTAGGAGTGTTCTCACATCCTCTCTAGCATGTTCTGTCACTTGAGTTTTTTATCTTAAACATTCTGATGGGCGTAAGATGGAATCTCAGAGTTGTTTTGATTTGCACTTCCCTGATGACTAAGAATGTTGAGCCTTTCTTTAAGTGCCATGAGATATTCCATTGTTGAGAATTCTGTTTAGTTCTGTACCCCATTTTTTAATTAGGTTATTTGGTTTGTTGGTGTTTGATTTCTTGAGTTCTTTGTATATTTTGGATATATCAAGGGAATACAAATTGGAAAAGGAAGAAGTCAATGTACCTCTATTGGCAGATGATATGATAATATATATAAGTGACTTCAGAATTTCTACCAAAGAACAAACACCTTCAGCAATGTGGCTGTATCCAAAATGAACTCCAAAATATCAGTAGCCCTGTCTTATACAAATGATGAATGGGATGCTCAAGAAAGTAAGGAAACAATGCCCTTCACAATAGTCACAAATAATAATAATAATAATAATAATAATAATATTTTGGTGTGACTCTAACCAAGCAAGTGAAAGACAAATATGACAAAACTTCAAGTCTCTGAAGAAAGAAGATAGCAGAAGATAGAAACATCTTCCATGCTCATGGATCAGTAGGACTGATACAGTAAAAATGGCTATATTACCAAAAGCGATCTACAGATTCAGTGGATTTCCCATCAAAATTCTTTACAGATCTTGTAAGAATAATCTTCAATTTCATATGGAAAAATAATAATCCACTGTCACTCCAGGCCCAGGAGATCTGAAACCCTCATTTGAACTCTATGGGGATTAGGAACACATGTAGTGCATATATACACATGCAGGCAAAACACCCAAGTACATAAATTAAGACAATTTTATAAAACAGAAAAAGAAACAGATATTAACCCATTTAGACTGGGGTTGTTTGCCTATGTTCAGTTGTTCCTGGAAGCATGTTGCCAATTACAATTTTATTCACCCTTAAAGTTGATTAATAATCTTTTATTTAATCTTCTGAAATTCATCTTATTTCCACTTCTGAATTGATTAAAATGATGAAAAGAAATTTTAAATCAGCTTTTCTTTGTCTGTGCACTATTGTCTGTTGAGCTAGCCTGACTGTAAGGACAGTTGAACCCCCCTCCAATCAAACCTTAGATTTTTGTTGTAAATCAACTAAAGTGAGCTTCAAATTTGGATGAAGCAGCCTTTCCATTTAGGGACGTAAAGCTGCACTGTATAACAAGCAGTAGCCTTGGTAGCTTACAAACTCTTGATATTTGGCTGGTAACTTTGTCTGCTGCCATCCAAGCAGGAGATATGTTTTTACAGACATCAGCCATCCAGGTTGGAATGAGAAGCACCCTTTAAATAAAGTCTGAGCACAGCTGGTAACAGCTGTTATGACAGATATTTTTCTTTAAATTAGCATCTTTATAATGAGTTGCTGCTGGTGATGGCGACTTGTGGTTACTAGGATCATAAGCCATTTAAATTGACATGAATTTGTGCCGTTAATAAACTACAGGTAAACAGAATGTTTTCATTATGGAAACAAATATATATTTGAGATACTGATTTGCATAAGCAGCTGATCTTCCTCAAATATGCAGAATAAATTGCCACATTACATCTAACAGAGACTGAGTGTATTACCCAGCTTTTTTTTCTAAACATGTCAATAGATGCCAGCTATTATTTAATATGTGGGATTCAGTTCCATGGAACAGCTAAATTTAGATGCAGTTGCATTACTCATGGAGAGACAAACAAGCCAAAAATGGGTTTCTCACGAAGTCACCGGCTTAAAGTGAATTTCTTTAACGTCTCCATACATTATCTTTATATCTCAGAAGCTAGGACAAAAAGATCCACCTTCTGTCCTGTTTGGTCACTGTGAGTGTGAGTCAAGGGCTTGCTCGTGCTGTCTTCTCAGCCTGGTTTGTAGTTCAGATTTCTTGATTTTGATTTCGATGCCTCATTCCCGGACGGTGTTGCGTTAGAGCCTTCCTTTTTCCTGAGCATAAGTGAGATGACCTCAGTGTTGTTCACATTTTTTAAATGTAAATCTCAACTCACTGTTATAAAAGCTTATCTCCCATCTAAGCTGCTATGATTCACCCATAAAATATGCTTATTTGATGACATAATAGTAATAGTAGCAAATCCATAGCATTGCCATTAATTGGTAATATATGTGTATTTATATTTTAATAGACTTGAAATTGCTAGTCACTGTTACAGTGAAGCCAAGTCAATAAAGATTAATCATTTCATATTGTTAAATTATTGTCAATCAGATTCCTAACATGTTGCTAAGTGGGTAAATATATACACTTAATCAAAACATTGTTACTCACTAATGGACATTTATGTATGCGTTTTTCAAAATTAAATGATCAAATGAAGTGGGCATAAAGAAGTAATCTCAGGAAACCTGTTTATATTTTGGTAAGATTTAATTCACCACTCAGCTGCTCCATTGCTAGACATGTTGCTCTATAAGCTTAGCTTAATTTATTTGCAGTAAGCTAAAATACAAACAAAATTATTTTATTTAAATTTACTTAAGACATTAATCTCCTTTGAAGTTTGAAAGGGAATAAAGCAAATCTGATCCATACTTTCTTTTTTTTCTTTTTTTTCTTTTTTCTTTTTTTTATTTTATTAATTTATTTTTTTGTTATCAATCACAGGTTAGGTACTTTGCATCCCAAGCGTAGCTCCCTCCCTCATTCCCTCCCACCCTCCCCAACCCTCCCTCATCTCCTCCCCGCCCCCTCCAAGTCCACCAACGGGGGAGGACCTCCTCCCCTTCCATCCAACCGCAGCTCATCCTCTCCCCTCAGGGCTGGCTGCAATGTCCTCCCCTGGTGATCCATACTTTCTACGTGTAGGCATTTGATATGTATTATCCAACATGCAATAATTGACTTTCTTCTCAAATTTCACAGGTCTGTTGTAAACAGTTGTATAATTCTCTAAAATTTTACATTTTGTATGCTATATCATGAAAGTTTGAGTAGTCCCAATTTCCACAGAAGAATAACAATTTTGCACAGGAATCAGAATCTTCCACAGTATAGACTGCACTTCTTTTTCCAATCTTTATTCCCTTGTTACTATGTCATGATTAAAGCATTAAGCAGAACTAAGCTGTACCGTCATATGTCATACCTTGGACTGTTTTACATTAAAGTGGTCCATTGAGTATCAACTTGAATACATCCCCCAAATGTGAGCTAACATCCTTACATAAGGAAAAGGTAACTGATGTTCTTCTGCATGTTTCTTGTCTCTAAATCAATTTTTTTTCCTTTTAATAATTTTTATTTTTTATATTAATCACAGGTTATTTATTTTGTATCCCAGCGGTAGCACCCTTCTTCTTTCCCTCCTAATCCCACCCTCCCTCATCTCCTCCCTGCCCCTTTCCAAGTCCACTGGTAGGGGAGGTCCTCCTCCCCTTCCATCTGACCTTAGTAAATCAATTTTTAAAATCTATAAAACAATAAAAGACTAGATACTACACAAAAGAGGAATCAACCTAAAAGTTTTTAATCTACACTAGAAATTTCAAAGTATTTCTTTTCTACCAAGAAATGGAAAAATGTCTCCTTTTATCTTGTTTTAAATTTTTGTCCTAACATTTATTCATACTACATTTTTGTGAAAAAATAAAATACGAAAATAAAAAAATAGTCTTACCAAAATTGCATGGACCTTATGTAAGCTTTTTGTTTTACAAACAACATAGTTTTCCCTCAAGAAAGCATTGAATATTTGAAATTTAAACATTTTCTCATTTGTAGCATCACTAAAAACAACACTTACACCACATAACACTGAACAAAGTTGTCTTAGCTGTTCCGATAACACTAGCCTTTACCACTAATTGAGTTACCAGTTGTTGGTGGACAGGTTTTGTGTGTTTGCAGTTTTTTCATGTCATTTATTTACTACTTTGAGTGAAGAAAAGCAAAATATTGCTTACATGTTAGATGGATTTTGTATTATGATAGCAGTTGGAAATTGTATGCATTATAAATCAATTTTTATCATATAGAAGATTATGCCTACTTCATCTTTACATAATACACTATTGAAATAAAATCAATGGTTAACAAAGAAAACACTTTTGGAAAATCTATTGCACATTTCATTAATTTACATAAACATCTAATAAGAGTCAAAACAGAGAAGACTTTTGCTTTCAGGAATCATTAGCTAAGAAAAGGGAAATTAAGGATGTAATGAAGCCCAGAATGGCGAGATGTGGCTTAGATCTTGATGTCTGGGAAAGATTGTGTTAAGGAAATCATCAGGTAACTCTCTGAATTACCTTCCAGAAGTTTTAGCTGAAATCAGGGAGGCAACATTGAATTAGATACATGCTTCAAGGCATCAGAACAGTGTGATTAAAAGTCCAAAGTTGAAAAAAGAAAAAAACTAAGATGTGAATTAACAAGGAACATTTACAGGTCTTTCCTCTTTGTACATTTTTGGCAGCCCTTGGCATATGTAAACCTGTCTCATCACATGATTCATTCATAATAATATTTGTATTGTTTGGCTTCTCGGTGGATGAAAGTTTTGATCAATATATATCTAAAATCCATGTATATACTATAGTTAATTGTTTATTGCTATGAAGAGATATGATCAAAGCAACTTAAACAAGAAAGCAATTAATTGTGGACCTTCGAGGAAGATGAGACCCTGACTATGGTGGAGGAAAGCAGGTTGACAGGCAAACAGGCAGGAAGTGCAGCCAGACCTGAGAGCTTACACGTTAAGACAGCAACCACAAGGCAGAGGGGAAGAGAGAGGCTGGGCCTAGGGTGACCTTTGAAATCCCAACCTTCAGGGACACATCTCTTCCAGCAAGGCTATACATACTTCAACAAAGCTCCTTCCCAAACAGTTCTACTAACTGCAGACCAACCATTCCAAAGTATGAGTCTATGGGGGCCATTCTCATTCAAACAACCAGTCTCGATACCTGGTTACCTTTATTCTCATTAGGATTTCATCAAATTTTCTATCCTTTAAGACAATAACAAATGCTATTGCGTATAATAATGCATTTATATATGATATATTTTGAAGTAATTCAGCATTCCATTTTTGGAAATCATTAACTAGCACTTTTGTTTGTTTCTTTTTTGCTTTTATTTATTATTTAAAACACATAAGTAAATAAGCCAAACTATAAAAAAAAATGTTTGCAACTGTCTAAAATAACAGTTTCAGCCATAATTTTAAACATTCCTGTAACACTTCAAAGATAAGACCATATAAATTTCCAAGACTATGAATCATTGTCCTGGATTCCTGGAGGTGGCAAGTTCTATTTCACAGGGGGAAATGATTGCTCAGTTACCAGCCCATCCCTTCTTAGCTCTTAAAAGGAATGCAAAACTAAAGCTTCCATCTTGATCTCGTTTTATGTCCTTTGTCACAACTTAATGCTCTGAGACATTGCAATGGTCCTAGTTTAAGATGATACTATATTGTCATTTTTACTATCAGTTATTTCTTGCTCCTCAATATATCGTATTAATAATTGCATAACATATTAAAGTCACCTAGGTACTATGGCAAACTGATATTACCAGACAGAAGTCTTTTCAAAACTGAAGCCAAAATATAAATTTCTGGAAGACTCACCAAGTCAACTCACCAAACAAAAGGAGGTGAGACCATAGAAGCTGATTTGCATATTTAAAACCCTTTTTATTGTGTCCTTGTGCCAAGGTACAGGCTATGTGATTGTGTTTGGGTCACATTTTTTTCAAAAGGCCAGGAAAGGCCAGGCAGGGCACTTTAACTGACAGTTCAGTCCAGTTATGTTCATTATGGAAAGAAAAAGTGAAATAGAAGGATACATTGCCTGTCTGGAAAATTGGAAGTGCTCACCATATCCTTAATGTTAGGTCATCCTGAGGCATCTTTTCAGAGGAGTTTTCAACAGCCATGCATAATTAACCCAGGGCAGTAAGAAAAGGTCCATCACAGACTTGGGTTCATATCTAAGACTAATGAAGAGGCTTCTTTCATCATTTTGCTCTACCTCAATATGTTGTGAAAAATCTCCTATAAGGTAAAAGAAATGTGCAATGAACATCTGTTGTGTAAACAAGTTCAGCACATTTTAATTTCTTCAGACCTTAACTTTATGTTTAGATGTATAGATGCACTGGCTTACATGAAATAGTGAACACTGTTTGAGATCCACATATCACAATCTCATGTTTAGCATCATTCACAAACAAATTCAGTCTCCTTTTTTATAACTCTGTCATACATATTCACATATCCCAAGAAATGTATCTACCTATAAAATATAAGCATGCACAGAACTTCGATGATCTCTTGTCTTCTTCAAAACTACTTTCTTCTTATCACATTGAACTATGAAATGTCCTTCAAAGGCCAGCTCAACTTATACTGAGGATAAAAAGCTTTTCTTTGTAATCACAGGTCAAAGATATTTTATTATTTATGTATGTTTTATTGCTTCTTCACATCTGTAGTTTAAATCACGCTTCACATGGATTTGCCTTGTACTTGCTTCTACAATGTGCTAAATTTCCTTGATAAGTAGAAATGATTTCTCATTACTTTCATAGCCATAGCAGCATTTTTTTTACCTTCGTTGACTGCATACCAGTGTAGTTTACAAACAGCAATGACTAACTTGTTCAGAGAAGCCTAAATGATGGTATGCTTTTTTTTTATTTCATTGAAAATATATTATCAAAATAATTTTCTCTCAGTTTTTTGTAAAGGTGTTGGAGAACTATCCTTTTTTGTGAGATCAATTAGCTCATACTTATTTAGAGATTCAGAATGTGTGCAGTTGTGTGACTTTCATTGATGTAATTCAATGTCCTTTGATGACCTGAAAACTAGAGTGATAGTAACTTTTAAAAATGATGAATTTTGAAAATGCATGCTTTTGAGTTATACCGTTAATTTTAATGTCTTAAACATGAGGAGAGAGAACACATTTTAAAATTCTTTTATATCATATAAACTCTGGATAATGCCTCCTTATTTTCCTACAATATAGAGTTGCTGACACGTCATCAAGCTTTTGGCAGGTTTAATGTAAATCTTTGAAAGAATTTGGAAAAAATCCAAAGGCATCATATAATTCCTTTATTAAAATCTATTTTGCCCCAAATTCATTCATATACTCGTTGTTATAATATCCTTATGTTCCAAACTTAATTACTCTAACTTCCACATGCAGTGGAGTTGTATTATGCCTTAAAAAGCATGTTAGTTGTCATATATATAATGCAAGATAATTGAAGCTGATTTTATTTGTGTGTGTCTGTGTGAGTTAGGTCATATTTCTTCTGCCTTTAACCACTGAGTCTCTACTTCCAAGGTAACAACTTTGAAATGACATTGAACATTCCATAATTGTTTACTACAATCTGCTTGTGTTTGCTCACCCATGCTATTTCTGTGCCTTCAAAAATTTTATAGTTGAAGGTTTAAAGTTTGCAATTTTCTATCTACAGTTAAGATCTATTGATTCTTTGAGGCGGTATGTGCTTATTTGAACATCTAGTCTAGTCAGTCACTTCATATAAGTATCCGTTTTTGTGATGTGACATATACATACACAACTGTTTAAAGCTGTGGCATTGTCAGGTCACGGAAATGTGTAGCTTCTGTAAGTGACAATGCAGTTATTGAAAAGCATAGTGCTCATGTAATCCTCTATAAAAGCAAGTGGGGAGGATTTAAGTTCAAGAAGCCATAATGCCCAAACATGTGGCCACTACCCAGTACTTAATAACTACAAATATTGATATACTATAGGCCATACAGTTTGCCTGCATTCAACAAGCCTAGCTTCTTTCTCTGGATTTCAGACTCACAATAGTGTTACATCTGACTGCCTTCCTTTTATTTCATTATCAAAACCATTGAAATTCAATGTCTTTATTTATAGTAAAGACTTCATAATATCAAAACTAAATAAGACTGTCCAAATGTGACTATACTCACCGTCCAGACTAGCAACATTGACTTTCCATCCTGCTGCTTCTCTTTGCGTATCTCTGCAAGAGTAGAATTAGCTAGAGTATTACCCTAATGCAGGCAAGTGGTGAGTACCACATGATGTGCTGCTAGTTCAAACCAGATGCTGTTTCCTAATTACTCTGATTTTTACAAGTTGTATTAGTTACTAGAAATGCTTTTAAAAAATCCTGCAGATGGGGCAGTTTACAAAGCTGAGATTCATTTTCTCCCAAGAACAACAAGCTGTTACCAGGCTTGCTCCTTCCTGGAGCTTTTACCTCCTGAGCTTGTCCATGGCCGCCTTCTCTGTGGCTTCACAGGGCATCTTCTCCAAGCATCTGTTTTTCATGCTGTCTCTGTGTATGACCTCACCCTCTCTGAACAAGGATACCAGTCATACGTGATTAAGGCCTGAACACAAGGAACTTCTCTCTCTCTCTCTCTCTCTCTCTCTCTCTCTCTCTCTCTCTCTCTCTCTCTCTCTGTCTCTCTCTCTCTCTCTCTCTCTCTCTCTCTCTCTCTCTCTCTCTCACTCTC
>CM053763.1:50785165-50836056 GCA_028658305.1 Pachyuromys duprasi | reverse complement strand
AATGATAGATCTGGGGGAGGTTGGTGAGACTTGGGGAGAACAAGAGCTCCACAAAGACCAAACTGAGCAGGGCACAGGGGTCTTGTATGAGATGGTTTCTACAATCAAGGACCATGTGTGGATGTGGCCTGGAACCCCCGCACAGATGGGGCCCATGATAGCTCGGTGTAGGACTGAAGACCCTAGTGAGGGAAACAGGGACTGTTTCAATCATGATCTTGATGGCTGACCCTTTGACCCTCCCCCATACAAGCTGGGGAGTGACAGACTGGCTAGATCCCAGGGGAGGACATTGCAGCCAGCCCTGAGGAGACAGGATAAGCTGGGGTTGGATGGAAGGGAAGGAGGTCCTCCCCTGTTGGTGGACTTGGAGGGGGTGGGGAGGAGGGAGATGAGGGAGGGAGTGGGAGGGTGGGAGGGAATGAGGGAGGAGGCTACGCCTGGGATTCAAAGTACCTAACCTGTGATTGAGATAAAAATAAATAAATAAATAAATAATGAAATCACATAAAAAAATGTACAGCTTTATTTATCATCAAATATTCTCCACTTTAGTAACCAAAAACCTTTCAAGAAAATTCTCAGTAAGGCATAAATAATATCAATTTAATTATATATCCATGAAGTTCTGGTACAGTGTCGGATATGTTTTGTTTATTCTGTGTTTAGCTTCCAGTAATGGCAAAATAATGAAAGATTTGTTTTTAATATCTTTTATACTTTTATCACAACCCAATGAACAGTTGCTTCAAAGATAAGCGACAGTAGGAAAGAAACAGATGGGATATAAACCCATGAATAGGAGTCACTCTGTGGTCAGCCTGTAAAGGATGACCCAGTGATAGCTATCACTATGGTTGTTGATTCATAGGAACTATGGTATCACCCTAGAGTTTTATAGAAGAGTGAATGAGTTTCATTCAAATGCTAAGATTAACATTAGTAATAAAATATCATTGAACGGTGTTGTGTTACCTAACACAAAGTGTTCTAGCCTCTTGAGATTATGGCAGTCCTCCAAACACAAATATGTGTAGACCTTTTCTATGTGTACCTTGATTTACTTACCATACTGAATCTTAATCTTGAACTTCTCAATAATTAACCAGCGTCTTATTGCTGTACCATTGGTTGTGATTAGACATATTAAACAACTTATAATTATTATTATTTTTCTTTTGAGTTACAAATAAAGACCTTTATCTACTTCCACCTTTGTTGCTGTCCCTACTTGCCAGACATATCTACTAATGTAAATCTTAAGGAATTAGATATTAAATAAATTTTAAAATAAATAGGAAATTATTAAGATTCCAGTTTTGTGTTGGAAAAGAGTTTTAACTTAGACCTAGGAAAGGAATCATGATTTCTTCCTACTCATTAAACCGATTGAGTAGAACCTTTGGAGGCTTTCTAAATGTCATACTACCTTAATATGGTATTTGTTTGTGTATATTTTGGGAAAGGTGTGCTCACTAATGAATTTAAGACAGCATGGCAGCATTTTATGTGTCGCACAGTCTCAGTTCTGTGAAATATTGTCATGGTTACCTGCAAAGCAGCAGGATGTATGTGGGTGAAAGATGAGGCTCAAGAAGCATAAGAATAGGCTCTGGACCAAGAGAGGAAGGTGGGGACAGGTGGCAGAAGTGGGACCAGGCCACTGCTTTTAGAAGAAGGCAGTAGCCGCACTGCTGGTCATGGTCTGATTATTATTATTTCAGCTGGTTGTATCTCCAAAATTGCTTCCTGAATAGAAGTATGTTCCAAACAAATCTTAAGAAAGTTAAGGTAAGTTTGTATTATTAAAGCGATAATAATTTAAGAGGTTTCAAGAAGATGTGGTGTCATCCCCTGACTTCAGGCATTTTCAGATTATTGAATCGCCTCATCATCTAGATTGCAAACATTATTGCATTTACCTAGAATATTTAGCCACTTTTGTGTTCAAAGAGCTATACAGCTCAACTTTATTTTACCGATCATCTCCTGAAACACAAAATATCTTCCTGTAATTATTAGTTCTTCTTAATGCTTAAATCTTTAAAAATCTAATTTCTATTTCAGTTATTTATTTGTGGCAGGTTAATCATTACATTTTCTTTCTTACTTTTCAAAAAATTTCTTAAAAGCAATATTGTTCTAAAATGTTAAAAATTAGGTAACTAAAGCATAAATTTAACAGCCTTGATAAGTACAGTCTACATGGTGGAGAACAGGAACTAATAGAGCAGAGGGCTGGAGGGATGGCTCAGTGGTGAGGATAACTTGCTGCACAAACACAAGACAGGATGTTGGAGCCCAGAACACTAAAATCTGTGTGTAGCTTCATACATCCCTTTAACCCAGCACCAAGAGAAGATGACAGAGATAAGAGCAGAAAGCTCCAAGTTCAACAAGAGACCTTACTTCAAAGGAACAAGAAGGGTGATATCCAACACTGAGACTTTCTTCTGACTTCTGCATGCCTGCATACATGCATTCACACAATACACATACACGCGCGCGCACACACACACACACACACACTCTACAGAGTGCCTGCAAAAAGAACTAACAGATCACGAGTTGTGTTATTAGAATTCTTGCAAAATGAGAAAGACAGAACTCAAGAAATTCTCAAAAACAATTTAATTTGAAAAAAGAAAGAAAGAATATGAACATAAATATGATGAGTCCCAAATTAGGCAGAGGAACAAGGAGACTTGCAAATACTGGAAGAGGAGATATCTAAAAAGAAACAAGCCAATTAAGAAATGTGATAAAAACCATGATGCAAGCTCACTTTCTCCTCTTATAATAAATATGAGGAATGAGCTGATATATGAAACAATGTCTAAACATCCAACATTACTAAACACATGACAGCAAGAACGCTGTGTGGCACAAAGTGAGCATCACTCCCTGCACAGAAACACTATATCACTACATGTTAACTCATGTAAATTATCTTGGATTAAGATTTTTATAATTACCAGTTATGCAACTTCTATTCCTATACAACTAAAGCTGTTTTAAAACTACTACATGGATAATATCATTATTGGTCAATTTAGTCAATAACATAAACACAAACACTGAAAATCATATAACTTCATGAAATAGGATCAGATTTACAAAAATAATAATAATTTTATTTTCCATGAAGTTTACGTAACTCTTTTTCCCATAAACATTTTTGCACTAGCATCTGTGCAGCTTAAGTTGATGCTAAAACCAAACAGGAAAGAAACCAGTAAGAAAGGAGTGATCAGAAGAATAGCTGCAAGATTCAGTAGGCTGGTTTTTCTCCAGGGCCCAATTATAACAGAACCAATTACGTTCTCAGAGGCTCTTGTGCTTCTTCACAATTCTCCTACAGGTCCAGGAAATAAAACTCTGCATGTATGTGTGTCAGGATTTACTAATATGGATTTCAAATATTGCTCCATCCATCAATAGAACTTCATGTCCGAAGGGGAAATGGAAGCTAATATGTGTTTAGTTAGATTTTTCAAATAATGTCAAAATCACAGACGTACTGTAAAGTAAGAATTAATGGCAGTGAGAATGTTAATTAATGCTTTAATTTTTCTTCTTAAAACATTACATCCACCCCTTTGTTTTTCTTTATTTCATTAGTATGGAAAATGAAGAAAGAAAAGAAGGAAGGAAAAAAGAAAGCATGGGGGTGTTGGGGAGGAAATGGAAGGAAGAAATCTTTCAAGCTTTCAAGTCCAAGGTCTCATTTGCAGTCTGTTGACCGTGTATCTATAGCATTGTTGGGAACATGCTGTGAACAAAGCTACTATCTCTCGGCACACAGTATGCTCTCTGCATTCCATAATTGAAAAAAGAATCAAAGGACAATATGAACATTGCAAAAGGACAAAATTTTCTCTCATGAATGTCTGCTATGACTTCTCTTTAAATTGAGCCGTTAGTCTTTTTTTTTCTACAAAGAAACCTGTACTTTTAATTCCAGCTTGTAACTTCTCACAAAGACAAAAACATTTTGATTTTGAATACAATGTGTTTGTATGTTGTTGTTGTTGTTGTTTAATAACACTAACCCTTCAAATTTATGCTTTGTCTGTCCAGAATAAATAATGAGAGAGTATTCCATAATAACCGGGTGACTATTTTAAAAACACTGCAATAGATTTGGAACCATTATTATAGAGGTGAAGTCTTTGTGTTTGAAATGCCCACAAAACTTGATGCATTGCAATCAACTGTGAGGATCAGAAGGGATAGTAATACTGTGGTTTTCTAGCAATTTTTATTTCTTATTAATGTTGGTAAAACATGTAAGTCAAATACTTGTTTACATTTTCAAACAGTAGTGGCAACACATTCACCATTCTCTATCAACAGTGTAGATTAAAGCCAAAAGCTCCTCTCCCCCAGTCTAGGTAAAATAAAAGCAATAGAATATTAGAAATGGATGCCACTGCACTTATAAGTAGGACTAGAAAGCAGGGTATCAGCAGACCAAAAGTGTCTCCAAATTTGTGGAAGCCAACAGTGAACTAAGGATGCCAACAGGTAGCTTGGGCTGTGGGAGTTTGTTGTACAATCCTGGGAGAAGAAAGGACGGGGAGGAAGTTCAGATGTGAACATGGAGATGTCATGGAGCAATAGACACTGCATACCTCCTCTCCAAACCGCCACATACAGAACAGTCTACAGTGAGAATGCACCCAGTGAGACCTCCGACTGACCATGAGCTTATAAATCACTCAATGGACTCCTCTGAAAATAATTAAAAAGCAGCTAATGCAGCTGCTGGCATTTCAATGTAAATCCTTTCTAATTCTGGAGTTTTAAGTGTATTCTAACTAAAAGCTGGTTGCCTGACTCATTACCCTTAGAGTCAGACAAATTTTTCTTCATAGAAAGAAAGAACTCTTTACTCTTATTTATGAACCAATAACCAAAGTTTTTTTCATCTTATCTTTATTAGTTGATATTAAGACACATGAAAATAAGAAGTCAATATAAAAATTTTAAATTTATCCCAACTGCAAAGCAAGGTCATTTCAAGTAAACAAAATAATATTAAAATAAATGGTATACTGTCTTTCAATAATCACTAATATATTTGTGCCATAAAAATATTTACATGTTAAGTAAGAGTGTCAATTAGAAAAAGAGGAAAAAAGCTACTGCAAAGAAAATGTATGATCTCAAAACATAAATACTATATGAAGTTAAGGAGAATGTAAATAAAATCCAGATTACATTATTGAGCAAGAAAAATGCAAAAGAAAAATCTAAGGGACAAAGAATTATAAGTGTTATTTGACTGACTATAGCATTCAAGACAAGATTAAAATATAGAAATATGCAAAGTATTCTGGGAGAAAGGATAATCAAAGATAAACAAAAAATCCTTATGAGAGGGACAAACCAATATTAATAGAGGACCAATATGGATCATTCAAGAAAGATCCATTGATGTATTCATTGTTTAGGTCTTGTTTATGCATTTATTTCTGTGAAAGACTTGCACAGCACACACACTGGTCTTCTGGCTTACAAACATTCCTTCCCCTTTTCTGAAATGATTCCTGTGCTATAGATGTGAGGTAAGCTAACATGAAGTGGGAGGAGTCTCATGGAGTCCCAATCCTAGAGAAATAACCATAGGCAACTAATGATTGCTTGAAATAGGGAGTATTAATCTCTCCTAGGGATGAGATCCCTAAAGGAGTTACCCAATACAAAATGCAAAGTGAAGAGTTTTGCAATCGTGTGAACACAAACAACAAAAATGTACTCAGCGGGTTGTATTCATAAACGAATGAGAGAGACAGAATTGAGGATATGCACTAGTAAAGTGAAGGATTTACTAGAATTACTAAAGCATTATTTCTAGAAAAGGGTTAAGTTTGAGCAGAAAGAGAAATAAAGGTAAGTCCTGGTGTGACAACTGTACAGCAGATGTAGAGACCAATCTGTCCATAACTGATAATATTTTGCTTATGAGCCATATATTTGATATGATCAAATGAGAAAGCAGTTTCATCATAAAACTATAAAGTATCACATCAAAATTCTCATTTCAGAAACTTAAATAGAAGTTCAAGCTTCAAAGTTAATGATAAATTAAATATCTGGAAAAATTGTGTGGTTGAAATGCAATGTTTAAGTCTAAATTGGAGTTGAAAAACAAGGGCTTCTGGAAAAAATAAAATTAACAAACACATATTAAAATTGAGGAATACATGACACGATTAAAATTAAAGGTGCAAAGAATGGTATAATACAGCCCTATACCTTACCTGAGGAGGGGTGTCTCTGCAGGTGTCAGGCAGAGAAGTACACCACAAAGAAGTGAGAATGAAAACACAGTTCAGATTGACTTCATCAACCTGGATCAAGACTTCTAAAGAGTCTGATATCAAGCTATTTTTTCCAACATATGTAAGCCCAGTATAGTTCGAAAAAAAGTGTTTCCTGGTATAATACAATCCCAGGTACACAAAGAATTTTAATTACATCTAAACCCAACTCAGAGTACATGTCATTTTTTTTTTAAACAAGAAGATGGTTCTATAGATAGGTTGCCTGTACTAGCTTAGAAGCCTAAGAGTCTGGCGTGATCTCAGTCATACAGAGAGCACAGAGATCATTCAGGCTATTAGCCCCCTATGGTTTCTTGTTGTGGAAGCTTTGGTGAGCCTCTGGCTGTAAGGGTCATTTAGACCATCAGGTCTCTCCAGGTTTGGTTGTGGGAGCTTGGTGAGACCCTGGCTCTAAGGATCCTTTTAGATTACTAGCCATGTCCAGTCCCAGCTGTAGGAGCTTGTAGGAGCTAGTCCCAGCTGTTGGGCCTAGCCCAACAGATAGCTCAAATCATCAGGCTATGTGCAGGTTTGAATTGGTATGACCCCCATACACTCATATGTTTGGATGTCTGGCCCACAAGGGAGTGGCACTTTTAGGAGGTGTGGTCTTGGTGGAGTAGGAGTAGCCTTGTGGGAAAAAGTGTGTCACTGTTCATTTGGGTAGGCTTTGAGAGCTCTTATGCTCTGGCTATGTCCAGTGTGGCATAAAGTCTTGTTCTGCTTCCTGCGGGTCAATATGTAGAACTCTCAGCTCCTTTTCCAGCACCATCTCTACCTGCATGGTGCCACACTCCTCACCAGTTATGATAATGTACTAAAGTTCTGAAACTGTAAGTAAGACCCAATTAAATGTTTTCTTTAAGAGTTGCCTTTGTCATGGTGTTTCTTCACAGCAATAAAACCGTAACTAAGACAGAAGCCAGGGTTTAACAGGTACAGGGGCATTGTTGTGATGAACCTGAGCATGCTTTTGTTTGAAGGACTGTGGATTTGGGGACTTTGAATTAGGAAAGTAGTAGAATGGTGTAATTGGGGGCTTAATGGACCATCCTAGAATAAAAATGAAAGAGAATGCTGCTGAGGAACTGTAGCAGCCTTGCTGAAGAGGTTTAGTATGTTGAAGAATTTTTGTATGTTGACTAGAAATTGTTCTTGTGATATTTTGTTGAAGAATGGATCTGAAGAGTCTGCCTGAGGCTAAGATAAAGAGATTAAAATAATTGCATTGGCAAAGGGAATCTCAGAACAGCCTAGTATAGACTCTTTTCTGTGGCTCACCTTTATGAAGAGTGTATTGATATAATGGAGCAAGATGAGCAAGGAAAAATACAAAATGGATGATTCAAGGACTAAAGGGGTCACCAGAAAGTGGAATGGAGTTAAAGCTTGTGTTCAAGGAGACTAACATATTAAAGATATAGAATGGAGCTAAGGGAGGGGTGACTTTGGGGCATGATCCTACCCAGCTAAACTTCCATCTTGTGAAAAGGAATAAAAAAAAAAAAGCTTTACGTCCAGGCATGGTGGTATACACCTCTAATCCCAGAATTTAGGAAAGGCATACAAATCTCTGAATTCAAGGCCAGCCTGCTCTACTGAGAAAGTTCCAGAAGAGCCAAGCTTAGCTGGTGAAGATGTAATTGAGCAAGGGAGGCATGTCCCAGCCCCAGCAAACAGCAGAACTTGGCAGGTTTGGTTAAATGGTTCTGGTTTTAGAGTCGAGGACAGAAGACAGGGGTTATGGAATCTCCATCAGTGTCTAAGAAAAGTAGCCAAGACCAGGTATTTGTCAGGGGTGTTCCTGCATGGAAGCCCAGAGAGGCCATTGTGTGAAGCTGTGAAGATGAAACCTGGATTGCCTTGGAGACTCCGAGATATTGGAGATGCCAGAACCATGGGATACTTGCCAAGGAGAGCTTCTAACAGGGAGTGGAGCCAGCCCAAGGGAAAGTAATATGATTCAATCAAGAAAGCTGGAAGAATTTGGAGACCTGAAAAGTACTTTGACATCAGACATGGAGACTGGGAGTTTGGAGTTTGCCTGGCTGATTTTCAGTCTTGCTTTTGTCCAGTGTTTTCTCACTTTGCTCCTTTTTCTCCTTTGTAGAACAGAAATGTATATCCTGTGCCATTATATGTTGGAAGTATGTGATCTGTCTCTTTATTTTTTAGGGGATTATTGTTAAGAGATTGCATGAATCTCAGAAGGGACTTTGAACTTTGGACATTTAAATAAATTTGAGACTGTTATAGACAATGGAGACTTTTGTAGTTGTACTGAATGCACTTCTCCATTGTGCTATGACTATTATAGGGTTCAGGGATTGGAAGGTGGCAGTTTGAATAAATTAATGTGTTTGAATGCTTGGCCTATAGGCATAATTAGAAGGTGTGAACTTCTTAGAGGAAGTGTGTCACTGAGAAGGTAGGCTTTGAGATCTATTCTCAAGCTAAGCTCAATGTGTCATATAGTCTCCTGCTGATGCTCACAGATCAAGGGAATTTATGCTGAGGATAGGTGATGCCATCATAATGGGACAGATTTAGAAGACAGAGGAAGACATTTGTACAAAAGAAGGGTGATTGAATAAATTAGAGTATGTTGCACACATAAGTGAATATATTAAGCATATGGGAGTCTCAGTCCTCCATGTTGTCTTATGCAGGAGGAGCCACTGCTCTTAGCTATGGAGAAATTGTTCCTGTGCCAGGTCTTTTCTTTCCTTTTCTTTCTTTTCTTTTTCATTTTGGTTACATAATGAGTTTGAAATCAGCATAGACTACCGGAAACACTCTCCTAAAGCAAAACCAAATAAACAAAATAAAAGATAATCACAATCCACAATTTGTGGATGCAAAAAAATCTACAAATACTACTGTCCTGTTCTTGTCAAACATGTGTCAAACAAATGCAAACAGGGAGGAGACCTTCTGCACACAGCATGACTTTAGCAACTTTACCAGCGTGACCAAACCAACAAGGAGACTGTCTTAACTGGAGTATTTAAAGACAAAAGCCAAGTGTGATCGATAATTGCAAATGTCACCGTTCTGCAGAAAAGGCATTTATAAAACTAATACTTGAATGGTGTATCAGTACAAAACAGAAACAGTTTTAGTGTTAATTTTCTGGGTTTGATTATAATAGCTATATACAAGGGAATCTTTTGCTTACTATAATTACACAATCAAGTATTTGAAGGTGATGTCATTTGGTCAGCTAGGTTTTAACTCGCTCATTAATATATATTCTTCTATAAATTCATCATATATGTGTATACATTGTGACATATGCATATATATACAAACTCCAAATATATTCCCCAAATGACTCGGAAAGAAGATTCTATGCTTTCATCTTACAAGTATATATGATGTTCACCTTATAAACTAGTGCAGAATCGAGACAAAGAGGAATAACATTTCAATTTGGTTTATGAAGCTATTATAACTCTGACACCCAAATGCCAAAAGTTAATGTATACGACATAGGGAGCAGTGATTTTGTGAATAATATCTGATAAAATATCACCATTTCAGATTATATAGTAAATCATGAACATTTAAAGCTAACAGTAGAAACAAATATATTTAAAATCAAACAATTATGAACATGAACACAGCTTTTCTTTAGCTGCCACCAAGATGGCTGATTCTTGCAAGGAAGCTAAGGCCCATGGTGGGGAGATGCTCACTAGTTCTGGCAACTAGTGGCATGCAGGCAGCAGCAACATGGCCTCCATCTTCCAGCATGCTTGCATCTACTTCACCCTCATCTTGGATGACAATGAGGTGACAGTCACAGAGGATAAGATCAAACCCAGCACCACAGAAGATACTAGAAGAAAAACTTTCACCCGGAAAAAAAAACACAGGATATAAAAAACTTCACAAAAAGCAAAACCAAAAATAGACAAGCACACAAACACGTTATCACAAACAACAGGAAAACAGAAGGAATTAACAGTCACTGCTCACTAATCTCTCTCAACATCAACAGACTCAACTCTTCAATAAAAAGACACAGACTAACAGAATGGATGTGTAAACAGGACCCATCATTCTTCTGCATACAAGAAACACCTCACCACAAAGATAGACATTACCTCAGTATATAGAGGTGGAAAAAGGTTTTCCAAGAAAATGGAACTAAGAAGTTAGCTGGAGTAGCCATTCTAATACCTAATAAAAAAGACATTCAACCAAAAATAGTCAAAAAGAGATGAGGAGGGACACTTCATTCTCATCAAAAGAAAACTGCACCAACAAGACACCTCAGTTCTGAACATCTCTGCCCCACATACAAGGGCACCTACATTTGTAAAAGTAAACATTACTAAAGGTTAAAACCACACATAGATCCCCACATATTAATAGTAGGAGACTTCAAAACTCCACTCTCACCAAAGCACAGATTAACAAACAGAAACAAAACAGAGAAATAATAACAAATGTCATGAATCAAATGGAACTAATAGACTTCTACTGAACTTTTCACCCAAGGATAAAAAAAAAAGAATACACCTTCTTCTCAGTATCTCACGTAACCTTCTCCAAAATTGACTATATAGTCAGTCACAAAGCAAGCCTCAAAAGATACAAGAAAATCGAAATAATCCTTTGTATCCTCTCTGACCACCATGAACTGGACCTCAACAACAACAGAAATAGCAAAATGCATTGAAACTGAATAGAAACAGAAATGCACTGAAACACATGGCAGCTGAACAACTCTTTACTCTATGACAACTGGGTCAGGGAAGAAATAAAGAAAGTAAAGACTTCCTGGAATTCAATGAAAATCAAGGCACAGCATACCCAAAGTTATAGGACACATTGAAGGCAGTGTAAGAGGAAAGTTATACACTCGGTGCTATCATAAAGAAATTGGAGACATCTCATGCAAGCAACTTAGTGACACACCTGAAAGCCCTAGGGGGGTGAGGAGAAAGCAGACACACCCAAGATGAGTAGACATCTGGAAATAGTCAAGCTCAGGCTAAAATCAACAAATTAGAAACAAAGAAAACAATGCAAAAAATTAATGAAACCCAGAGCTGGTTCTTGGAGAAAAATCAATAAGAAAGACCAACCTTTAGCCAAACCAGCTATAAGGCAGAGAGACACTATCCAAATCAGCAAAATCAGAATAGGCAAACATTGTGCTTACCCATCCTAGGCTTAACCTTGAAAACGTAAACAAGAGACTAGGTAAAGCTAAATCTTGTAAACAACTGTATCAGTTATTAGCATAACTTTAAATCTAAACTAATATCAAATCAAAACTTTCAATCATAGATACAGTTCATAGAGGGACTGGGTAAAATTTGCTGATTTTAGCACATTGCATTATTAAGCCTAAACAGCAAACGTTTAAAAGACAGAAGTTGCACTTGGCACTAAAGAGAGTACTGAACACAGTTGGCAGCCCTCAACAAAGATGGAGGCAGATCATGACTTTTCTACCACCAAGACGGCTGCCAGTTATGTGACAGTACCCTTAGTTAGGATGGCTATGGAAACATGGCTCCACCCTCTTTATCCTTGAATCTTCATGGTCACCAGCCAGGTGTTGTTACTGGCAGTGGTGGGCAATTTAAAAACATATCCATGGTGTTACTGCCTTTTATGGTATAGCACTGTGGAACATTCTCCCATTTCTGGAGTCAGTAACACAGTAGCTTATTAATTAGAATCAATCTTTATAACCTTAAAATTTTACCATCATATATACAGTATGTTGTGAGAATTTAACCTTGAATATATATATATATATATCTCCATACCAATGTAAAATGAGACTTGTTACTTTCATAGTGTATAAGGAGATAGGATAATAAAGAGAGAATTCATTTTGACTAATAGGTTCTGTAATTGTTTTCCTATACCATGTGGCTGTCTCCAGATGGTGGGCTGCTCTCTCATGTGGCAGGCTGTAGACCACGTGCTCTACAAGGTTACTTAACTTTTTGTTACAGATTTATTCTATGACCATGATATACAGAATGTAGTAAACTTAGATATTCAAGACCAGTCAGAAGTAAACATGTAGTGGTCATAAATACATTTAAAAACAGACAGACAAAACTGTCCTTACTTTCTCCAGCTGTAATGTCAAGGGAAGTGCAGCTTATTTGTTGAATCCAGGCAGGAGCTGGAGCTTGTCAGCAGTGTTGCTCAGTTGTAGTTCATGGGGGATCATGACCTGCAGAGAGGTGCCACGCCTGGGGCTCTGCATGCTGCAGCCACCACTTGACACCCCTCATCTCTGCGTGCTGTTCTCCAGGGGTTTCTGAACACCATAGGTGCAGTTGGGGTGCCCTCGGCCTGGGGTCGAGAGGAGGTAGCCCCTCGCGAAGCACCTACTCTGGCTCAACTGCATGTGCTTGCCAGGAGGCAGGGGCAGACAGCTGGTGCGGACAATTGGGGCTGCTGGTCAGAAATGCGGATCTGAAACTGGGAGAGAGGACCGCGGTCTGAGACTAGTGCCTGCAGGCTGGCTGGAGTGAGAGAAGACGGATGGTGTAAGGGGGTAGATGAAGTTTGACCATGATTGAAACAGATTAGTCCAGAAAACCCCACAGTAACACAGTGATGCAGACAAAGACAGGAACGGGCACAGACAGATGTTCCAGGGAACATGAAAGGAAAACCAGGTAACAGCATCCCCCAGCCTTGCTCTTGAACAAGAGGTAAACAGACCTGATGCTGGCTCAGAAATCAGATGAGAATCTTCAGATTCTACCAGAACCAGATGAGAATTATCCCAGAACCCGAAGAGGACCTCAAGGCCCTCTTCGGTGATTGGGAACATCTTCCTCCACCCCTGACTGTTGGGCTGTCTGCATGTCCACCAATTCTTTTTCAGCCTCCAGACTGCCCTCGAGCTACTTCCAGAACACAAAAACACTAGACCAGACACAAAGACATCGGACCAGACACGGGGAACTAAAAAAAGAAAACAACAACAAAAAAAATCTTACTGATTGGTTGGGGAGAAAAAGGGTCCCTTTAATACTCAACTGGTCTGAATAGGGGTCCTCAGAGATCTGGGAATGGACCCCCAAATGTTAGTGTTCATGAATCACTGAAGAAAGACCCCGGACTCAGATAGTATGCAAAAAACAAGAGCTTTTATTCTACAGGGCAATCCAGCATACTGGGGTCACCTCCTTCACAAAATGGCAGAGACTGGAAGGCTGGAAGGCCCCTTTTAAAGTCAGAAACGGGAATTTGTGCTGTGGCTATGTGACTGGGACTGGGACTGCCTAGTGTCTGTGGAGTCTATGTCCCTCCAATTGGAACTGGCTGGCTCCTTGGAATTAAGTCCTCTCAAACCTAGATGCCCTCTTCAGATGTGGTCTATAGGTAGTTCAGTCTCCATGTGGGAACCCTAGTAAGGGGAGCAAGAGTTATCTCTGGCATGGACTCCGTTGTCCACTCCTTGATCATTTTCCCCTGGCCGCAGAGGAGGAGGATCCAGCCAGTTCTGATAAGACTTGATAGGTTAGGGTCAGATGGTAGGGGAGGAGGTCTCCCTCTTTCTGTGGTCTAAGGAATGGTAATAGAAGGGAAAAAGAAGGGAGAGTAGGTCCAGGAGGAGACGAGGGAGGGGGCTACAATTGGAATATAAAGTGAATAAATTGTAATAAGTAAATAAATCTAAAAAAGAAAGAAAAAGATCAATGCCCTCGTTAAAGCAGCTGGGGTCAACGCTGAACCTTTCTGACCGAATTGTTTGCAAAGGCTCTGGCCAGTGTCAACACCGGGAGCCTCATCTGCAACTTAAGGGCTGGTGCGCAATCCACTCCCCCCTTCCTTGCTCCAGCAGCTGGAGGTGCTTCAGTGGGCAGTCGTTTCCCCCTCTACTGCTGCTCCAGCTAAGCAGAAGAAAGTAGAAGTGAAGAAGGAAGAATCTGAGCATTTTGATGAGGACATGGACTTTGGTCTTTTTGACTAAGCCTCTTTTGTTAACATGTCCAATAAAACACTACATTATTAAAACAATCAAACAAACAAACAAACAAAAACAGGGGCACAGAGCCAAGTTGTGGTGGCTTTTAATCTGAGAACTCCAGAGACAGAGGTAGGCTGATCTCTATGAGTTCCAGGCCAGTGCGGTCTACAGAGAGAGTTCTAGTACAACCACAATTACCCAAAGAAACCTTGTCTTGAAAAACAAAAGCAAAACAAACAAACAAACAAACCCCAAAAATGTGCTCAGAAGTTGGGAACAACAGGAATCAAACATTATACCAACAGGAGGGTATGAAGATTTCTGTATCAAACGACAAACGTGTGCTTCTTTCTATGGCTGACCCAATCAGGTGGGCACTGAAGACTCCAAGCAGAAGCCACCCACCCGCCTGAGTCAGCCATAGAAGCACAAATGATAATAACTGTTTAAGCCATCCCATTTCCAATTCACAAATCCCAACACTAATTAAGAATCCTTGCGTGAATATTTACGTATGTGCATGCATACAAATGGGAGTGGAAAGAGAGGGTAACTGTGGAGAAATAATGACAGTTGGTTAGTCTAAAAGGAGTGCTCATGGTATTATTTACAGCATTTTTTGACACGTCTATGGGGTTGGATTGTTTTAAATTGAAAGTCTAAAGAGAAACATATCCATAAATACAAAAAAAAAAATCTTACCTCTAACATGAATGTGTATTCACTGTTTTTCATTCATTCATTCACTCATTCATTCCTCATTTTAATTTTTTGGAAGACACTGTTTGTCTCTGTAGCCCTGGCTGTCCTGGAACTTACTGTGTAAATCGGTCTGGCCTTGAACTCAGGGTAGCCTACCTCTGCCACCCAAGTTCTGGGGTTGAAAGATGTGCTGTACCTGGCTGAATTCACGGTTTTTATGCCAGCCAGTGGAAAGTCCTAAGGCTTTTGTTAGAGTGAAGCTTATATGGTGAGATAAGTAGTACCCTTGCGGTTGAAGCCTAGAAAATTAGAGGCCTTCTTTTGTTAGTGGTAAGAAGAGAGAGGAAGGAATGCAAATAAAAGGAATGTTGAATTATTACCAAAACTAAAAATAGCCTCATGTTAGGCTGTTTCTGGAGATCTAGAAATTGTTATTTTCTCCCAGAAAAAGCTTTCAGAATAAAAGAATAAAAATTATCTTCTCCCAGAAAAAAAAAACTTTCAGAATAAAAGGTCACCTTACACTTTTATAATTAAAAAATATAAGTGCCTAGCTTTCAAGAAATCAAGATGGGTATGGTTTCATGTAAAGATGCCATATTCGTAAAACATCAAGTACAAATTTTGATTGTTTTCTCTACTTTTCTCAGTCCCAACTTTATTGTTAACCTGATTCCAAACCATAGTCATTGGAGCCCATGGCTACCTCTCCTCACTCCTTCATGGAAACCCAAATGTCTTTTTTAAAAGGATATGCAGTTCATTAAGATCAAAACATCCACTCTACACAGGCACCAAGCATATTTAGGTAGCTGCTCTCATTAGTCAGAAATGTATCAACATAAGTAATATCTCAAAAAAAAAAATCACCGGCCTGTGGGGTCCTTGAGAAGGAAAACAAAGACAATATGGACAACTCACAAACAACCATGGCCATGTACATTGTCTTGCCAGGGTTTTCCTCTGGCTTTGCATACACTGATTCTTTTTGGTCTTATGCTACGAGGTGACCCAAGGAAAGCACATCTGAGATTATAATACACACTTTTCAGAGAGCATTTAGGCTTATAACCAAGTTTTCAGTTCCAATTTATAGGTAAGTTTATAGGACAGGGACGTTTCCT
The DNA here is from genome assembly GCA_028658305.1 of Pachyuromys duprasi. Taxonomy (NCBI): domain Eukaryota; kingdom Metazoa; phylum Chordata; class Mammalia; order Rodentia; family Muridae; genus Pachyuromys; species Pachyuromys duprasi. The sequence continues at coordinate 50,819,941 of CM053763.1, read as the reverse complement.
GTCCTTATCTGAATCATAGAACCAAAAGTGAGGCTATAACCCCGAGCCACATTCTGTGAGTGCAACATAGATTCATTAGGTTTGTGTTAAGTATATCTAACAACAGCAACAACAACAACAAAAAATGATGACCTTAAGAATGGATACATGAGCCACCAATAGTTGAGTATGTTGGTATAACGTTCTTGTGGAATGTATACAATTTACCCTTGTTCATTCAAATGCTCTACCCCACTATATGGTTTGAGTCTGGACATTGCATTGTGATGCTTAAGAGTAAACATCACCTGTCTCAAGTTTGTGCACACCTAAGTCACCAGTTCCTGAAACTCTACAGAGAACCCAGGTCTATAGAACACGTGAGATAAGTTTTTAAAGCTGTTATTTTATAATAATTTATTATGTCATAAGAAAATTCTAGCACACTTAGTGTAGCAGCATTAAACATTATGGAAAACAAACCAAAACTACTTTAATCTCATTCAGTAAATGTGTGTTTATCTAATAACAAGATTGCAAGAAAATGAAACCAACTACTATGTGTTTATCTCAGCAGGCTTGGCATATAGGTGATTCTCACAGCTCTAAGAATATTCTCCTGGATTTTATATATTACATTTTGTGTGATAAAAATTTAAATAAAAATTATTTGTAAAGCTATTAAGACATATAATTGATGATAAAAAGGACGTTTCTGAGATTGCCACACGCTCGGTGTTTAGACTTACTGTAACTCTAGGCAGTTGCTTATACATTAATGATATGTCTAACAGAATGCAAACAATTAGCTCCCTAATACTCTTTTAAAATGTCAATTACTTAATTTTATTGTCTCTGTAAGATATCAAAAGATTAATGTGTCCTGTAATGTTGTATCTATCAGTGCTATGACATTTACAAGTTCTGAGCATTTTAAATTTAAAGTAGAATTGTTAGCTGATTATTCAGATCAAAAACTGTTACTGCCAATACCTTTGGTAAATTTACTACATTATGTTCTGGCTACCACATCTACAAAATTTTCTCCTACATGCAAAATGCAGATAAACACTGAAATATTACCTTAAAATTATCCCAAATTTGAGTATGCCATATAAGAACTATTACCCACTTAGATGCTTTTAGTCATTTGGAAGTTGAACTCTTTAGTATTTCAGAAAGAAAGTTCTGCCTCTAAAGCTGCACTGTGTTTTAAGATATGAGGAGAAATGATTTGATCATAAATTATGAAACAGCAAACAAGAAGTTTTAATGTCATTACTCAAAAAATGATCTAATTTTGCTTCCCATGAAAAATATCCAGAGTAGTTAAATAATACTAACATATAAAATAAAATGTTCGAAATAAAGAACAATAATAAATGCATAAGAGCAGACTAATTTAATTTTTCTGAATTCTTCTCTATGTCAATTAATAATATTTAATGAAAGATGTAACCTTGCATTAATTGTTAAAAGACCTACATTACTAAATGAAAGCATTGTTAACATGAGTATACATACTTCCATCTTGTTATTCAGTTGCCTCTGTGTCACTTAACTTGCTATGGCTTTGGTGAAATGCAACATGTCATATAATACAAAGCTAACTCATAAAAAAAAGTGGAATAACATAAAAAAGTAAGCATACTCAGTAGTTCATTTACTATAAAGTGCTCATAAATTTTAAATTTGTCTTCACTTTCTAAATATTTTTATAAGAAAACAATGCTTACTTTTTGCAATGATCCAGTTTATGTGAAAAACAAAACAAAACAAAAGACAGCCATACAGGATCATGAGATGTTAGCTCTTTTTCTGGGTACCTTTTGTTTTGTTCTTATTTTTTCTTTGTTTGTTTGTTTGGGGGGTGTTTGTTTTGTTTTGTTTTTGACAGGGTTTCTATATATAGTCTTGGCTGTTCTGGAACTGGCCTCGAACTCACAGAGATCAGTTTGCCTCTACCTTCTGGGTGCTGAGACTAAAGGCATGTGCTACCACTGCCCAGAATGGATAACTTTTTAAACCTATGTTTAAAGATTGTTTTACAACACACTATGCCAGGAAAATGGAAATCTTTGGTCAGTATCCCACTGAGAGCGCACTCCTAACTATCAGTGTTCATGTGAACATGGCTTAGTTTTAGGGGCTGTGCAAAGCTACTAATGCCAACTTCTAAATGATTACAGCACCTTCCATTATATTAACTTCATTAAAAAATGCTAAACAAAATGCAATTTATTATCTTTAAGTTGCTTTTTAATATTTATTCGGCATGTCAAAACTCCAGCTTCCCAAGTAATAACTTTGAAATGAGACTATTAATCTATATGCCGGCTAATTCTGCATTGCCGATTTTCTTATGAGGGAAATATACAAAATTATTTGTAGAAAGAACATAAATCAATTGGCTTATGTATTGAGAGGCCAAGAAATCTGAGATCCAGGGAGTATCATTTAGGATAGACCTTCTTGCTGGGTTATAACATGGAAGAAGCTGGAAAAGTGAGAGACAGACAGAAAGAGAAAAAAAAAAGACACAGAGACTAAGAAGTAGAGGACAGAGGGAGACTGATTTGGTTTTTCATGAAGGACTCACAGTTGAGAAAAGAAATCCTCATGAAGGCATAAATGCATCCATGAGGGCAAGATCTCCAGCTTAATTACTTTCCTGAAGGCCCACCTTTTAACACTGTTTTACTGAAGACTGAAAGTTCAATACACACCCTTCAGGGGACATACCAACGCCATAGTGTGAAGATAAGCAAAATTTATCTGAGTTTGTCTGTGTCCGAGTTTTTATTAATTTTTTGTACTTTGAAATGCTGATTAATGTGTATGTATTAAAGCAAAACCTATCATATAGCAGTTTGTAAAACTTTAGGCTTATTAAATTAACAAATAAACTATAAGGGATAATCAAAGTGTATGTGAGACCATGTCTGGAATCCTAGCATTTGGGAGGCTAAGTTAGAAGGATCATGTATTTGAAACCACCCTGGTCTACACAGAAAAAAAAAAAACTTACCAAAAAAATGCACAAAACAGTACAGTATAACTCTACTCCTGTTATTTGGATATGAAGGAGCCTCACACACATGGATCACTAGACTGATGGTTTCATATCTGAGTTGCTATTAAAAGGTAGAACCTTCTTGTAGGAGACAGGTCAATGAGCATACCTCTGAAGGGTGTGTTCTGCCCCCTACTCCTTTCTCTGCTTCATTTTGCCTCCGTGGAAAGCAGAGTCATCTGCTGTAGGCTTGAAGCAATGGATCCAGTTGATCTTAGACCGAAACACTGTAAACTATTTTTAAAATGAAACTGTCCCCCACTTATTTTCTTTTCCAGGTATTTCATCACAGTGATGCAAAGACAACTAAGACAATTCTGGAACAAGAAAAGCTGCTGGGGTTGAAGAGATGGCTCGGTCATTAGGTCACCTGCTGTCCTCCCAGATGGTCACAGGACATTTCCCAGTAGCCAAGTCAGGCTGCTGCACCGACCTTAACTCCTGTTCCCGGATCTCTGATGCCTTCTTCTGGGCTCCCCTGGTACTAGCAAGCATTTGCATACTCACACACAGACACACAGACATGAGTATATATGTGCCCGTGCACATATACGCCTAAAACGATATGAATGCTATTCACTAAGGCTGTTTAGTGTTATGGCTTTTTGACACTGATAATAAATTTTAAATTTATTTTTCCTTTATTTAAAAATTATTTTTCTTCTTTTCATGCATACGAGTCTGTGCTGTGCACACTCGTGTGTATGCATGTTCATATGTTCATATGCATGTATGGACACGTGCACTTGTATGCCTGTTTGTATAGATGTTCGAGGAAGATATTAGCAATTTTCTTTGATTTATCTTCCACCTTATCCTTTTGAGGCAGGGTCTTTCATTCAATCAGAGCTTGTTCTAGGGATTTTCTATTTTTGCTTTTCAAGGATGGATTTACAGGTGATCTGTGCAGCAAGTGCTTTAACTGCTAAGCCTTCTGCTTTGTCCCTACTTCATCCTTCTTAATGTTATTCTTTATTTGAGAGCCATGATAAAACAAATATTGCAATTAACAACAGCCTTACCAAGCCACAGAGGAAGATAATGAGACCTGATAGGCCAGGATCAAACGGATGGAGAGGAGGACCTCACCTATTAGTGGACTAGGGGAGGAGCATAGGAGGAGAAGAGGGAGGGAGGGCAGGATTGGAAGGGGATGAGGGAGGGGCTACAGCTGGGCTACAAAAATGAATAAATTGTAATAAATTTTTAAAAATGGTATTTCTATCTCCCTGACTTTGTTCCAAATGTTTGTGAGCCCTTCACTGATGCTAAGCTAATCGCTTGTTATTTCTTTGTAGGAAAAGAAATATGTTTTAACATTAAACCCTGTGCTCAGGTTTAGGACCTTGGGTTTTATGTTACATTTGAAAATGGGGGGGAGGGAAAGTAACTTGAGGACATCCCTAACACAAAGAGAGCAGTTAAATAAAGGAGGCTTGTAATATGCATATACAAGTGTATTTTTTTTCTGGAGATCTATATTAGTCCACTGTGTCTCAAACTAAGCAGGAGTAACACTGAAGGCTATTAATCCTTCCATTTCACAGCACTACACCAGCAGGAATTTATTTAGCGCAACCACTTGCATTATTTTGACACATTAGAAAAAATTGTTCTGTCTAATTGGCCTTCAAACTCCCACTTCCCCCAGGATGGTGTGCTAATCTATTATTATTTCACATGATATGTGCTATGCAGCCCACGGTGAACACTTCCTGGCTTCAGATCTGCTAACAAAGTAACACTGTGCCATCCACATATTCCCTTTAATCACGTCCCTCTCATTTCATGCTTATTACAAAAGCAGCAAAGAGAGACGTGGAATCTCAAGCAGCGTTCTCTGAGAGAGTGCAGTCATGCTGTCTTAACCGATAGAGTTTTGAAGACTTAAACTAGAGCTCTGAGTACACCTCACGTGCCTGTCTTCTTCATCTCATCTTCTGCAACTGGACAGATCAAAGTCTATCACTGGTAATTGTCTAACGGCCAGATTCTGTGGATAAGTTACAATGGAAATAGGAATTAAAACCTGAATTCCAAAGTCACCTGAGGGATATTCCTTCCATGGTCAGAAAACAACTTCATGTACACATAAGCAACTGTATCGATTGGGGTTTGTTATACTAAAGATCTGGTTAAAACAGAATTTTCTGAGTTTCTTTTTTTTCCCTTTCATTTATTTATTTTATTCATTTTTACATCCTTGTAGCCCCTTCCCTCCTTCACTCCCAGTCTCACCTTTCTTCCCTTCCTCCTTCCCCCTCCCCTTTTCCTCAAAAAAGGGAACTCCCTTTCACATCCACCCCAGCTCATCAGGTGGCTTCAGAACTGAATGTGTCCTCTTCCCCTGTGGCCTGTCAAGGCAGTTCCACCAGGGGAAAGTGATCTAAAAGCTGACAAGTGAATCTGTGTCCAGTGCAGTCTCCATTTATTTTACTAGAGGACCCACTTGAAGCCTAAGCTGCCCATCTGCTACAGCTTTGTAGGGGGCCTGAGTCCAGTTCATGCATGGTCCTTGGTTGATGCTTCAGTCTCAGCAAACCCCTTTGAGACCATATTGATGGAAGAAGACATCCTCTAGCTAGACTAGTCTTCTAGTAAAGGACAGGGAACACCAACCTACCCCCAAAAACCTTGACCAAAACTTTACCCTGACTGCAAGATGTGCAGGGATAAAAACAGAGCAGATAGTGCACAGATTGAGGAAATGGCCCAACCAGAGACCCACCCTACCCAAGAGTGCCTACCCCTGACACTATTAATGATACTAGCTAAGCCTGCAGACAGGATCCTGTCAGAGTTGTCCTCTGAGAGGCTCTACCAAGCAGTGCTTCAAAACCGATGCTGAGACTCAAAGCCAAACTTTGGTCCATGTGTAGGGAGTCGGGGAATAATGGGAGGAAAGAGCAAAGGACCCAGAAGTGACAACAGAGCCAACTAACCAGGGCATTTTCTAAGTTTCAATGACATTTTCTTATTTCACTATTATCTACAAACTTCTTTCATTCACTGCCTACATCTTCTCATCTTGTCTTGTATTTGATTTATCAAAAGAGAAGCCGTCACTGAGGAACTCTGGATGTGTCACACACACTGGCCTTCCCTAACATTGTGAATAACCCAACATTACCACCCAAGCAGGAAGCCTGTAAGTATGATCTCACCTGCATCATCACTTTCTTCTCCTTAATGGGCTATGTCTATTATAGTTCTCAGGTTCTGGATTTCAGTATCATTTAAGATGAACAAAGCTCTCTGTCCCTCACACTCTCCCCTTACCTCTCTCTTCCCAAAGAGACACTTGGGGAGACGTGACTATGATTATTGTATCACACTACTCATCAATACAACTGCCATTTTTCTGTTCTTGCATATCATTATTTTTTTCCTCTGGGACATATCAAAAGCCATCTCAGAAAAACGGTCTGCTCATAATATTTCATCTACCACACCGACAGAATTAACAGGATGCTGATATTGCTACTGTTCAATAGTTTTTATTATCTTAAAATATTGAAATCCCTTCCTTTTTATCATTATTGTACTGTTCTTTTGGAACAGAGTTTTACTATAGATAACTCAGAAAAAGTTTAAATTCAGAGTCCTCCTGACTAAGGAATAATGTATCCAGAATTAGAGTTGTATGCCATCATTTCCAGCAAAAAAAAAACCAAAAAACCAAAAACAAAAAACAAAAAACAAACCCTCTTCTTTGTAAATTCTCCAGTATTTTTGTTATAGCAATAGAAATCAGACTAGTACATTAGCATTTGAACATTGTACCGTTTTTTAAAAAAATAAGAATTCTCCAATCCTTCAACTGTGTCACTTTCAAACTGATTCATATAAAAACACTTTGAAGAAGTCCTTTGTGTTTTTCATGAATTCTTTCTTAATGTCCACTAACATTTCAACACCTGGCAATCTTGTTTCTTCCTAACAAGAGTTTCCCCGAAACAACAGTGTCTTAGTTTGTTCTGTTAATGTCATGAAGCATAACGACCAAAAGCAGTCGGGAAGGGAAGAGTTTGTGTGGTGTACTAGTTGAATCATGGTCCATACTGAGGGTGGTCAGGGCAGGAACTGTAGCAGGACCAGAAGCACTCCCTGGCTTGCTCCTGTTGACTTGCTGAGCTATTTGTCTTACAAAGCACATGACCACCTGCATAGGAATGGCACCACTCACACTGGGCTGAGGCCTCCTATACCAACTAACAATAAAGTAAATGTCCCACAAACGTACCCACAGTCCATTCCCATGGGAACGACTCCTCAACTGAGATTTTCACTTCCCAGGTGAATTCTAGTGTGAGTCAGGTTAACAGCAAGTAGCCAGCGCATAGAGATCCCAGAGGAACTGGCAGTTTCCATCTCATTATTAAGTCAACACTGTTCTTCAGTCCTTACCATAGGTGGTTTGGTGTCTAGAAATAAGTCATAGTCTTAAGATTCTTCCTATGTTGAATCTTCTCCTATTTTAAAACCCTAGCACATTCCGCTAGTTAAGAGTGACTCTTCAGATGAATGGTTTATCCATTTGCTATTTCTGTTGGAAGGTAATAATTAGCAGAGGAGAATCAAGCATCTGAATTTCTAAAAGGCAGCATGAACCTAGGTCCAAGAGTGGCCTTGACTCTATTTAATACTATTTGAACTTTTGTTATAAATATTCCTTAAGTGAAAACACGAATTTACTTCTTATAGAGAGTTTTAATCAGATGGTTAACTGCTTAGAGAAAAAGCTCACATTTTTTAAAGGTCTGTTCATTTTATTTTATTTTGCTTTGGGCAGACAGACCTCAGATTTGTTTCTTCAAAAGCCGGCTAATTAAAATAGTGAATAGAGTCTGGAAATAGAATTTCATACTGTCATATTTAAAGAATGTTTATGCAGTTGAAACAGCAGATTAAAAATATTCTTGAGCCCTAAGGAATTAATTAAAAATGAATTAGAATAATGACTATCAGGGCTAGATAGGTCTTGTTGGACAAGATATTTTTATATTAAAATAATTAGTTACATTCTAATACTTCTATTATATACATTAGGGCACCGTGGCTCTCACTGCTAATTTGTAAGTAAAACACTTTCTAGCTAAATTAAATCATTACTTCATTAAAAATTCTTATTGGTAAAAAATTTTTAATAAAAGTGCTTTGAGATATGTCTTTGCAAAAAACATCTTAAAGAAACAGTATTGCCATCAAGAAAAGACCAACCCAGCCAAAAATTGGATTTTTAATATTGATTTACTGCTCTTGTGAAGTCTGGTAGATGATGACTTTGGTCTCAGCTTCCTAGCGATAAAGAGAATTCTACCTTTATAATATAAGAAAATTTTACTATCCATGCTTAAAAGTTTCTTGACTTCACAGTTGTAAACGTGATGCTAGGAAAGAAGCACGCACTACTTTGATTGGAAGCTATCTATGGCTGTGATGCTGGAAGACTTCTTTTGGTTAAGACTCAGCACTACATGTGCTCACACATTTGTATGAGACAACCCCCATCATTTATTCATATCACCTAGCGATTGTCACAGATACCTTGGTAAAATCAAGGTAAGTAGTGCAGAAATACCAATTCTGTAGTATTTGCACAAAGGTAATTGAAATAGGTGTGAAGTGTTCCGGTATTCCAAGACACAGTTATTAAGTTAAAATCAAGGTAAATATTTTGGAATACTGATTTCAATGATGGAAAAATATCAACAACATAATAAATTATGTTGCCGAATATGCTAGTGATAATTTCTACCTTTCAGACAAACACAGAAGTTTTACAATATCATTAGGCAAATGCTGCAAGACATGATTGCACATAGCATGCGTACAGTATCAGCTATAAGTGGACACCCACATTCTGGCTGTCCAAGGAATCTGAGGAACCTGAATTGAAAATCTGTGCTATGTGTGACTATATTGATATGGAGGCAACAAACTTATTTTTTATCTACCTCTTCTCCCCACTCCCATTTTTATAGTACTGGAGACTAAACCCTTCAAGGCCTTCCTTATGCTAACCAAGTCTTCTATCTATAAGCTATACCCCCAGGCCTCATTCTTTAATTATTTTTCCTTGTTTGAGATAAGACCTCACTATATAGCTCTGCCTGCCCTGGAACTTGCTGTTAGACCAGGCTGCCCTGGAACTCAGAGATCCTTATGCCTCTGCTTCTGAAGTACTAGACTTAAACATTACACCACTGTGCCCAGTCACATTTTTTAATTTTTATTTTAGTTATAAATGTTAATGCATGTTCTAATATATCATATTTTTCTGTAAGCAAATTTTCATTATTTTAAATTTGATCTTTCGAAAATTTCATATATGAGTACTGTATTTACATAATTTCAACCTCTTTCTTTTCTCCCTTTAACTCTTCTCATGTTCCTCCTAATTCTATTTCAGATTTATGACCTCTTCATTATATTTTACACACACACGTGCGCACACACAATGCACCATACATACATTTTGATAGAGCTTGGCATAGGGGTACACATCTTTAATCCCAGAACTCATAAGGCAGAGACAGATGATCTTTGTAAGTTCATGGCTAGCCTGGTCTACATACTGAGTTCCAAGGCTACGTAGTAAGGCCATGTATCAATTTTGTAAAGTCTGTGTATTTCCTTTTATTACTGCAGAGTCTCATTATGCTACCTGAGCTGGATTTGAGACTGTAATCCTCTCGCTCCAGCATCCCAAATGATGAAATCAAAGGGATGTGCCACCATATCAAGTTATTTTTATCTTTCTTTTCTTTTCTTTTCTTTTGTCCCTGTGATAGAATTTTGCTATACATTTGTCAACTAGTCTTGCCATCTTGGCTCATAGGACACTTCTGCTTCAGTCATCCAAATGCCAGCACCACAGGTTAACACTGGCACCCCAGCTAGATGTTTGATCTTCCAAAAGTACGGTTAAAAACTTACAAGCACAAGCCGGGATGAAATATTCATGTTTTAACGATCCAGTGAAGAACTAGTCGCTATGATATGCAAAGAACTTGTATGTTTCAATATTAAGGAGGCAAATAACTCAAATGTAATGTCGATAGACTGTAGGGAAAATGAACCACAGCTCTAATCCGGAATACTTTCAAAACAGGTTAAAAATTTAAATCTGAAAATACCAAGTGATAGCATGGTGAGGATCCATAGAAAAACAGAAATCTCAGACACAGTTGATAGGAATACATCTTTCATACACTGCTGATGGGAATATAAAATAAGATCACTCGTTCCATCCAGCAATTTTTTTATAACCAATTAAAATGTACTCACAACCTTGCAGTATGACACTGCATAGTTATTTTAAAAATGAACATAAAGTACAGACAAACACTAGTACTATTTACAGCACCTTTAGTTACAAATGCCAAAAACTGAGAAGAAAATATCATTCACTAAGAAGTGAACTCATGAAGTGTGGCAGTAAGGCTCAGTAACATCACTGAATGACATACTGCTGTGTATCATAACATGAATATCATTGCGCTGGCTGAAAAATTCAAGACAGAAAGTTAATGGGCTATGTGGTGTATGAAGATCCAAAAAGGACAAAAAAAGCTATAGCACAGAATCCACTACCTTAGTTGTTTGATGCTAACCATAACATTGACTGACTCTAAATTTGCAAGAGATATTTTTGTGGTGATGAAAGATTTTATGCCTTGACTATGGTAGTGATGACAGGAACATATAGACACTTAAAAGATGGGGTAAATTATTGTTTGTAAAGTGGCTATTAATAAGATTGTCCTACAGGAAAATACAATACAGAATGGAATGAAAAACCATAGTTAGGGTTATCTTTTCTATATGCAAATTTATAGACTCATAAGTTAGGATACAGAAACTAAAAAAATAAACCCACAAATATAGAAAAATAACTCAGTTTAAAACATGGTTCCATGAAGCTAAAAGACATTTCCTGAACCAGAAAACAAGAGCTGTCAAAAAAATGAATAAATGAGTACTCTGGCTGATTAGGGACATGCTATTCTGGACTAGACTATTCAGTCTCCTAGACTGGCAAGAATGTAAGGCTGCAGGATATTTATGAATCACTACAAAATATGCAGCTGGTAAACTAACTCTGAAAATTATTTTTTTTCCTTATGTTGAAAATACTACTATCCTAAGAGTTTCTGTCCTAAACATGGACCACAGGCAAAGTTTGGCAGAAATGTAAGAACTTCATGGATGTACTGTTCATATCAAAAACTAGAAAAATATGCAAGTGTGTCTTGGAGGAAAGAGAGTTGAGTATTTTCATAATGGAGACTGAAAACAGAGGAAAAAAGAACTACATACACAAACATAAATGAATCAGCATATTTTCAACTAAAAATCCCAGGTCACAGGTCATAGGTTTTGTAAAGACAATTTTACATTCATCCACTCTCAGAAAAATCTATAATGTAAAGCAAAATAATTTCTGTTTGTTTGTTTTGAAGTATATTTTGAAGTTTTAATTGACAATTATATAATACATTTTGATCAAAGTTTCTCTTGCCTCAACTCCCTCCAGATCTTTTCTTCTCCTGACCCACTCAAGTCCATGCCTTCTTTCTCTTTATAGAAAATAAATAAACCAAAACAAAGAAACCAACAAATAATAACAAAGAGAAACTACAATGCACACACACACACACACACACGCAACTCATAAAAACACAAAATCAAGAACCATAATTTATAAACCAAAGAGCATAAACCAAAAAGAAAAGAAAAAAAAATAGTCAAAAAGTCTACAAAAATACCACTGAGTTAATTTTCATTTTGTATTGACCATTTACTGCTGGGCATGGAGCCTACCCTTAAGTGTGACTACTATACTCCATTGAAGAAAACTAAGATTTCCTTTGCAAGTGGTTGTCAATTGGAGATATTTTCTTGGTTAGGGATGGGAATTCATGTTCACTTCCCCATCTCAGCATCAGCAGCCCATCTGGCTTAAACCTGTTCAGGCCCTATGCATCTGCTAGTCTTTGTGACTTCATGTGTGCATCAGTACTGTTGGGTCTGAAAGTCTCTGTTTCCTTGGAGTCATCCATCTCCTCTGGTTCCTGTAATCTTTCCTCCTCATCCTTGTTCTAGTCCTCCTCCTCTTCCTTTTAGCCCTTAAGAGAGGGATTTGATGAAGACATTCCACTTAGGACTGACTGTTCCAAAGTTTCTCACTTCTTGCACACTGTCCAGTTGTGGGTCATCTACTGCGAGAAGAACCTTCTCTGATGATGGCTTACTGAGTCACTGGTCTATGGGTATCAGAATGTCCTTAAATGTCATTTTATTGTTATATTCCTTTAGCAGAACATTAGTATTCTGTTTTCCCTTAAGCCCATGGCCTATCTGCTTTCAGGTTTGGGGCCATTTGAGCAGTCAGGCATGGGTTATGCCTTGTGGAGTTGTCTGTAAACCCTAATAGAGAGTAGTTTGTTATTCTCACAATGTTGTACTAACAGTAGGTCAGTGTAACATGAAGACAGGTCACCAATGAAGATTACAGGGTATATATCTGGGTTGATGGTTACCTTTCTCTTCCAGGAGCATGCAGAGTACCTTCTAGTATCATGAAAATGGTCAGTAGAGGTGAAGGCTATAGTTAGACTCCAGTTCAATGTTTCCAAGTTAAATGAGATGTAAGTATTCTTTTTTAGCAGTAGAGCCTTATCATCAGATCAACTGACAGCCTTAGTATTAACTTAAGCTATTTTGGCCAATAACTTGAGGTCCAGCTGTACCATGCTTGGGTATATATCCAATGAACTCTACATCCTACTATAGAGACAAATGCTCATTTGTGTTCATTTCAACTCTACTTATAATTGCCAGAAATTTGGAATACATATATTTATGCATATTATATTTAAAAGTAAACATATTTATATTTATAGAGTGACAGGTGGAAGACTGGAGTGAGAGGATTAAATGGAGAAGTAGAGGAAATAAATAGTAAAGAGAGAAATATGGGGAAGGACAACTAGCATCAAAGGTCTTTTGTGGCATCATATAGAAACCTACTACAGTAGAAGTTTCTTAACATATGTACATATATAAAAGAAATCTAAATAGAGTCACCAAATAACAGAGGAGACACTTACCCAAACAAACAACTTTTGCCACCAAGTTAAACATCCTGTCTCAGGAATATGTTACATCTAGTTGAATCAATGATTTATTATTTTTTTTAATTCAAACGTGTGGGATCTTTAGAGGAGAAACTGGGGCTTATGGTTAGGGTGCCATTTTTCATAGAAAAAATATACTGCATATCCGCCACCCTAATGTGTGGATGCTTAAGAAAGAGTAAAGAGGAAAAATAATAATAAAGTCATGTGAAGTAGAATAGTGACTCATAGAAGCTGGGTGGTGAAGAAGGAAGGGAAAGAGAAGCTTAGAGGGCAGATACCCAAAATCAGTCTGATGGAAGGAGGCCATTGTAGCATTCTAAAAAATGGTGGGGTGAAATTGGTTCACAACAACCTAGTTTGTATTTTGTGATTAACAAGAAAAAAAAGAACTCAAATACAACCCAATAATATGGGAATCACCTCCAAACACAACACAGTCATATTGAGATCATCCCTATTGTGTACACGTATGTTTTATGACATACATAATATATACATGTATACATACATATGTGCGTATTATATATATATATGCAAACTACATGCTGTTTAACATTTACGTATTAGCCAAATTTTAAGAAACATTTTAGGAAACAAAGTTTTAATATCCTGATAAAATAATTACATATTTTTGACATCTATAAAATTACCATATTGTACTCCAAAATTTGTACAATTAAAACAATAATTTTTTAAATGAAATAAAGAAGAAATCAAGTACTCCTGAAAGTATTCAGTTCTTCAGCTGTGCTTTGAGGTGAGTTTACATCACCTACATTCTTTTTTTAGTTTTGGAATATTTCTTTAAAAAATTTTAAAAAGTAAAATCAGGAAACCTATGTATTTTTTATCTACCTTTTAGCTCTATTTTCTTAAATGACAATTGCACACCTAACACTGAAATGTATGTCTCCTCCTGGACAGACTTTTCTAGCCTTCCACCTGATGTGTCATTTCCTCTGTCAACTTGTGTTCTTTGCCCCTGCTCTCTAAACTGACTTCAATTTTTAAAAAAGGACATTTATCCTACTGTCCTTTTATGATTACTCCTAACTCCATTTCCATATCTCCCATGGAGTACCTCTTTTTGATAAGAAGATTAATTTGTTTCACTTTTCACTAAGTTCTGTGGTCTAGATAAATGTTAAATCATAGATCTTTTTTGTGATGAAAACATTCTATATATGCTCTGTACATATGGTTGTTTCTTACCATATGCTTTTGATACTCCAAAATGTGGTGACACTGAAGTAGTCAGCTTTTTATTTTATATTTTTAAAAGTTGATTTCATTTTAATAAATTTAAACCATTTTAAAACTTACACAACCTTATGTGCTGCTGGTTTAGACAGTGGTGGTCTAAGCATATTGTATTTAACCTATTTCAACATAAATCTCTTTGCATGAATTTGAAAATTTAAAACAAATGTATGAATGAAGGCATGAAATTATATATAATGTGTTTTCACTCTTACTTTTATTTGCAGCTTGAAGAAGTTTTTGAAAAAAATTATAGATTCTATATTTTTGGTAGCCACTTTGTAAAGAACGGAAATAAATTTCTTAATTATTTCTTAAGATGATACTTTATTTTCTCCAAATGGGCAAGGAAGCTTTCTGAATTATTATGCGTGAATGCACATTTTAAAAGTGTGTGCCCAACAAGCCAGATAGCTGCAGAAATTCTCCAGTTCATCACAGTGAAAGTACAGACACTGAGATCTTGACATAGATTTTCAGTTTGTTTGCTGGAAAGTTCCAGAATCCCAAATCCAACTGTCTTGAGAAGAAAAAGACACTACTGTTCTTATAGGTCTGCAAAGTCTGCAAGTAAAAGGTGTGTTGCGAGTTGAGCTCACACAGGGAGTTCAAAACCTGGGTATGGACTCCAATGCCTCAAAGGGAGAAAAAGATACACATAAGAAAGTGTGCCCCATTGCTTGAGTTGAGTTCATATTTGGGATCTTGTTGGAGAGTCATTTCTCCTCAGTGAGCTTTGACAGTCTTTAGATACAAAGTGAGGCCTCTTTCTTCTGTGTTTAAAGTTGTGGGTCCTCTGCTAAACTCCCGGGTTTCCTCTGATGAGGCTGCTCTGGTCAGTTACCTTCTTTTTTGTTTGTTTTTGCTTTTGTTTTGTTTATCGAGACAGGGTTTCTCTATGTAGCCCTGGCTGGCCTGGACTCACTTTGTAGACCAGGCTGACCTTGAACTCACAGAGATCTGCCTGCCTCTGCCTCCCTGAATGCCGGGATTACAGGTATGTGCCACAGGCCCAACTTGTCAGTTACCTTCTTAATTGATCAAAAGGGGCAGTGTTATTGGTATGTTTAGGAAGAGAAGGAGAACGTACTCTTCTGAGACACTTGGAGTGAGTGTATAGTATAGAGCATGATGGAAAATCACGCTGCACTCAGCAAGGAAGAGAAGCATGCTGGGAGTAGCTGAAACCCTTGAATGTCCACTCCACCCTTGCGCTATATCATTCTGAACTCTTCACTTTCTCTGGATTGTCTGCTATGATCAAAGCCTTTTTTGTAAGCAAGAGATTGTTTTCTCTGTGAGTGTCATTATAGAATGATCAAAACAAACCTACCAGGAGGTGTTATCCAAAGAAATTCTTGTCTAGTGTTTTATTTATTCCACCAATTGTGCAGAAGGTAATCTTAATCACTTATTACTGATACACTGCTTTCAAAAAACACTGATGCATTTGTTGATTTTTCAATGATGTTATATTCCATGTTTTGCTAGGACATTTCTGGCTTATCAAAAGTAAAATCTGGCAACTCAAAAGCCTTAGCTCTAGGATTTTAATAGCATTCAATATTAATGTCATATTATCATATTAATATCTTATAATGCCATCAGATATTACAGCTATCAACAGATATGCTTTCTTGGTATAAAAATACAGATTAAATTGATACTTACTGAGTGTCTTCTAATGCCCACATTGGATATAAATTTATTTCTAACAGTAGGACACTTCCAGAATCTTTGAATGGGTAATAAGTCACTCACATATGTCTGGGAGTGGGAAGGATTTAGTTTACTAAATTTGTTTAAATTCATTAAGATATGGGGATGACAGAAATGGACAAAATACCAATAAATGCAACAAAGATGAACACTTGGGAAGTTCTAAAATAAATAGAAATTTCTGTAAACTGTCACATAAAAGAGAGTGTGACAGCTCAGTCTCCATGTGAATCTCCGAGTGAGGGGAACAGGAGATGCCTCTATCAGGAACTCAGTTGACTGCTGTTTGATCACTCACTCCTGATGTTGCGGCCTTGCCAGGCCACAGAGGAAGAGGATCCAGGCAGTCCTGATGAGACTTAACAAACTATGGGCAGATGGTAATGGTGAAGAACTCCCCCTTTCCGTGGACTAGGAAAAGAGATGGGGGGAGGGAGGAAAGGTGAGACTTGGGGAAGTTGAAGGAAGGGCTTCAATTGGGAGATATAAAGAATAAATTGTTAAAAAATCAAAACTAAAAAAGAGGAAAGAGAATCACATATTCAAAAGAAAAATGAAGTAGTGCCTTCCCTGATGTATGGAAATAACGGCACATTAGTTGTACAAATCTACATCTGTGCAACCCTACGTTTCAAAATCTCCATCACTAGCCTGTCATGGGAAGGCCGTTTCTTTTTACTGTTTTTATGTTAGATACAATAACATATGGTGTGAGCATTTCCTAACACCACATTCTTGTTTATTTACCCTGAGGTCTCTACAGTATAGACTTTTGCTACAAATACCTTTCTTTGAGTCATTTGTATAAATATACTTTACAACAGCTTAAAGAAAAACACATCCATTTCAGGTTTCTCTTTGAGGCTGCTTCTTTGTGATGGTTGTTTGTTTTTTAAAGTAGCATGGGAAATACTCAAAATCAATTCTTATCCACAGCGATACATGAAAAGCAAAATGTATTTTAGGATGATTTGAGAGTTGAATAGCTTTCATTAGCCCAGCATAAGTCAACTTTTGATGTAGCCATGTACAAATATAGACTCACATTTCATCAATCATTTCTATATATTCTAAGCTTCAATCAACCTGAGCTAGCCCTGCTGGCATTTGCTAAGTGATATTTTACTACAAACTCCAGGTACTGTGAAAGCACTTTAAGGGTGTAGGATGAGAAACTCAACAACTCCATGACCAGGCAATGATCACACAGTGTTTTCCTTGCTTTAGAAGAAATGAAAGCTTAGACTGTCCTTGTTGTGTGGTCACCTAAAAGCTGTTAAAAGCAAGGTGTTCCATCTTCACATAATCACACATATATATATATATATATATATATATATATATATGTGTGTGTGTGTGTGTGCATATGTATGTATATATGTTTGTGTGTTTCATTGTTTATATATGTGTGTGTTACATAACAGCTCCATTTCCTTATAAAAGGCTATAAGAGCGTATCATATACACTCGAAAACACACTCTCCATTCCTTATGCTTCTGATACTGAAACTTATGCTGCAAGGAAGAGCTGGCATACTCTGGAACAAAACATCCTATCATTAGTTCAACAAGCACCTGGTAAAATATCAAGTAATGTAAATAAAAGGGGTTTTTGTCTGTTGTGTTTTAGTTTTTAAATTTTAAGTGCAGAAAGAGTCAGCGTTAAGGACTCTGCAGTATGCTAGAGATTTGAGAGTGGATTATTTACATTCTCAGCCTGGTCTCTGCTGGGCAGAAGGGCAGCAAAAGGCAGAGAGCTCCATGCTTTGCTGCTTTCTTTCTCTTTTGTCTTCTGAAGCTCCTTCACCCTATAAATCTCTTAACACTCTGCCTTCCACATGAGCTGGCAAAAAATCACTGCTTGATCCTGTTCTTTGGGAAGAATGATAAAGAAGTCATACCTTGGGACTTGTTTCTTGAAGCTGGGATGGGGGGAGGGGGGAGGATTGGAACTTCCTGGTTGCTAGCCCTCTAACTACAGATCCAAACAAAAGAAAACAAAACAACAACAACAAAAAACCCTACCATTCATACTGTGAAGATAATCTCCTGCAAGTGTATTTTATATACTTTGAAAAAAAGCACTATATGAGAAGGCTATAGACTGTGGTGGATAGGGGGATATTATAAGATACTAATCCTTATACTTTTGCAGAATATTAATCCTTATTCTGTTGGGCCTCTCTCCTCAGAGATTGGTAAACCTGGTTGATCATCAGAACCATTGCAAAGCTTTCATTCTTGATCTATACTATTTTATCAATAGCTTCCTAATATGTTGGTAATTGCATAAGTTTAGAAAATATACTCTGAAAATAATGAAGGCATTCCCATCAGTGAGCACTATTCTCTGCTGGTCCTTCTGTACAAAACTGTGTCTATTTTATCTTCTATTCCAAGGCTTTACACTGCATAGACTGCTTGTTACAGGGATACAATGTCAGGCTAGGCGACTGAGAAGAAGGTATTAAAGAGAATGAGGCTGGCCACAGTTTTGTGTTAGTGAAGACAGTAGAGTTAATTACCAAGTATTTATTAAGAATTCATATCACCAAGTAACTGTGGTCAGTGGCTTCTCAGGTGAAAGAACAAAGCAAGAAGGATAGACAAAGGGTAAGGTGTTAAATTGAAATTGGTTAAAACTTTAATATGGAAGCAATTTTGTTTGTTTCTTTTTAAATTTTTTATTTATTATTACAATTTATCCACTTTGTCTCCTGGCTATGACCCCCTCAGTAGTCTTTTCCCAATCTCTCCCTCCCTCTTCTCCTCCTGTTCCTCTCCCCTAGTACACTGATACCCTTCTATCTGACCTTAGCCTATCAGATCTCATCAGGACTGGCTGCATTGTCTTCCTCTGGGACCTAGAAAGGCTGCCTCAGGCAGGGGGAGGTGATCAGAGAGCCTGCCACTGAGTTCATGCCAGAAAGAGCTCCTCCTCCCCTTGCTAGGGATCCCACTTAGAGACTGAGTCTGTGGGCTACCCCTATGAACAGGGGTTTTAGGTACTCTCCATGCATGGTCCTAGGTTGGGGTATCAGTCTCTTCAGGATCCCCAGGGCCCAGTTTTTTATTGTTGTTGTTTTGGTTTGGTTTTTGGCTCTTTTGGAGTTCCTGTCCCCTCAGGTATATCTATCTCCCTCTTCTTTCATAAAATTCCCTTGACTCTGCCCAAAGTTTGGCTATGAGTCTCAGCCTTTGCTTCAATACCTCGATCTTTCAGAGGCCATCTGTGGTAGGCTCCTGCCCTGTTCCCTGTCTTCTCCTGCTTCCGATGTCTATCGCATTTGCCCTTCTAAATGAGGATTGAACATCTTCCCTAGGGTCTTCCTTGTTGTTTCGTTTTTTAAGACAAGATTTCTTTGTGTACCTTTGGCTTTCCTGGAACCTGCTCTGTGGACAGGGTAGCCTCAAACTCAAAGAGATCCACCTGCTTCTACTCCAAGTGCTGGGATTAAAAGTATGTACCAGTATTGCCTGGCCCAGAGGGAAGTAATTTGAATCAGTACTCAAGAATGACCTTTCTTTTGAAATTCATGTACTCTGTAGTAAGGTTTTTGCTTTATAGACAAGCAGAAGCCAAAGGAAAATCTGTTGGCAAGTCATTTGACCTGTGTGTTTCAGAAAGTTCTGCCTTGGTAGGCAAGATGGTTAAGCGGGAAAGTTGGTGGCCACCAAACCAGATGACCTGATTTTCATGCCCATACTTTACATGGTGGCAGGGTGAGCTGATTTCTGCACTTGCCCTCTGACTTGTACATGTGCACGACAGTACTCAATTACACTCACACAAACTAACAAGATAAATATTTAAAAATGTAAAAGCTCTGTTTTACGGCTGGAGAGACAGTGTAGTCAGTAAAATATTTGCCATATAAGCATGAGGACTTACATTAGATGCCCAGTACCCATGAAAAAGCTAGATATGGGCACTGTGTGTTCATAAAATTCTCAGGGCTGGGGGACAAAGACAGGAGTTGCTGGCTGGCCAGTCTAGAGTTGAATTAGTGCACCCCAAGATCAGAGGCTGTGTCTTAAAAAGTAAAGGTAGAGAGTAATCGAGGAAGACATTCAAAGTAAATATCTACATCACTCCTCAACACACGCACACACACATCCCCACACTCACATACACACAGACACAGAGAGAGAACAGGCAGGCAAGAAGGAACATCATATTATTAATATATACTCAATGAGGACGGTAAAAAAAGGAAAGACACTACTAGAAAAAACTGTAATTATCTGGTAATAATGATAGACAACAGATGTTAATTATGGGCCATTTAATTTTTCATAAACTCAGTCTGGGCTGTAAAATATATAAAAATTAATTTCATATAATCTGGAGAAAATATCTAGAGGTAAGGTGATAAAAATTGAGACTAAGCACAAATGAAAATGCTTGGGAGAGTCTTAGAGATTTGGTTTGAGAAACTGAAATGTGAGGCACTGGTAGAGATGACCCAAGGTTACTTTTCTTGGATAAATATGGATTTTGGAAAAATAGTTAATGTGATACATTACTACTTCCAGGCATGAAATGTAACTTCTTTATGTAATTTGTGACTTATATTCAATATTGATTCTTTTTACTCTCTTTCCACAATTAAAGAATAATTTCTGTTGTCACTTTTAAAACCTTTGCTATTACAAAGAAACCTGCCATTTGTGTTCAGTACAGTCTCTGACCTATAAGCTGTTGAAAGGATGTGTGCACAATGTAATTTTCAACCAATAGTTCAAGGAATCAATGCATAGAGATTGGGCTGTAGTATACTACGGAAGACATAATGCTGACAGGGATGAGATTTAGTCGGGCTTTGAAGAATTAGTTGATCTGAATGGACCTGTTGAAATAGACAAAAACTGAGAGCGATATCAATGCCAAGGCAATGCTTATAAAGGTAAACTTTTAACTGGGTCTGGCTTACGGTTCAGAGGTTTAGTCCACTGTCATCATGGCAGGAAGCATGGTGGCAAATAGTCCTACGTGGCCCTGGAGAAGAGTTTTACTTCTGGATCAACAGGCAGCAGGAAGAGAGAGCCACACTGGGCCTGCCATGAGCAAAACCTAGACCTCAAAAACCATCCCCAGTGAACACTTCCTTCACCAAGGTCACGCCCACTCCAACAAAGCCACACCTCCTAATGGTGCCACTCCCTGGTGGCCAAGTGTTCAAATCTATGAGCCTAGGGCTGTCATTCTTATTTAAATCACAACATACACCCAATAAATTATTACAGACATGTGCTGTTTCCTTGGAAGGGAAAAGAAATGAAAATACCCACTAATATTAACCTTTATTGGTTTAGTTTATTTGTGTGGAATAAGAATTGAACTCATGAAACTCATGACCTTGCACCAACCAGGCTAGCACTGGCTATATCCTCAGGACTTTAAATATTGTTGATAGTAAGTAGAAGTAACATCAATCTCAACAACAAGAAAAGTGTAATATAAATACAGCATTAGGAAGCATAGAAAACTGAAACTTCTAAGTTTTGTACCTGGAAAAAGATAAGAACTACATAAATCCAGGAAGAATACTGGTGTTCTGGTAAATGGAATTTTTATCTTAATTCTAATTTTATGACTAAAGTGTTAAGGCACTTTGTGTTCATATGTATAAGCAAGTACATATATAAACATTGTTGTTAAAAACTTGATTATATTTTTAAATGTGAGCTTTCCTTCATGTAAAAATATCACCATTTATATTTTATTTAATACTTTTTTCTGAAACCAAGATTCCTTTGCAAGATAGTTTTTATTCTAGACAGATAAAATTAATTCTAGGCTTTTAAATAATAATTTATGCTGTTATATATGATATTACAAACATTAAATTGTTAATAAAGTCCCTTCTTGACTTGAACAGCTGCCATAAAAATTAGGAAGGAATATTTTAGCCCTAGAGTCCCTGGTTAAAGTCTTCAAATATTAAAAATAAAGAGGACATTGCAGCCAGCCCTGAGGGGACAAGATGA
The DNA here is from genome assembly GCA_028658305.1 of Pachyuromys duprasi. Lineage (NCBI taxonomy): Eukaryota > Metazoa > Chordata > Mammalia > Rodentia > Muridae > Pachyuromys > Pachyuromys duprasi. Next base: position 50,797,774 of record CM053763.1, on the reverse strand, counting down.
TCTGGGGTCAGATGGAAGGGGAGGAGATCCTCCCCTGTTGGTGGACTTGGAGGGGGCAGGGAGGAGATGAGGGACGGTTGGGGAGGGTGGGAGGGAATGAGGGAGGGGGCTACGCATGGGATGCAAAAAACCTAACCTGTGATTGATATAAAAATAAATAAATTTATTAAAAAATAAAGCTGTCATGCAGTTGCAATCAAGACTCTTTGTTTTCACTCTCAAAACCCTTATTAGAGAGTTGCTCCTCAAAATATAAGTGTGTGTGTGTCCTAGAAGGCAAGTCAAAGGATAGAGAGGTATTGACAAATACATGATAATTGCCATTGCAACCCCAGGTTTGATATTAATTTATGACAGTTTTATTTGTAATAAATTGAAGTTGATATAAAGGCAACTTTGTCAACTTTTAAAACAGGAAGGACAGACTGAAACCAAAGTGACCTAGGAATAGACTCTAATGCGTCTAAAGTGATCATCTACTTTTCTTAACTGACAGGAAAAATAATCACCTCAGACTATGGTAACATAATTCTCAATGTCCAGCACATTCATACTTTAAATTCCCGTATCTATTGCATACAATTTCAGTGTTATCCTGGTAGAAGCTCTCTTGTTGATGAGATGTTTTATTTTTGGGCACATTATATTATACCCAGTGATGTTCCTGACAGATTGCTTTTCAGCATCTCTGAATGCAAAAAAAGGATCCATCCAGTTTTGCTCTTACATACTTCTTGCAAAGTCATTAAGAGTGAGTGCAATGGACAAAGACACCTTTGCTTTGCGATGAATAGTCAATAAAACAATGTGGGTAGGTCATTTAATATAGTTGTAATCGATTGCTGCTATTGCCTTTCTAGCCGAGCTGTTGTGGAGGAACAGATTTTTAATTAAATAAATAGCTGGGTCGGCAGGCAGGTGCGCCTGGGCAAGCAACCTGCCCTGGGATGTGGTTTGCAGTGGTTGCTTGGCAACACAACATAGACAGTCTCTGAACAACAGCTGCACCCTCTGTTAGCAGCTAGCAGATGTTCACACCTCAGAGAATGGCGTCAGAAATAATGATTTGTGAATAATAGCTCACAGAGCTCTCTAATAAATGGGGGAGGGGGAAAGCTTGTGTGATAAAGGTCAGAGATATTTTAGCCTATTATGGTGCATGTGAATTTGCATTCAGAAAAATTACTGGACAAAAAACACACAAAAATATTACCTACAGCCCACAAAAAGGAAACGAAAATGAATATATAATCTATAAACAAAAAGTGAGGATGCCTTTGTATATATTGCTTCATTTAATTCTTTAATAAACATCTATGATAACTGTTGCTACAGCAAGCAAGCAACTAGGTTTCAAGGAATTTAAATCACTTATAAAGTTCCATGATTAATTTAGTATGCAAATTTAAAACTGTGGGGCAAACAGAAACCCAAGACAAAATGTTTAACATATTATCAGATAAAATATGTGTAATATAATAACTGTTACTTCCAGCAACTACATTCTTTATGCAATGCCTACAGAATCATGCTCACATTTAATACAACCCAAACCTTGAGTCATCTGGCTTATCGAAACTCATTAAAAATGAGATAAAATATAGGATGGGAAGCTATGAATCTTTGTACTAATGAGAATGTATAATTAAGTTGTGATGAACAAGAACCTTCTACTATTTTATTGTGATCAGATTATCCAGTGCCATGAACATATGGCACCAACTTTCATGTCACTTTTGGTATAAAGTCAGCTGAAAGAAATTATTACAGTGTTTGCTATATTCATTTTGGAAAAACAGAAAATGTAGTTTAACATTATTTTCAGGAAGTTCTATAATTTGGAGTCAATTGTAATGTCCTATTTTTTGCTCCTGTCTATCATCCTAGGCACACATGGGTAGAAGAACTAAAGGGTAGAACTGGATTGATATAATCACACAGATGAATCAGATGTGATCAGATTTTTCCTGTGTTTGAGACAAATAGAGTGTGTGCAACAATGAAGCATCTCTTCCACAAAAATATAAGTAAATTTTATATTTTTGATAAGATCTTTCTAAGAAGTAAAGTATATTCTTTTCAAATTTAAGTTTAATAAAGCAAATTTTCAAGTATTATATGTATTATACCACACTATTTTTCTATGAATTTTTGGATTGAGAACTATTTTTTTTTCCTTTTAAATACAGAAAACCTTAAATTAGCTAAAGAGCATTTTGTAAGTTGTCACATGCTTTGAATGACTAGCTCAGTCCCTTAATTTTTTTACTTTGTGTGTGTGTGTGTGTGTGTGTGTTTATTTGGATGTATATGTGTGCGTGTATTTGCTGTGGGTGCATGTGGAAGCCAGAGTGAACATGGGTATTGTTCTTAGGGAACATTCCAGTTTGTTTTTGTAATACAGGATGTTTCACTGGGACCCAGGGTTCCTTGATTAGGCTTCTCTGGCCAGCCAGGAAGCCTCCCCACCACAGTGCAGGGGTTATAAGCTCATACCACTATACTTTGCTTCCTAAGTGGGTTTGGGAGATGGAGCCGGCACATCCAACATTTTGCCAACTGAGCTCTCTCATGACCCTAGTGTAGCTCTTTAAAAAGAATATTAAAACTCCAACAACTGAATATACAAATTGTGACGTGGCATTAAATTTATTCCATGGTGAGTAGCTAAAGTGAGTTAGTTCCTGTTGAATCAAGAAAGAAATTGCACATAGCCTAATGATTCTTTCATCATCATCTCTAGGATGTAGGCAAATCCAATAAATCAATAGCACAGAGAATCTCATTATCTCAAAAGTAGGATTTTTCAAGACAAAACTGTCTTTTTACTCATTTCTGTAGTTGATTGCCAGAGAAATTCCTGCAGAGCTCTGGGAACCAAGGAAAAGCAAAGCTGGCTGTGGAGAGGCTTGGCCACAACTGCCATTGTTACTGAGGACCATTGTCCTTTAGGAGGGGAAGCAGTAGGATGACATCTGAGAATCTTCCTTTTGCCTGAGGAAAAAATGAAAGGAAAAATATTCAAGGATAAGTAAAAACTTTTCTTTCTTTTTTTTTTGAAGGTCAAGTTTAGTGTAGTGGTTGGACACATTATTGAATTTTAGAGGCAAAAAACCATCCTCTACTAATATTTAGCCCCAATACAGACCTAAATGCTTTGTAAAAATTTAGGTAATACTCAAAATTCGTTCACTCATTTACTCTCTGGTGTTGTGCATATATTGAGGGAAGGCTGGAAAAGTACCCTATCTGGGTACTAAAGGGTATGTTTCATGGGAAGTTTACCACAGAGTTTCTACCATCAAAGCTGACCATAAATTATAGATTAAATATCTATCTGCTCTAGCTTGGGCACACACATCTCTGAATTTACATTCCTCTGGAATTGTAACAAATGGTGGCATTTGGTAAGTGGGAATGGAAAAGTGTAGAGTGTGGATGGAGTAGAGTGCTCCCGAGACAGAAAGGACATCAATTCACAAGGAGAAATCCCTTTTAAAAGTGTTTTGAATTTTGAAAGCAGTGTACCTTTACAACCTCGTCCCAGGTTTTGCCCACTCACATCCTTAAAAGCAAGATGGATATGGGAGCACCATCACAGAGACACATTCTAGGATGGACAGTAACGAGAGCACAAGAAGCAAAGTAAGGAGCAGACAATTCAGACACGTGAAAGAACCAAGTTTGGAATCGTATGTACTTCTTGGAGACAGACAACATGTAAATGAGCAGTTTTATCTTACTAAGTTTATCTGAGGCAAGTAGAAGTTGTACAGTGTTCTTTTCTTATTTTCTCTTAATTTAGCAAGAATAGGCAGCTATGATTGAATCATTTGCAATTATTTAAATTTAAATACCCTTGCTTATATTACAATCCATTTCTTATGTTATTTATGATTGCATGAGCAATGGTGCCAACTCTTGTCCCAGCAAATATCTTCTATAACTTAAATATATATTAAAATGGAGTTTGTAGTAAATACGTAAAGGTATCCATTGCTTTCTAGTGAACATAGTACAGAAGCCAAAGAGGCTTCAGAGAGAGTTAACTTCTGGATGCTAAGATAATTGTTGATCTTTTACATGGGTCAGTGCTGTTTCCAATGTGCTGTAGATATTAGCATTCCCCCATAAAACTCTATAACACTGACAAGCAATTCAAACAAAATTTATATTCTCTAAGGCTGGTCATTTGTTAGACTTTGAGTATCTTAGAGAGCCAGGGCTGAGAAACAGTGAATCATGCTTTAGGAACAAGTAAGAAAACAGGTGCTTCACTTTCCTTCTCCCCCCCCCCCACCCCCTAGCAATATAGCTGTAGCAAAGTTAGTTTACCTACAAAATGAAGATGAAAACAGTACCTCTCTCATAGGTTTGCTAAGCTAGGTAAATAAAGAACTATTTGCAAAGTAGTTCAGGCAGTAGTGTAGCCGTGTAAATGACTATTTAGCAACTGGAAAGGTTAAGTCAGGCTTTATAACAATGAGAAGGACATTTTAGTGATAAGAGTGCCTCTGTGGCAGCTGAAGTCTGAATGCTCACTGCAGATGGAGCCTCTTCAAAGGTTTAGTGTGGGTTTGATTAAGAAGTCCAATTAATTCTATAGACAATGTTAGAGTATCTGACGGCTTATTTAGCTGAAAATGACTCAAACCTGACACAAAATTTCAGGTGCATGTAACTGAAAATACCAGTAGTGTGCATTGTACGACTTGGAAAAAGTGCTTTTTTTCTTTCTTGTTTTCTGCTCTGGACTTTGTCTTCAGACAAGGCTCTGCCCATCATGATATGTAGGCCAGCTGACATATATTCTACTGGAAAATGAAGGGAAAGACGTCACTTAACTCCCATGCGGGCTCTACAAAGTCCAAAGTCTGGGCCACCGAAATGACTCAGAGTGTAAAAAGCTGTTTGCATGCAAGATGGATGAACTGAGCTTGACCCCCAGAACCCCTGGCAGAAAGAGAAAATAGATTCATGAATGCTTTCTCTGACCTCCATAGGCTTGGCAACACACCTGCACATATGTATGTACACGTACATACACTGCCACAGCGTCCAAGTGTGTCCAACAATTCACCACAGAATTCCAGAAAATTTGATGCTCACATTAATTAGACCAAAGTCACAGGCTCGTCCTGGGAGTTAGTGCTGGAATGGATGCTACATAAACTACAAATAAAAAAAAAAAGTAGCAAGTCATTAACACTGAAAAAGGAGGATGATTGTTATCCAGAAAGGGAAAATAAATAAATAAAACAAAAACACAAAGGAATTGAAAGGCTAACAGTGGCAGCAGGCCAAAGCTGCAGAATCTCCACGACACAGGGCAACAGGATAACTGAAATGAATCCTGGTGAGGGTGCTGATGGTGTCACGGAAGCCAAAGGCCTCAAATCAGACCAATGACTCATTGCAATGATGACTTGCAAGTGAAGATGTGCAGACAGAAGAGTATACTGTGGGACATACTGTGACACATTAACCCATCCACGGGGAAGTGGTTTTTATGCTTTGTTTTGCTTTGTTTTTTTTTTTTAATTCTGTTTGTTTGTATGTGTGTGTTTCTATTTTGGGAGAGTGGGTTGCAGGAACGAAGGGCAGATAGAAGGGGAGGGAAAGGTGAGTGGGGCTGGGGTGCATCGTGTGAAACTCACGAAGAATCGACAAAAAGTTAAAATAAATACATTTAAAAGTAAAAGTCAGCAGTGAATGTCATTCTCATCATGGAATAATTGTTATGCCTCTTTCATATTCAGTTTTGCTCCTCATTTTTATTTTTGTCCTAATTTTTTTTGTTTTCTTTTCTTTCCTGTTTATTTGTTTTGTTTTGTGGACAGAGTCTCACTATGAGGTTTCCACTCTCTATTACCTTTCTGCTTCTGCTTCCCGAGGGTTTACGTTACAGGCGTGGGCCACCTCGCCCAGCTCTCTAAAATCCTTTTCAAAAGAGGCACAGCAGTTATTCTGAGTTTTAAAGTGGAAACATTTCTGGCCTAAAAGTACTTTTATCTAAATTCAGTTAGGATTTAATTGACTGACAAGACGTGCCTGAAGAAAGGCATTTGTTGAGGGAGGACAGAAGACAGAAAACCAGGGTAATGTCCTGGGCACAGAGGGGCAGCGCTGGGCACACTGGGCGGACAGCCTAGTCTACCTGCTGCCAAGACTGTCATGTCTCTTGTCGGAGCTCTGAAATATTGACTTCTCCAGCATTCTGGCATCTTTCAACGTTGTGTGGCTCACAGCTTCACAATTTGCCTAAAGTGCCTCTGACTCAAAAATCAATTTTTGTGTGGGGTTATAGATGTGCTAGACTGTGGATGCCAAAACAATCTATCAAGTCAAAGAAGGACCTGATTGTTTGACATTATCTAGATTAAATATTGTGGTTATGGACTCATTTCTTTCACATTTAAAAAATGAGCCAGTTTCAGCTCAAACACTTGCCAGAAGTTGCCAGAACTGCCCTGTAGCTCTAAGACTTGGACATGTTCATTCTGGGAACCTGATCAATACAAGGAGACAGAAGATTTTATTTTCCTCCCAGATATCACAAGCCGATTCCATGTCTGCTTCTCTTGTTTAGGTTGTTTTCCCCCTATTCTCTCCATTTACAATGAACCCAAGCGTGGACCCTATAACATATGTGCATCAGCCTCCATTCTGCTAATGAAGGGGATTTAGAAAACTGTTCCTCAGAGACTCCTGAGGTAACTGGGTCACACTTCTTTCATAAAATTTTCCTGTCTTCTTTTTTTTTATTTTAATTTTGACTTCTAATTGTACCATCCGTTGCCTTATACAGCTCCACGAAATCGCATTTAACGCCTCCATTCCATGACATTGGAATCCTCTGGTTTCCCGTAATTCCTTCCCATTGTGCCATCCATCTTCCTAAGCTGGGGTTAAGGTAGTAGTTGTTGTTTTCATGTTTGTTTATTTCTCAACAATTTCACACATGAATCCTATGTATCTTGATCCTATCAAACCCACCCATTATCTCCCAACACATTGCTTTCCCTCTTTCATCTCCATCCTTTGTTCTTTTGTCTTTTTTAACTTTGAGTCCAAGTAGCACTTTCTTCAGATATGTTGACTGTTTTTGTCTCCATCTTAAACAGGTGTCATGTGTGCGTGGGGGGGGGGGAGACAGTGTTTCTCAACACACACATCTTCAGGCTTTGTTTTTTAAAATCTTAGTATTCTTTACCTCAAATTCCCTTACGCCTCTAAAGCTGGGTTAAGTATCCCTCCATCTGTGTTCCTAAGGTGTGCTCTTTCAGAATCAATTGCAACAAACTTTAATGTGTTCTTCTCATGATAGGATTGGAATTTAAATTTCTCTTGAGGAGAGACAGGAAATGCTAGTTGCTGCTTCTAACTTCATGACTCAGGCCTATGTCTTGAACTGAAAATGAAATCTTTGTACTTGGTACAGTATTTTTAAGGTGTCTCGCCTGAAGAAGTTATGTAAAGGCCATCGCAGGCCCTGGAATGTGAAAATAGATGCTATGTGCCAGCTTCTTCTGCTCCAGGCCAAGGGAATCTATCTTTATCACCAGTCAGTGTTGGTACCAGGGAAACCAAATCCCTATACCTGCATACAGATATGAATACACACTCAACCCATAACTAGAGTTCAGATAGCAATTTTTCATGTTTAAGAAGTTAAATTTCAATACAGTAGATTCTGATCATAAGCAAAAGAAAACTGGAGACCAGAGGCTACAAAAGAGCCTATGACAGGTGATGAATGTTACTGAATTACAGTAGCCAAATGACTCTTTTCTCAGGTGCACTGGTGGGCTCCCAGAATTCAGGAGGCTAAGCCAGTAGGATTGCTGTAAATTTATGGGTATTCTGGGGTGACATAGTGAATTCTCAAAACAAACAACAACAAAACAAAAAGTCTCTGTGTTCTTTAAACAAGGTCACTTTAAAGGTTTCTTTTTTATTTTTTAATAGAATAATTATAGAAACATATATACTCGGAATTATAACATGTGAAGAAAACAGTGTCGAATAGGGGTGTTATTGAAGTGATGATCATAAGTCAGATACTGATAGGACCTTGCATAACAGTCTAGTTATGGATAAGAAAACAGAAAACCTCTGATTGTTAGGACAGGGAGGATATTGCAGGCAGGTGGAATTGTGTAATTCCTTTTCTAATTGTATTCACACTGAAGCCTAAAGCCAGTAGCAGATATTATTGAGGGTGAATAAGTAATTACAACATAAAAACAATTACGAAGGTTTCTTTCTGCATCCGGCGGGAGCCTTGGCTTTGTTGGGAATTATCTGGGATGCTTGGGATGTCCAGCACGAATAAACCAGAATTGCTGGAAGTTGGGGGGGCGGCGTGCTGGGTGTGCTAATTGTTGGGTTAAAGGACCTTAACTGTATGGGTTAAAGGAAACCATAGCCAGGCTGCAACAAAGCCCAGTCTGACTTGGGCAGGCTGGTGGTTACTTCATGAGCAGCCACTAATGGAGGCTTGCTCCTAGCTGAGAAAGCTAGACAGGCAGGGACAGGAGCCCGGTTTTGTCCAGGCAGACAAAATGGCTCCTTCTAGAAGACCCAGCCTTTGCTCCTTCAGACAGGCACCTGTGGTGCATGGAGCAGTGCCACAAGGATGGCAGCAGCAATCTGAGCGGACTTGCCTGTGAATGATTCGCAGCAGCCAGCAGCACGTGGCTGGCCGAGCCATCGCAGCAGCCAGCAGCTGTGGCTGGCCAACCCAGTGGCTCCGGAGGTGAATTCTTTGAGGTGAAGGCGTGCCCACCCTTCCTCAGAATAAATGGTGAGGCTCAAATGGTCTTGCTTAAATAGATGATTCTGGCCTCTTCATTTTGTGTGAAATAGAGACTTAAAAAGTTTGGGCAGTGGGAGGGTTTTGAGGGTGAATGTGTTTGATCTGCTTGGGGCTAGGACTGCGAGGCATACTTGATTTACATGAAGTAACATAGTCCTATCATAAAAGGAAGAAAGTAGTACTTAATAATCCTGTGGGTGGGGGAAGTGCTCCAGGTATGAGTAAAGCTCTTTGGTTGAAAGCCAGGACACCACCGGGACATCTCATTAGATGGGTGGGTGTTTCCGGGAATCCTCAGGTGCTTGCCAAATGGGTTCTTAACAGGAAAGGGTTGCACTGATAATCTCCCTAAGGACTATGTGACATTCGTTAGAAGAACTGGGATTCCCCAGATCAGGCGAAGAGGGAATCCAGCTGAGAAAGGGAGCCATCACTTACCAAGCTCAGAGGCTATCCGGAAATGCCACACTTCGATGTTATAGCGGAATCCCATGGGAAGGAATAAAAGAAAAAAAAATTTAAGAGAGTGGGTAGTCACAAATGACTTCCATATTGCAGTCTTCAGGCTGCAGCCCCATTATAAGACCTGGATGACAGACATTCACACATCTTGCTATTTTCCACTAAGAACACTGCACTTGCCTCACAAGCTTCAGAGGCTTCCTCCTGCCTTTTCTGCTGCTCTCTTGCAGGCTTCTGTTGTTTTTGCAGCATCCACCTGAATATCCCACACCTTCAAACCCTATCTGCCTTGCCTCTCTAGGTGATCTCATCCATTCTTGCTATTTCAAAGACCACAATGTGCTGATAGACCTGTGTTTCTATTTCTATCCCAAATGTCTCTGTGGAACTCCAAATAACAGATAATGGGGCAAATGTTACCTCATATTCCACTGAATATGAGGTGTGAATGCGTGAGTGTGTGGGGTGCCTCTTTAATTTATATTTTTTTCCACTTTCTGCAAATAAGATCACTTTCTATTCTTCCCCAAACCAGTAAACGACAGTTTCTATCTTGTGCTTATCCACATACAAAACTTGGTTACCCTTAGCTACTGACTTTGTTGCTTAGCAAAGCTCGTTTCCCGTTGTTCACACACATACCTTTTGGGCTATACTTCTGAAATACATTCAGATCGAATGAAATTTTTCAGCAATCCTGCCTAAACTAAGATGCAATTACCTTTAGACCTCTAACTCTTCATACTGTTTTACACTGCCAACCCTAACACTCCTGGAAACATGCTTTTGCCCTACCTAAATATTTGCATGAGCTCACCATTTTCTACCTTAGACACTGTCTCCTGATTAGCTGTATGGCATGCTCTCTAACTCTTCTCAAATCTTTATAGATGTAAAAGAAAAGAATATGAAAAATTACAAAGTAAATATCTTACCTTCAAAATTTTGTAAAACATACACAAAACTAGCTCTCTTCTATAAATATTATCTTTACGTCCTGTGCTGAGGAGATGTAATGAGAGCTGTACTCAGGGCTGAGTACAGAGGATTTTTAACTAACTATTCCTAGGCCTAGACCTGGAAAATTCTTGCCGCCTTACAATCTAACCTTCTGCAATCCTGGACCTTGAGAGCTTCAACTTCTAGCCTCTGTCTGCTAACCTAAACTTAGAATGTTTTCGGTATCTGAGACTTACTACTGAGTAAGCTCATCCTTTCTAGCTCTTTCTGAACTCTGGTTGGCTGGCTTGAATCAGCTGTTCTAGCTCGAACTGCTCTCCAAGCTGACTAGTTCTAATTGGCTTCTCTCAGCTTCTCACTGAATTGCTCTGCTTGGAAAGACTGCCTCTGAGTTTCAGGAACTGAACTACACAGACTCAACTGCACTCAATTGAATTTCACAGAACTGAACCAAACTCTACCAAACTGTATTGTATTCCTGAACTCTACTGTTTCCATGAACTCACTTGTTCTCCCTCTGTGCTGCTCTGAAGTAGCATCTCTTTCTTGTATGTCCTTGTGAGACATGTCTGACTCATTCTATCAAATCTTTCTCTGATTCCTCACTTTGTCTGCCCCTCAGTTAGATGTTTGGGGTTAAAGGTGTGTACTATATTCCATCCAAAGGAATTAAGGATGTGAGTTCCAGCCAGGATTAATATGTGCTAAGGGTGTGTCCATATTCCAGCTGGATCACACAGACCTAGGTCTTTGGATATGTTCTCTTGCAAGAGCAGCTATGTTGATGGATTAAAATTTCACCACATTCTTCAGTTAGTAGAATTTAAAGAGATAATTAAGTTTGCATTTGAATCATTAAGTCTTCTTAGATCACTACAACCAACACATAATAATAAACTCTCAAAGCATTTTAAAACATGTTTTCTTCAAATGGAGCTATGTAGCCACATGTCTCGCAATCTTTATGCTTTTTCTTCTTGCTGCATATAATGATAAGTGGTGTTATTTGTAACGCCTGCATCACTCCAGTCTTTCTTCACCCATTACTCAGTCTCTCATTTTGTATACAGTAGCGTGAATTTAATGAGCCAATATCTAAGATCTGAAGCTGCATTTTAAGATTTTATGTCCAATTTATATTAATATGGAAAATTAGCATAAGCTTACCTTGGATAACTTTGGGATGGAGGGAGGGCACTGACATTGGCAATAAGTAATACTGTTAAAGTGTCAGACTGCCTCATAAGGACAATATCACATAAAATCATGCCCACACAAAGTAGGTATTATATCTGTGTTCTTTAAAGATAAAGAAATGTTCCTCTGTCTTTATAGATAAAGAAACACAAGGAAGCTGAATAAGAGAACAAGCAATTAGCACAAGATCACATAACAGATCAGTGATTTTGAATCCAAAATGAGGTTTGCTTCACTTCAGTGACTTTGATATTGACCATTTATTTTTTTCTGACAAGAAAAAAAAAACAAACTCATCCCTCTGATAACACAGCCTCAAGAAAATGGAAATTAGGTAAATCTAAACCCAGAATTAGATGGTGGAGGGGCCCAGCAAAGGGACTGTTCCCAGCTGACACCAGATAGCTAACACCTGAATCTGTCTAAGGCTTGTCAAAATAGGTTGTGAAATTGCTGGTTTAAAAGGCAAACAGGACGAAGCATTAACCTCTCTAGTTCTTCGTCTTCTACTCCTTAGCTGGATTTCTCAATGAGTTCTTTCTACATAGCAGAGCTCTCATGTTCAAAATAAGTGTTTCTGGTTTATTTTTCTCTAAGGCAACTTTCAGCTTCCCATTTAAGAAACTATTTTACAACTGTATGTTTATGTGTAAATATACATACAGCAACTTTGTATTCCTGTTGGAGTCTTGAGAATTGGTTTTTCAACAGCATACTGAATATATAAAGAGGTAAAATGAGGTCTGGGATCCTACACAGTAGGGGTGTGAAAACCACCACGGAGACATTGTAGTCCTAAGATAGACCTTTCAACATTGCCCACTGATAGTACTTAATCATAACAAGCATTCTGGACCTGAATGGCTCCTGCAATTTTGAAAAAAATATAGAAGGTGTGATTTTTCTGTGTAAGTGCTCATCTTAGATAAAATTCTGAGAGGCAGATTTCTAATAACTTCAAGGAGAACGTTGGATGTTCAGAGCTTATTATGTTACATGTGGTCTAGCATCTTTTGGAGAATGGTAAGCATAAGGACCTCTAGGAGCATGGGCACTGCTTAACTAGCCATCATTAGTTTGAATGCACTTGGTGCTTGAGACCATTATTTATTATTGTTGTTGTTGTTTTAATATACTGTGTTGAGCATGCTCAAATTTGTGCGTTTACAAAA
>CM053763.1:50767126-50785065 GCA_028658305.1 Pachyuromys duprasi | reverse complement strand
TCTCCTCCCCGCCCCCTCCAAGTCCACCAACGGGGGAGGACTTCCTCCCCTTCCATCCAACCCCAGCTCATCCTGTCTCCTCAGGGCTGGCTGCAATGTCCTCCCCTGGGATCTAGCCAGTCTGTCACTCCCTGGCATGTATGGGGGAGGGTCAAAGAGTCAGCCATCAAGTTCAAGACTGAAACAGTCCCTGTTTCCCTCACTAGGGTCTTCAGTCTGACACCGAGCTATCATGGGCTCCATCTGAGCAGGGGTTCCAGGCCACATCCACACGTGGTCCTTGGTTGTAGAAACCGTCTCATACAAGACCCCTGTGCCCTGCTCAGTTTGGTCTTCGTGGAGTTCTTGTCTTGAACTCTTCAAGCCTCACCTGCCTCACCCTCCCCAATTCTGAGACCTCAGGCTTGCTCCCACAGCCTAAGAATAAGACACAAATTAGCAAAAAGAGAAGATTATAACGGTGGAAGAGGCCAGTGGGAATCTGAGAAATGTAATTAGAATATTCAACCACACAGAACAAAGGTTGTTTCTTGGTAGGTCCCTGAATTGACCTGCAGAAGTGGTCTGAGTTCCAGGGCTGGCCTCGGGGCGCATCTTAAGGCACTGGCTATAGTTTTGGCGCCATCTGGTGGACCTTGACTCTGTGTCTAAAATGCTGGAATTCAAATTGTCCTGGCTGACTGGACGTCAAGAACAGGGAGTGAAGGTTTTGGAACCTCTCCATTAGTTATCAAGTATTCCATTGGCTCAACAACAGTCTGTCTAGAAAAATTTTGGAGATGAAATTATCCGCTCTGCCTTACTCTTTCTTTTTCCTGCCTAACCAGACGGAGTGTGGGAACACAAGAGCCAATCCAGTGCCTGGCATCACATGAGTACACATACATACACAGGCATACCATCTCTCTCTCTCTCTCACACACACACACACACATATTTACATATGTAAATATAAATACATATATATGTATATATATTCTGCCCATCCATAAGGTCTTTATTTGTATATATATATATATATATATATACATATATCATATATATATATATGATATATATGCGTGACACACCTATATAAAAAGAGACATATATACGTATGGATATGGATATAAAGAGTCATGTATATTTTTTATCTTTAGTTAATTTTGTTGCTGACCATGTTCTGATATCCATTGTTCTACCTGATGTTGTCTTAAGGTTCTACTGGATCCAGCTTTCCTTTCAATGTTCATCACTTATCTGTTTTCATGAATATACCCTTTACATTTTGTAATTTTCACCAGAATATTGAATTAATTTTTGTGTTGTTTGATGTTTTCAAGGGTATTTAGAGAAACAAGCACACCAGTTCACATAGTTGCCTTAATGGCAATTTCAGTTTAGTTTTAGTACAATAAATGTCATCAACCGCATTCTATTTGAGAGTCAGCCACTGAATTCTCAGTCTCCTGAGTTTCTCCAAAGCCCAGATACAATAGCCTGGACTTCCAATGTAATGATAATGGAGGTGACATTTGGAGACTCTCGAGAGGTACTTAAGTTCAAAAGAGAAGTTGAGCATGCTCCCTTATGATATGGTTGTGAGCCTTATTAAAAAACTATGGTATAGCCTATGACTATATTCTGTCATAGAATAACTATAATGATCATTATGTCATTATGTTCATAATCTATCATATATACATACATATATAAATATCTATACATACATATACATATATAACATATATGTATGTAATATATAATATACATACATTTGTATATATACATATGTATATATGATATATGTATATTTCATATATGTGTATATATATCATATATATGTATATATACATATCATATATATGTACATATGATAGATTATAAACATTATGAACATTGCTTGTTTCACAATGGAAATGTACCCGGATAAATGTGTTTTTATGGATTTTTGTTGTTTCACAAACAGCATAGAATGTACTTACACACATTAAATCATCACAATTTCACTACTGATATAATCTTACAGGACCAACATCTGTATTGTATATTTCCCATCACTGACTACCGTGTCATTGTGAAACACAAAACTGTACTTACATAGCCCACTACCTGCAAATGGCTTCACTATTTACCAATCTGAACCTTAGGATCCCTGAAAGCCAAAGATAGCTATTTTCATTATTTTATATTTTCTTTTACTAAAAAAGTCACACTCAAAGTAATTTGCCAAAGTGAGAGAAGTGTAAAGGTTGGGGTGAAGATTGAAACCTGAACTCCCCACTTCCAAATCCCATGCTCTTTCTATGTGCCAAGCTGGCTACTTAAATGAAAGGTCAATAATGCATTTTTTTTCATGGTAGCCTCTCATGTAAATGTTTATTTTTTTTGTCAGACTATTCATTCTGAAGTGATTCAAGTACATTGCACATTTGGCTGCTTCTAAAAATTAGTTTGACTTTCAAAAACAGGTCCTTGGTACCAACATGGGAATTCCCTGCTGCTTTTCTTCATATCGTCATTCTCTATTGAAAATGGGGGAAATGCCAAGGTCACTGTTAAGGAACATTGATGACAGAGATTTGAAAAAAGTAAATCTGGGGTTGGCACTATCGTGTGAGCACAATGTTTTTTATCTCCAGAAAGCCTTAGGAACACTAGCGATTGTAAGGGACACTTAGAGGGTTATTATAGGACCTATGAATCACTAGTACAGGGTAAGCTTGATACTGCCCAAACTAGCTAAAAGATCATGTTACATTTTGTTGATCTCTCTTTTTTAATTTAATTTTATTTATATATTTATTTATTTATTACAATTTATTCAATTTGTGTCCCCACTGCAGCCCTCTCCCTCATCTCCTCCCAGTCCCACCTACCCTACCTCTTCTCCTGCTATGCCTTTCCCTAGTCCCCTGATAGGGGAGGTCCTCCTCCCCTTCTATGTGACCCTAAGTTATCAGGTCTCATCAGGACTGGATGCATCATTTTCCTCTGTGGCCTGGCAAGGCTGAACTCTCCAGGGGGGGGGGGGGGGCGGTGATCAAAAAGCCAGCCACTGAGTTCTTATCAGAGACAGCCCCTGTACACTTTATTAGGGAACCCACTTGGAAACTGAACAGACAATGGGCTTCCTTTGAACAGGGAGTCTAGGTCCTGTCCATGAAAGGTTTTGATTGGAGTATCAGTCTCTGCAGGGCCTCCTGGGCCCAGGTATTTTGGCTCTGTTGGTCTCCTTGTGCAGTTTCCGTCCCCTCCAGGTCTTTCTATCTTCCTCTTCTTCCATATGGATTTTAGCACTCTGCCCAAAGTTTGTCTATGAGTCTCAGCATCTTCTTCAATACTCTGGTGGTTAGAGTCTTTCAGAGATCCTCTGTGGAAGGCTCCTGTCCTGTTCCTTGTCTTCTACTTCAGATGTCTATCCTGTTTGCCCTTCTGGATGAAGACTAAGCCTCTTCCCTAGGGTCCTCCTTGCTGTTTAGCTTCTTTAGGTAAATAGATATTAGTATGTTTATCCTATATTAAGTGGCTAATATCCACTTATAAGTTAGTATATATCATATGTGTCCTTTTGCTTCTGGGTTACCTCACTCAGGATCTCTTAAGGGTCTAGGTTTTCTAAGAAAAATACCTACCACTTGTGCTGTGGATTAAGGGCTTGAGAGTGTCATAAAAAGACTAAATGTTATCTATTTCATCTTCAATAACACAGTGTTGATGTTGTCAGATGGCATAGTGTCTGATTATTTACATTATCTCATATATCTGCAGTCAGCTAAACCTACATAATGATTCAATTCTGCATCCATTTCAAAAAGTATTCTAGACTATAGTTTCAATTATTTTTTTCTTTTACTACAGGTCTCATTTAGCTGAAGGTGGCCTCAAATTCATTGTGTACCCAAAGGTAGCACTGACTTCTGATTCTCTTATCTCTTCCTGCTCACTACTGAAGGTAAGGTGTGTACACCATTCTATATGGTTGAGGAAGTGCCATTAGTGAAATCCAGGGCTTCATGCATCTTGGGCAAACTCTTTCATAGTTGAACTACATAGCCAGCCTAGGTTTTTAAAATGTAAATAAAGCAATGACAGTAATTATGTTAAACTTTCAGCTTTGATTTTAAACACACATATATAATAGACCACTTTTCCAGTTTAGTAGGTATTTATTGATGATGGGGTGGTCCTTGGTGCTGAGAAAAAAAGATAAGAATATTTTCCAACTATAATAAAGTTTATATTTTAAATATATAACAATAACAGTTATTATATATTAAATATATTATCTATTAAATATATTATTTATTAAATATATAATGATAACATTTATAATAAAGTATATTTCCATATACTTATTTAAATAAATAAACCATGCTTGCACTTTTTATAATATCTTGCCATTAACAGGTCAAAATTTACTTTTCACTTTTGTCTACAGTCTCCCCTGACAACACTAACTCCCACAAACATAACAAAGCAATAGATACGTTTGGCAGAGCAACTATTTATGTCCTGTCTTCTGCGTTGCCAGGGTGATGGTAGCAATATTGAAAACATTGGAGGTGGTTGTTACTGGCAAGAATCCCGATTTTCAGTCCAAATGGAAAGACTGTAAAAAGCAAAATGTAGGCCAGAATGTAGGCTGTAGACTGGCTATGGCTTTATGTAAACTGGATGAATGGATTTGGTTATTAACAGCTGTGTGTGATATTCTCAGAAACGTAATGCCCATAGTCAATATTTCCTTGCTGATATTTTAGAATAATGATACCGTGATGATCACATCCAATATCTAAAGGTGATTTTGAGCAGCTAAAATGCTATGGTTGTTTTCCGTCAGAGACGGCCTTTGCTTTCCCCACCATTCTTTTCTTGTTTCATTAGAAGGGAAATCATTCAGAAGGTATACTGAACTTCCAGTACCAACTTGAAATGAGAAGTCACATGCTGCTACAGTACAAGCGCAACTTCTGAAGGAGTTTTAAAAACACATTGATCATCTACTTTAAAGGGAATATATGATTATACACTGACCGGAAAGGAGACAGTTCTCTATGTGGTCTGCTGAATTTTCTGTCTTAGCTGAAAGGATCACGCTAGCTCTTGCCAGAAACTGGGATTTAGTGATCAGTTGCATTCTCTTTCTTATCACTTCATTCAGTCACTCATAACTTTACAACAAGTAGCATATCATCATAGAATTAATGAAGTGGTGGATACCATGCAATGGCCTTATTAAACTTCTTGCTCTTTAACATATAATGTGGTACTTGGATCTCTCCCTCTCTCTAACACACACACACACACACAGAGAGAGAGAGAGAGAGAGAGAGAGAGAGAGAGAGAGAGAGAGAGAGAGAGAGAGGAGCTATGTATTGGGACACTGTTAGTATTTAGGCACACCTGCTTCATTTCTGACCTGAGTAGGTTCACCCCTCCTTAGGCATCTCCATAGGCTCCTTTCAGAGCTTATTTCTCCAAGGTTGCAAACACTTTTAAATTACCAAATCCTCATTTAAATCACTGTATGCCCCAAATACCTGAAATAGTTTTAGCTTCCTGTATGGATTCCTTTGTCTCCCACATATCGCGTGTCCCCTTTTGCTTAAAGTGTACAGTTCTGACATGCTCTTATAGGAAAGTATCCATATCATTAGCTTA
Organism: Pachyuromys duprasi; assembly: GCA_028658305.1. Lineage (NCBI taxonomy): Eukaryota > Metazoa > Chordata > Mammalia > Rodentia > Muridae > Pachyuromys > Pachyuromys duprasi. Next base: position 50,779,422 of record CM053763.1, on the reverse strand, counting down.
ACATCAATGAATCTATTTAATGGCACATACCTTAAAATTATAAGTTTCCATACAGTCTGCTCAGCTTTTACATATTCATGCTTAATAATCAAGAATATAGAACAGCACATTAATATTATCTTACTTTTCTGTCTTGTCAGACTTGTTTTCCAAAAATCTGTCTTCTTTCTTGTTTTCATTTTCCTCTTAACAAACATAAAATGGAAACTGGCCTCTTTCTCAGTTAAATTAATCCAGCATTTATGTTCCCGTTGGGTCCTGTAAACCTCTTTAACACTATTTAATTTCAACTAAGCAATGATGACTCTGACTCCTAGTTTGCACTATATTGTTGCTTACCCAATATTTACTGTATATTTATCTATGAGCTGATCAGGGTGTGAGGCTCAGGGGTGACACAAAAACCATGATCCCTGTCTTAATGAGCCTTAAATCCTAGGCAGGCCAATAATCATTAAATAAATAGGCCCTAGATCAGCACAAAAACATCACCTCTGACAAGATCTATAAAGACAAGTACTGTGTGTATTATGTGACCTTTGCATCTCATTTTGTCTCTCTTAAGGGCAAAGGAAAGTTACTGATGGAGAAGGTCTGGGAAGCAATACCTGAGGAATGATGAGAAGTTAAGTAGAATACAGGATGCAGACTGGTGACCCTCATCCAGACACATGCCTTTTGTTAAAGGGCATTCATTGAGGACATGGAAACCCTTTCCCATTCTTCAGAGATCTGAGATAATTTGTGGGAGTTCATTTTGCTTGGTGGTATGGGAAGTGCCTTTTCCATAGAGACTCTCATCAAAGAACACACTTTCTTTTCCTAGACAGTTGCCATGCCCATGTCTTTGGTAGGATCTCTCCTACTCCCAAACTCTTACATACTACACACATATACAGAAGGGACAGACAGTAAATTAACTGTAAACAAAATAACATATCTATTGAGTACCAAAGTTTAAACAAATTTTCTACTTGTTTATGTATAGGTTGGCATTTAATTTTCATAGTAACTCTGTGAAATTAACATTTAAGAGGAATATTTAAGCACAGAAAATAATGAGGCACTCTTAAGAACCAGTGTATGCACCATTGAGAAGTTCCTATGTGCTAAGCATAACTGGCGAAACATTATTTTGTAGTTGTTATTATTTCCATTATATTGAGACTAGGGGTGAAGAAAGTAAATGCTTACATAATGAGCGAGACCAAAGCAGGTCTCAAACCCAGATGAATGAACACAAAGGTCTTCTCGATGCACTACTTTTGGGAGCACATCCTAGTTTGGTTACGAAGACTGCAGGGAAAGGTCTACCCTCCCCCCCCCAACACACACACACACTTTGGAGGGCTCTCTTAGAAAATGTGTGCTTTATCTAACTCATTCTGGAATAGCAAGAAAATTCATTCTTGCCATCCGGTTTTCTTTTGGCATTCAACACATCTCTGGATTTCTATCTCTTGTAGGTAAATGCTCAGAGTTTAATTTTAGGATTACTTAAAATATAGCTAGGAGCTCTTGTTCTCCCAAAGTCTTACTAACTCCCCCTATTTTCATACTGTTCCCTGCCCTCTGCCGAAGGCTTGGTTGTGAGTCTTAATATTTGCTTTGATACATTGCTGAATAGAGTCAGACTTGGGAGAACAAGAGCTCCATAAAGACAAAATAGATCAGGGAACAGGGGTCTTTTATGAGACTGTTTCTCCAACCAAGGACCATGTATGGATATAACCTAGAACCACTGCTCAGATGGCTGGCTTGTCAACCGCCCCCACACCCCCGAGGGAAGAGCAGTCTAAGTAGATCCCAGAAGAGGACATTGCAGCCAGCCCTGAAGAGACAAGATAAGCTAGGGTCAGATGGAAGGGGAGGAGGTCTTCCCTCATCAGTGGACTTGGAGGGGGGCAGGGAGGAGATGAAGGAGGGATGGGGAGAATGGGAGGGGATGAGGGAGGGAGCTACGACTGGGATACAAAGTACCTAACCTGTGATTAATATAAAAATAAATAAATTACATTAAAAATATATATAACTAGGAATGTATACCTTAATAATAATAAGCTAGACATGGTGGTGCGAACCTATAGTCCTAGCACTCAAAGAGGCAGAGGCAGGTTGATCTCTATGAGTTCGAGGCCAGCCTGTTCTCCAAATTGAGTCCAGGATAGCCAAAGCTACACAAAGAAACCTTGTCTTGAAAAAAAAAAAAAACCCTGAAAAACAAAACAACAGCAACAACAAAACACTGGAACTTTATAAAGACATGGATAAAACATTATCAATCAATAAATGTAAAAAAAGAATAAGAAAAGAAAATGTTTCTAAGATTAATTTGCTGGTAACAAGAGGCCACATGTTACAGATATTGTTTTCAGTAAATAGTCTTATCATACTGTAGATTTCTTTCTTGCTGTATGAAGAACGCAGAGCAAGAAAATGCATTTAAAACAGCTTCTGAACTGAACTCTTTAGATGCCTGAGGCATAGGCATGCAAAATTAGCATCAAAAAATTCTATGCAAACTTTGAATTTCTTTCTGGAAAAGTATTTTCTAACGGAAGGAATTTGTTCCTGTTATCCCATTTCCAGAATGGTCCTCACCGCCTAAATAAGACTAAGAAATCCTCATGCAACACACTGGTGTATGTAATTATCCAAACTAAGCAACGCTAAGAGGATATGTGTTATTAAAAGGGATGTGGGAATCATTCCCTCCTGCAGAGACTGATACTTCAACTGAGGATCATTCACTGAGAGGACCTAGAAATGCTGGTTCATAAGAAGCCCATTGGCTGTTCAGTTTCCAAGTGGATTCCCCAGTAAGGGGAACAGGGACTGTCTCTGACATGAACTCCGTGGCTGGCTCTTTGGTCACCTCCCCCTGCAGGGGGGTGGTGAGGCCTTGCAAGGCCACAGAGGAAGATGATGCAGCCAGCCTTAATGAGACCTGGTAAGCTAGGGTTAGATAGACTGGGAGGAGATCCTCCCCTATCAGGGGACTAAGGAAAGGGCATAGGGGGAAAAGAGGTAGGGTGGGTGGGACTGGGAGGAGATGAGGGAAGGGGCTGCAACAAGGATACAAAGCAAATAAATTATAATAAATAAATATACAAATTAAATTCCATTAAAAAATTTAAACATGGTTGTGGTAGTACCAACTGACATGTGATAGAATCAATAGGAAGAGAATCTCAATGACAGAATCTTAAAATTTTGTTAGGCCATGGACTTGCCTCCCAGAAGTTTGTGAGGTTTTTCAAAAGTTTGTTTGAGTTGATTGAGGTGGAAAAACTCACCATAATGGTGGACAGCAGCATTCTTAGATTTGAGTTCTGGTCTATATAAAGGGAAAAGAGTGAGCTGAGTGGCATGCATGATAAATGTTGTTTTTATTTTCTCAGATGATAGGATGAGCTGATAGCTATTCCCAAGCCTTTCTAGCTCTTTCTGAACTCTTTTTTTCTTAATTTTTAATTTTTATTTTTTTATTAGTTACATTTTATTAACTCAGTTTCCCAGCTGTATCCCACTCCCTCATTCCCTCCCAATCCCACCCTTCTTCCCTAATCTACTCCCTGCCCCTTTCCAAGTCCACTGATAGGAGAGGACCTCCTCCCCTTTCATCTGACCTTGTTTTATCAGGTCTCTTCAGGACTGGCTGCAATGTTCTCCTCTGTGGCCTAGCAGGGCTGCTCCTTCCTTGCAGGGTGGGGAGGTCAAAGAGCCCACCATTGAGTTCATGTAAGAAATAGTCCCTGTTCTTCTTACTAGAGTACCCACTTGTATACTGAGGTACCATGGCCTACATCTGAGCAGAGGTTCTAGGTTATATCCATACATGGTCCTTGGTTGGAGAAATAGTCTCATATAAGACCCTTGTGCCCAGATATATTTGGTCCTTGTGGAGGTCCTATCCTCGCCAGGTCATATTAACTTCCCCAATGTATCAGTGCAGGGAATCTTTCTGAACTCTTGCTGGTTGGTTCAGCTCAGCTGTTCTGACCCAAACTCGTCTCCAAGCTGACTGATTCAAACTTTTTTCTCTTGTCCTCAGACTGAATTGTTCTGCCTGGCCTCAGACTATTTCTGTGAATATGTTTTAATCCTCTAGCTCCTTCTCATTTCTGGTTTGTTCTGCCTTCACCTGTGTTTAGCTTGTTCTCTCTGTAGTCTGTCTCTATAACTGTTCCAGTAAAAAACTCTGTAAAAACTCTGTCTTTCCCACTGCTGCTCTCAAGTAGCCCCTCTTTCCTGTACTGCTCGTGTGAGAGTTGGGCATATCCTATCTATCTCTGACTCATTCTATCAAATCTTTCTCTGATTTGCCACTTTGTCTGTCCCTTTACATATGGCTGATTGGCCTGCCCTCTGATCACCTTATCTTGATGGGGGAGCAGTCTTACCAGGCCACAGAGGAAGATAATGCAACCACTCCTGATGAGAGCTGATAGACTAGGATCAGAAGGAAGGAAAGGAAGACCTCCCTATCAGTGGACTTGGGGAGGGGCATGTGTGGAGAAGGGGGAGGGAAAGTGGGATTGGGAGGAGAGGAGAGAGGGGTTTATGGGGGGATACAAAGTGAATAAAGTGTAATTAATAAAAATTTTAAAAAGCACATATACTGAAGAAATTAAAAAAAGAAATATATGTAGACCTCCGTATTTTATGGCATGACAGAACAGACACCCTAAGCAATTCTTTGAATAAAATAAGATGTCATATCAAAAAAAAATATGGCTGTTTCCTTCTTTAAACTAATCTTGCCTCCATTGTTTGGGATTAAATATTCTAAGGGTGTGTCTGTACTCCAGCCATGTCATATTGAAATACAGAGTGTGCATTCCATCAGGATCATATAGACTTACAAGGTCTTTGAATGTGATTCCTTCACCAGAACAGCCATGTTGTTAGATTAGAATTCCGCTACATCTTCCCCCTTTCTGTTTAAGCTGAAAATTTTGCACACAGTTTAAATATTTAAACAGAAACAATTATCAATCCCTTAAGAGTCTGAACATCCTTATGAAGATCCAGTGATGCAATGATTCTTCTTAACTGTAGTCATACGGATCACCTATCTTTCAGCTAATATCCATTTCGGCATCAAGGTTTTCCAATTTGCCAATCTGATGATTATGATCTGTCCTTTTTCAGCCAGTTTGTTGAACTGTGCAGGGGGGATCAACTTTCTGCATTATCTACATTGCTGTCTTTATTCATCTCTTCCTTCCTTGAGTTGTGCCTTTCATGTGGAAGCTTCTCTTATTCAGATTGGATCTTTATCAGTTTTTATAAAACCCATAGTCCTTCATCACCTATGGAAATATAGACAAAACCTTTTCCCCAATGTAATAGTTCCCTGACCTCCATTCTGATACTAAAAATCTTTAAAGTATCCAGGCTGATCTAACTCAGTAGTTTTTTTTCTACAATTCAGTGTCTTTCAGCAGCTTTTGTTCAGGTCTCATTGGCATTCAAAAAATTTAAAGTTAATAAAGCATTTTTCAGTCTATTTCTGGGGGTTCTTTCTATTTATTTAGCAAATCGTTTAAAGTATGGTCTTTAACCATACTTTTAGGTCTTTCTATAACTGAAAATTTTACAGTATACCTGTAATATGTTTTATTTTGTAATATGCAAAAAATTAATTTTAAAGGAAACATATGCGGGGGCATCATCAGTCTTAATTTATAAGGATAGTCCCATAATGGCCATGACTTCCAGAAAATGTGCAATTACAGAATAATCCATTTTAGAATCAAGGCAGAACCCATTGAAATCCTGAATATGTATTAATGGTGTGATACACAAATTCTATTTTCCAAAATTCCACAAAGTGAAACACATCCATCTGCCAAATTTCACTTCTTTGGGTACACTTACAGTTACTTTCAGTAGGTAGCAGAACTTGATTATATAAAAAACAAGTAGAATTTCTTTTATAATTTCTTTGGCTTGTGTCAAATAGTAAAATATTTTCTTTTTAAACCTTTCCTTCTTTTATGAAATTCTGGGGCTTCTAGCACGTTTCCTATTAATAATTGGTTAATCTCTTCATTTCTCTGTGTCAGTGGATCAGGCAATTCCATATTAGATTGAATATAGGTGATATATAATGGATAATTTTTATTCCAAATTATCTGTTGCAGATGTATAAATAACAATGTTAATTCTGAGTTATCATAAATAAATTCAGCAGTTTCTATATGTAACACAACCCTTTTTGTATATCGTGAGTCAGTAATTATATTGTTAGATTCAGAAAAATATAATAAAACTGTAAGAATTGGATATAATTCTGATTTTTGAACCTAAGCATAGGGGCTTTGAATTACTTTACTTATATTTCCTGACTTATAACCTGCCATTCTTGATTTATTTATACTGGCATAAACTGTAAGAGCTTCAGAAAATGTGTTTCTTTTACTCTATGAGGGAGAATCCAATTAGTCCTTTATATGAACTAGAGTCACTTGCTTTTAAGATATTTGGTACTAATTTCTTCTAAATAATTGTTATACAATCTTTATCCATCTTCATTAATTGCCTGTAGTGAGGTAATTTCAGCATTAGTATAAGATACTATGACTTCTTCTGGATCTATTCCTGATAATTGACAAAGTCATATCCTTTCTTTTACGATTAGATCAGAAACCTTTCAACATAAGTTTTTAGTTTTTTACTCTGTTTATGTGCTAAGAAGATCCATTCTAAAATGTTGTCTTCTCTCTGAATTAGTTTAGTAGAAGAACGAGCAGAAGTCAAGATAACTAGAATACAGTCAAATTTGGGATCTACGGGGTCCACATATTCATCCTGCAGTTTTTGATTTACCTGAGTCAACCTTTTCTCTGCATCAGCTGTTAACTGTCTAGGACAGTTTAAGGTCAAATCACCTTGTAAAGTTTGAAATAAATTACTCTATTTTTGAGTCATTAATCTAATAGGCCAAAACCAGTTAATTTCTCCCAATAGTTTTGAAAGTCCTTAAGAGTTTGTGACTGATCTCTTCTGATCTGTACTACCTTTTGTGGTTGAATCTTTTATTGACTTAATTTGAATCCTAGAAAGTTGATAGAATCTCCTCTCTGTATTTTTTCAGGAACAATCTGTAAACCCCAACAAGATAAAATCTTTTCTGCTTCATTAAACTTTTTTTTCTAATGTATTTACATCAGAATCAGCCAACAAGATATCATTCATCTAATGATAAAATTTGGATTGAGGAAATTGTTTATTATTTCTATTGTTTGCTGTTTAAAATATTGACATAGAGTTGGATTATTTAGCATTACTTGTGGAATAACTTTCCATTGGTATATTTTCACTGGCAGAGTATTATTATAACTGGGTACAGTGAAAGCAAATTTTTTTTATCTTGTTCTTGTAGGAGAATAATAAAGAAGCAGGTTTTTAAATTTTTATTATTATAAGCCATCCTTTTGATAATAGAAAAGGTAAGAGAATTCCAGTCTGTAATGAACCGTTAGTTGGAATTACTTCATTTATAGCCCTTCAGTCAGCCAACATCTTCCAGTATCCAGATTTCTTCTAATGGCAAATGCTGAGAATTCCAAAGACTTATAAACTGATCCATATGCTGAGCTTCCGGCTGCTCTTCTTGTACCAGTTGCCTGTAATTTTTCTTTATTCAAGAGCCATTGCTCTACTACACAGACTTGTCAGTAGACCATTTTAAAGGTAGTGCTTTTGGTTTTCCAATGCCTCCAGAATTTCTTGTTCTATCTAGCAGAGATCCTCTGCCCTTGATTGATAAGCTACTGTGACTATGGCCTGAGCAGATCTCCAGTACTTACCATAGTTTCCTCTAGTTGCTCTGTGGATTGTGGACAAGAAAGAATTGGCCTGTGTTCTTTGTTGGTAAAGAAAAACCAAACTTACTTAGGAAGTTTCCCATATTTAAAGGATTATCTCATAGGAAGCTTCCCATTGGTAAGAAATTACCTTGAATGTCTTTGGCTGATCTGCACTCACAAATACAATGCTTACCCTTGCCACACCTTTTACAAATCCTGGAAGGTTGGGGTCTTCTAAAGAAGTATCTAGGAACACCTTGCCTACAAGGTCACTTGCCTATGAGGTCACTTTTCAAATGACCTCATCTCCAATGGTTAAAACAATGGACATTTTGATATCAAGGATTATTGGGTATTGCTTGACCATTTACATAGTCATTAGGGTCAATATCATTAGTAGTTCTAATCCATTCTTCCATGGGTGCTGATTGAGCATTTAAAGGTCTAAGATTTTTTTTTTACAGTCAGCATTTGCTGTTAAAATTTCAATTACTGTAGTTCTTGCATCTAGATCTGATATTGCCCTTTTTATAGAGGACACTTTTGTGTAAGAAATTAGTAAAAGTCTCTATGAGGCTTTGCATAATCTTTGTGAATGACAAAGATCTTATTCCTTGTTCCTCCACTGTATCCCATGCTCTTAAAGCTACTAAAACACATTGTATAACAATAGAGTCATCAAAATGTATCTGCTGTCTTAAATCAGCAAATTTACCTCCACATAACAATGATTCTTTTACAATATTAACACTTTTAGACCTATTACGACTTTCCATAATTGCAGTTTTTCTCAACACCGTGTCAGCCATTGTACCACCTTCCAAAACAGTTGCCGCTAAAACTTCCCAGGCTTGGAGGATAATCCTGTTTTGCAAAGCTCAGGTGTGTAACATCTGTCTGAAATAAGATAAATGCATCCATAAGTTGCTACCAATTTTTTGTAACATTTAAGATCTTGTACTTTAATAGCATTCCAGGCTAGTTGTTCATTTTCATCACTTTTCTGGCATTTGTCCCCAGGTATCTGGGAAAAATAATGGGAGTGGTCACATTTCCTCAGTTTCATCCAGAGGTGGCACCATAGGTTCATTGGGCGGTATTTTTATCCTCAATTTTACTTGGTACCATAGGTTTAAAATTTACACGTCCTGTTCTCTTACGTTCTTTATATTTCCCCTGTCAAAGCTTCATATTATCATAGCTAATTTTTCTTGTTGTACAGTTCTTTTCAATCTTTTTTTAAAAATGTACTTTTTATGAATTAAAATGTATTCACTTTGTATCCCATCTGTAGCCCTCTCCCTCATTCCCTCCCATTTCCACCCTCCCTCCTTCATCTCCTCCTGTGCTCCTCCCCTAGTCCAGTGATGGGGAGGTCCTCTGACCCTAGCCTATCAGGTGTCATCAGGACTGGCTGAATTGTCTTCCTCTGTGACCTTGCAAGGCTGCACACCTCCCAGAGGGAGGTGATCAGAGAGCCAGTCACTGAGTTCATGTCAGAGACAGTCCCTGCTCCCCTTACTAGATGTCCCTCAATGGAGAAATGGACACAGAAATTGTGGTACATTTACACAATGGAATACTACTCAGCAATTAAAAACAAGAAAATCATGACATTTTAAAGTAAATGGTGGGGACTAGAAAAGATCATCTTGAGTGAGGTAACCCGGAAGCAGAAAGACACACATGGTATATACTCACTCATCAGTGTTGATTAGACATATAATATAGGACTAAACATACTAAAATCTATACTCCTAAAGAGTGTCCCATTTTTTTTTATGCAAGAAAAGTATGTCTATGTGTTTTAGGTTGGCTTATTGTGGTTCACTGTTTCAGAGGCTCTGGAGTCTTCCAAGTCTCTTTGGGTTTTCAGTCAAACTCGAAGAATTGATGCTTCCTATGGTGATTGTTCTGGGAAAATTTCTTTTCTGAGGCTTTCTATGAAATATCTCTCTGACATTTCTGTCAAATGTCCTCTGCTTTCTACAATGTTGGTGGGCTTTTCTCTTTCTCCAATCATGCTGTGTTTTGCTACCAACCACATTGGACACCAGATATAAATGTTTTTATTTTCTCAGAGTAGGGGATGAGATGAGACACATTTTCAAGTCTTTTTTTTTGAAATCTCTGACTGGTTCAACTCAGATGTTCAAACTCTATTCCAAGCTGACTGATTCAAACTGCTTCTCTTGGCTACTGATTGAATAGCTCTGGATGGCCTCAAGATAATTCTGGCAATAAATTTTACTCTTCTGGGTCATTCTTATTCTCTGGCTCATTTTGTCTTCATTTGTGTCTAGCTGCTTTTGTTGGTATGCTTTATAATAGCAATGGGAAGTGAATGCAGGGCACTGGCTTGAAAAGGTACACAAGATAAGTCACTGCAGTAACCTTGGCGTCATACCTCTGCTCTGGATGAAGCCAAGGTAGACAACTGGCTGACTGATGCTGTGGAACTGGTCTAGCAGGAAATCTTACTCACTAATAGCAGCTGATTTTTCTCTTTTTTTCCTCTGTGTGTCTCTGTCTCCTCTATCTCCATCTCTCTCAAATCTGAAATGATTATAAGTGTGACAAAATTTTGAAATCTGTTTTGTTGTTTAAATGTTCGAATAAGTAAAAAGTCATTTAAAAAAACTATTTCTTCTTCTGACATAGTTTGGTGTGAATATCTCCTCAGTGTCCAATGTGAGTGCAGCTGTGGTCCACAGGGGGTTGCTCTTGGGATAGCAGCACCTGTTTATGGACCCCGGTCTATAAGGACACAACCTCAGAACCCAGTTCTCATAGACTCTTTGGTAGTTTTCATGAAAAGGTTGTTAGAAAAGTTTAGCAGATCTGTGTCCTCCTTGTCTAGCATAAGACCTGCAATTTGTGTTCCCCACTGTAACCCAGAATTTTAGAGGAACTCTTCTCAAAACTAAGCCAATAAAGTTGCTATATGCCTTTGAACTATCAGAACTTTGACTTAAATAACCAACTTCATTATTGAGCCAGATGCTTCAGGTATTCTATTTTAGCAACAGAAAGCCAATAATAAACCACACCCCCAACAAACTAATCTAATTTTCATAAGATGCAGGTACCTAACTCTTATTGAACATAGCGAGATTATAGCCGTAGTCTGCTGTATAGGTTTTTTTAATACTACAGACTCATACTTAGGCCATTTCAAAAGGATGGCTGGTAATCTTACAGTTTTGTGATATGTTGACTCACTTACTGATTTGTGTGGGTAGTCCAAAACATATTCTGACTTAGAATTTAAAGCAAAAAAGTAAAGATGAATACAGTTATGAACTTGGGAATACACTTAAATGTTTTAATATGTATGTATAAATTTAATGTGTGCAGTGGCAAGGAACAACTTTTTTGTTTGTTTGTTTTGAGACAGGGTTTCTCTGTGTAGCCTTGACTGTGCTGAACTCATTTTTTATACCATGCTGGCTTCAAACTCAAAGAGAGCTGTATGTCTTTACATCCTTGAGTGTTGGGATTATAGGCATACACCACCATACCCGGCTAAACAACATAAATTTACTTAATGAAATTGGAGAAAAAAAATATGCTAGATCAGAGATAATTCTCTCGTCATTCTTATTTCTATTTTTTAAACATTTTTATTTTATATTAACCACAGGTTATATACATGTACTTTGTATCCCAGCTGTAGCCCCCTCCTGCATTCCCTCCCTATCCCCCCATGCCTCTCTCATTTCTTCCCTGCCCCTTTCCAAGTCCTCCTCCCCTTCCATCTAACTCTAGCTTATCAGGTCTCTTCAGGACTGGCTGCAATGTCCTTTTCTGTGGCCTAGCAAGGCTGCTCCTTCCTCAGGGGCCCAGGGGGCAGTGTTGAAGAACCAGCCATTGAGTTCATGTCAGAAATAATCTCTGTTCCCCTTACTAGGATACCCACTTGGATACTGAGCTACCATTTGCTACATTCAAGCAGAAGTTCTAGGTTATAGCCATATATGGTCCTTGGTTGGAGAAACAGTCTCATAAAACATCCCTGTGCCCTGATATATTTTGTCCTTGAGGAGCTCCTGTCCTCTCCAGGTCATAATAACTCCCCCTTCTTTCATATGATTCCTTGCACTCTGCCAAAGGGTTGGTTATGTGTCTTAACATTTGCTTTGATACACTGCTAGGTAGAGTCTTTCTGAGGCCCTCTGTGGTAGGCTCTTGTCCTGCTACTTGTTTTCTCCTACATCCAATGTCCATCCCATTTGTCTTTCTAAGTGAGGATTAATCCTCTTACCCCAGGTCCTCTTTTTTGTTTATCTTCTTTAGGTGTATAGATTTCAATATGTTTATCCTCTCTTATAGGTGAGGATATACCATGTGTGTATAAGTGAGCATATACCATGTGTGTCTTTCTGCTTTTGGGATACCTCACTCAGGATGATCATTTCCAGGTCCCACCATTTGCCTTCAAATTTCATGATTTCTTCATTTTTAATTGCTGAGTAGTGT
>CM053763.1:50718296-50767026 GCA_028658305.1 Pachyuromys duprasi | reverse complement strand
TTGTCTAAGAAGATGCCAAATTGATTTCCAGAGTGGTTGTACCAGTTTCCATTCCCACCAGCAATGGAGGAGGGTTCCTCTTTCTCCACATCCTCTCCAGCATGTGTTGTCACTTGAGTTTTTGATCTTAGCCATTCTGACAGGTGTAAGGTGAAATCTCACAGTCGTTGTGATTTGCATCTCCCTGATGGCTAAGGATGTTGAGCATTTCTTTAAGTGTTTTTCTGCCATTCTATAGTCCTCTACAGAGAGTTCTCTTTTTAGCTCCATACCCCATTTTTTAATTGGATCATTGTTTTGTTGCTTTTTAACTTCTTGAGTTCTTTATGTATACTGGATATTAGCCCTCTGTCAGATATAGGGTTGGTGAAGATCCTTTCCCAGTCTGTAGGCTGTCATTTGGTTTTGATGACAGTGTCCTTCCCTTTACAGAAGCTTTTCAGTTTCATGAAGTCCCATTTATTGATTGCTGTTCTTAGAGCCTGTGCTGTTGGTATTCTGTTCAGGAAGTAGTCTCCTGTGCCGATGAGTTCTAGGGTCATTCCTATTTCTAAATATTCTAAGTATGACATGGTATAATATGATGTCAAAATGTCATTATATTATTTCTGTGCCTTGGAGTGAAAATTGTTTGGAAACTGCTAATGCTAAAAGATTTTCTAACACATTGAAAGAAACCAGGAAAACATTATCTACAGGAAATTGGTATTTTAAAACAGCACAGCAAAAGAAAGGAGACGTCACAAAGAAAAGGCGGGTAGAGAATGCAGGCCACATTACTTTATCCCATCATCTCTCAGAGAAATAGCTTGACCTTATTTCTTCAAACCCCTTCCAGCTGGTGTCACCCCACAATGAAGCTTTTCTTGTGTGCGGACTAAAAGTATTCTGTGATAAGCCTAAGTTTTTTAGACTTCATGTTTTTTTCTTGTTTCCACTCAGAACTGACCATGAAAAGGACCTCAATGCTGCAGAGAACTGCTCTGTTCTAGTTTATTCCTCTTGTTGTGATAAAAACAAAACAAAACAAACAAACAAACAGACAGACAGACAAAAAACCCTAGGAAGAAGCAATTTATGGGAGAAAAGGTTTACTTTTGCTCAAAATTCCAGGTTACAGCACAGCAGAGAAGTCAGATGGTTGAAACAATTGAGAGCAGAGAGAAATGAGTGCATGCAGTCTTAGAAGACACAGCATAGTTTTTGTTTATTTTTTAGTTTCATTTTTTATTTTTGCTTTTGTTTTGGCTGGGGTGTGAAACGGTGGAGGTATACTATTTGTAACTTCTTCCATAAGAATTAGGTTATTATCTGGGCATGGTGACACAGTCCTCCAGTCTAGACCTTGGGAGAGAAGGTGAAACAAGATTATCACATTTTGGAAATTATACTTGATTACAAGGTTAAGTTCCAAACCAGGTCAATTTTGACTATCTAGAGAGTCCTTGACAAAACACTACCACCACCACCACAACAAGTAAAAATTATACAAAAATTTTTATAAGGATTAAACTAAGAATTTATTTATATAGAATTTAAGAATGTTTGATATCCTAATAGCAAAATAAATCTTTAAACAGTATACCATTTATTGTAAAAGAAACGAAACAATGAAACCAAAGCATATTAGTCTACAAAATGCAAGATACAATAGGAAAGGCCACATAAAATACTCACAAACTTGAAATATTATTCCTAAATAATTCACCACTAAATTACTTGCAAGGAAAAGGCAGAGAACAGGCAGCCAACATATACACAATGAACATAAAACCTTTTATTAAAATATTGTAATAATGAAAATTGTTAAGAAAAGTCTATCTTTAAAATTCTAAATATATTTTAACATGTATGCATGTGATATAAATCTTATTCCGTACATATGTATACACTTTTATATGTGAAAATATTTTAAAATAATGTATGTAATGTATATAGTTGGATATAAATTAAATATAAAATGTGCATTTTAGCGAAGTTTGTTTCTGTCAAAGGCTTTTTAAAATTAGTAACATTTTACTGACAATAAAAACCTCTAATTTAACTGAGACTATCACATAATTTTCTTTAAAACATTAAACTATGTTTATTTTTCTTAACTTTTAGTAGATAAAATTAATTTTCTTGATCATTACCTGTTTTTATTTTATATCCTGTCTTACATCAAGGAATTTGTATTCTTGTGTGTAGAATTTTGCTTTTTTAAAGCTAAAACTTGCACTCACTTCATTTCTACTCAAAGTCATTCGCAAAAGAAGAATGATCGGTGTCTGGGAGAACAGCACAATGAAACCTCAGCAGAAAAGTTGCTCAGAACAAGCAGAGGCATCTGCCACAAAAACAAGGCTATTTTTCTCAACAAGCTCTATTCTCTAATACTGCGAAAACAAAACACACAAAAATTCCATTTCTTAAGACTTTCTGTGTTTTTGGTATCGGATTATTTACATACATAGTAGTAAACATAGACACATTTAATACAAGGTATTCTGTTTCATAGTTCATTGTTATTGGAATGTTGACTTGATGGCCAACTTAAGGTGAGCAGTGAGATTTTAATCAGATCTGTATTAATATGAAATTATAAACATGAGAGATTGAAGGCTTGGCCTCTTCCATTTATCCAATAAATTAATGATATATGCATAATATATTAATAATATTATCCATGTGTTCCTCTGTTTATTTCTTTAACAAATATTATTTCACCATTTCCTGTCACTATGATTATTTCTGACATATTAAGAATAGAGAATTCCTGCCTTCATGGAACATAGACTTTATACAAAGAGAGAGATTTCTTTTTAATTTAAAAACTGTAACCAGTACAATTAAGGGTCGAAAGAGAAATATGTGGTGGTTCACTTGAGGAATACAAAAGAGAAATAGCTGAATGATGCTTAGAAAAAAGAAAAAAGTATGTTTTTCGAAAGCTATCCAGTAGACTTGGAAGCAGGTGATTAGCAAATCTGTGGAATTAGAAAGGAGCATGAAGATGAAGAGACTCCAAATCAGATAGGGTTCATTAGCTGCATAATTTCCTAAGTTCTTTGTTGGATTGACTTTCTGCATAAAAGTGCATTAAATACCATAAAGAACTTCCTAAATTGTACTTTTTAAAAATTTGTAAGTGTGAAAAATATATATATATGTATATATATATATATATATATATATATATATATGTCGGTATGTGTATGTGCAGGGAGGGGAGAAGGCTGAATTAATACATGCCTGTACATGTAGAAATCAGAGGTCAACATTAGGAAGTCTTCTTCTATTGTTCCATACCTTATTGTTTTTAATTGAAAAAAATATACAATATATTCTGATCATGGTTTTCCTCCCCCTAACCCCTCCCAGATACTTCTGGCCTCCCTACCCCCTACCCCTCCACCCCCTCTCTTTCTCTTTCCTAAAGAGAAAACCAGGTCAACAAAAACCACTAGCAAGTAACAACAACAATAGAAAAAAACAAGAACAATAACAGAAGAAACACACGAAATGCATAAAAATACAAAACCAGTAGCCATAATTTGTGCAAAAATCAGTAAGGTAAAATATGCCCCAAAACAACATGAAACACAAAGTCTACAAAAATATTGAGATCATTTTGTACTGCACATCTACTGCCTACCCTGAAATGTGGTTATTATACTCAGTAAGTCTCACTACAAAAGAACTAATTTTTCCTTTGTAAGCAGATGCCAACTGAAGACAGTGTCTTAGACAGAGATTGGGGCCCGTCTCTACTTTGCCCTCTCTGTGTGAGTAGCTTGAACCCAAGCTACTAGTGTGTGCTGCCACAAGCCAACGCCCTATGTGTGCTTCCACAATCTCTGTGAGCTCATATGTGTATCAGTCCTGTTGTTTTCTGGAAGAGTCTGTTTCCTGTCCATCACCCCTGGATCTTATAATCTTTCTTCTTCCTCTTCTGTGCAGTTCTCTTAAGCCCTGAGGAGAAGGGTTTGATAATGACATCCTATTTAGGATTGAGTGTTCCAAAATTTCTGTGTTAGTTCTCACTACTCTATGGGGATGTTTCTTTGCTGATGGCTGAGCAAGACACTGACCCATAAGTATAGAAGAAAGTCCTTAAGAGTCACTTTATTGATACGTTTATTTTTTAATTTTTACTTTTTATTTTTTTCTTCACAATTTATTCATTGTATATCCCAATTGAAGCCCCCTCCCTCAAGTCCCCCAGTCCCACCCTCTCTTCCTCTTCCCCTACTCCCTTCCCCTAGTCCACTGAAAGGAGGAGTTCTCCGCATTGCCATCTGCCCATAGCTTGTGAAGTCTCATCAGGACTGCTTGGATCCTCTTCCTTCATGGCCTGGCAAGGACTGGTACAATATTTTTATCTTAGGCCCATGACCTACTGGTTTCAAGTTCTAGGCCACCTCAGTAGTGTCAGGCAAAAGTTCTATTCCACAGACTGGGCTTAAATTCGATCAGAGAGTGGTTGGCTATTCCTACAACATTTGTACCACTATTGCACCAGTGTATCATGCAGGCAGAACACTGTTTTAGATCACAGGACTTATAGCTGGGTTTATAGTGACCTTTCACCTCTGGTAGCATGGATAGTACCTTTTAATGCTATGATCATTAGTCAGGCTCTAGATAAACCCCAGCTCTACCACTGTGTCTCAACCTTATTTTTTAAAGATTATATATATATATTATATTATAATATTATATATTATTTTATTATATATAGTATGCTATAATCTATATACATATGTGTATGTGCCTGTCTAAATGTGTTTATGTGTTTCACGTGAATATAGAAGCCCAGGGAAGACAGACTAGAGCATCAGATCCTCTGGAACTGGAACTATAGGTGGTGAATGATCAGGTATGTTCTGGGAACTGAATTCAGGTCCTCTGAAAGAGAAGCAAGCACTCTTAACTGCTGAAACATTGCTCCAGCCTTTTGTGTGTGTGTGACTGGCTGTCTCACTGAACCTGGACTTCTCTGCTTCAGATATGCTAGCGGGCCTGAAAACTTCTGGCTTCCACCTACCTATTCTTCCCAGTGCCGGGATTAGAAATGTGTACCTCCAAACCCAGCTTTCCTGTGGATGCTGGGTAACTGAATTCAGGTCCTCATGCTCTCACAGAATGTGCTTCTCACAGCTGGGCATCCATCTCCCTGAGCTGTATTTTTGAGGATGGTATTTAGTTGTGTTTTGAGAATATTAAAACATGGACTGTCTTTTGGAAGAAATTAGAAATATATGAACAGTATGGTGGTATTTTGAAGTAGGGTTATAATGGTACAGAAACAAAAAAAGTGAGTAATATTAAGAGTATTGAATCAATAAGGAAACTGATTTGCTGGTGAGTTGGATAGGGTGCTGAGAGAGAAAGGAAATTGGCAAGTTTAGTTTCCAGGCTTCAAGTAGCTAGAAAATGCAGTTAAAATATTTGACACTGGAAAGGGAAATAGAGTTGGACATCACATATGAAGTATTTTAATCATTGGAAAACAAACAAGCAAACAACTGAAGCTTGTGGACATCTTGAAATAGAAGCATACATTCTGAGTTATGTACTTATAAAAACGTATTTGTCAAGTGAAGTGAGATGAGCTAGACGAAAAAAGAGAAAATCAGAAGTCCCAAAACAATTTTAATTAATTTAACATCAACTGGACTAGTTACCAGTTACATAAATTATTTGTCTAAAAATAAATGTTAGTGGTATTAGTTATTAAATTTATTTAAAATATAATCACTAATGCACATGTATAAACAGGTTTTCCATATAATGTGATATGAACTCAAGTAGTCACATGCAGAAAATGCATAAGGCAGCAGTGGAGAAAGTTACTAATCCTGCCTAGAAAAATAGATAAAATAGTAGAAAGAGAGGTGTAATGTATCTTCCCTTAATATCTCTGGGAATATTTTGTTTATGGTGGTTTTATTTTTAAAAAGCAATAGAAGCAAAATTCTGGGAAAATCTAGTTTCATCAAGTCAGAGATGCTTCCTGGGAGAAAATAAGAAATTCTGATGTATGAGATAGGACATAGTGGATCTAGGGAAGGTCAACATGGATTCTGAAATATATTTTATGACAGAATACAACAGATGCTTCATCTTCTAAGAACCAGAGAGCCGCAGGGGAAGGCTGTTAGCTGTGAAGTGACTCTGCTGGGAAATCTTATCTCTGTTGCATCTGCTTACCAGTGAAGAAACCATCTCCCCACATTCCAGTCACTTCATAACTTCCTCCCATTTTGTTTTGTGGAAAGAACAATTTGTTTATATTTTTTCATTTCAGAGACCAACAGTTGGGTGCCTAAGCTTGACCTTTGTTTTAGAATAGACAGAGCTTCCGGAACAAAGTCTTGTTGACCTATAAGGCATGCGCTCATGCAAACCAATCAACTTCTTTCTCCATTTTGACTTCTACATTCACAACTTTTGACCTCAAGAAAAACAAATCTTTCCTCAAAATACCTTAAGCCTAAATCATTCAAAAATATTTTCTCTTCTGTGGAATAGTAAACAATTCTCTTCTTAATTAACAAGTTCAATATCAAAGTTGTGTATGAGACTCATAGACACACCTCATCATTAATTTTATTAAGACAAATTAGCTCTAGATTCTAAAAATGAAATAGAGGCTTTGATTGAATAGGAAAATAAAATGTGATAGCACAAGGGCAAATGCCAACTTTTGAATTATATATAGTGATGATTCATGGGCTTACCCATAAATCTTAAATAAAGAGCGCATCTATCTCAGGGACTGGCAGGAGCATATGGAAGCGTCAGGTGCTGCAGTGACTAATGATGCTCTGTAGGCCAGGCTGAAACCCCACTTACTGCAGAGAAACAACTAAAAATTCAAAGAAAACTTGATGTGTATCAGGCAGGTTTATATCAGCAAAAACAACACAATTTCATACCGAGTAAGTTAGACCTCAAATGTAGTTTATTACAAATCACGATTTTTTTCCAAAACTGCTGATCATGCCTGGTAATTATGAACTTATGTCTACCTACCTGCGTTTGTGTGTTGCCAGTAAGAATCTGTGTATATTTAAATGCACAGGCCATAGACTTGCTCTCTTGTCCTATTTCAAATCATCCTTCCTATGTGCTGGTCTATTTTAATGTCGCTCTCTCTCTATATATATATCTTTCTATCTATCTATCTATCTATCTATCTATCTATCTATCTATCTATCTATCTATCTATCTATGTAGGTTCTTTGTTATTGCTTGTATTTCAAGGAAGTTTTGGTAAAAAACACATTAAAATGAGAGATATAACGTGACATGGTATCTCCAGTTTTGAGCTGAATAGCTAATCATGCCTGTGTTTTATGTTAAACCTAAAAATCTGGACTTATGAAGAGTTTCCGTTACGAAATTGCGTGAACAGAAGTACTTTAAAATGTGTTTACCTCTGTAGTGCTTTTACATGGCTAGCACACAGAGCCCACATTTAAAAAGAAACAAAAAACGATGCAGCATGGTTTTCTCTTTGGGAAGTGGCTGTAGGGCATATATAGACTGACAGAGATCACAGTGCCCAAAACAGTGACAGGAAATCTCTCTCCCCAGCAACAAGACAGGAGCTGTGATGGCTCCTGCTGAGACTCTCTTCTCTCTGTAAATTGCATTCCTAAAAAGAACCTGATTTTTGTTGCACCACTGGTTCCCATTTCACAAAGGTTTCAGTATATCTAAGCATCCTTGGGAGACTCTATTTCTACCATTTTCTTTAGCATCGCTTCTCCTGCTCACCCAGCCAGATCATTTTGAGGCCTTACAATGGAATGTGAGAAGAGCCGAAGGGCCGGGCTGTTAGGAGTGTTCAGATTCAGCCACTAAGCACTGACTAAATATGTATATACCCCCCAAAAGTATTTTAAATATAATTTTGTCCATTTCAATTAAAGACAGAATAATTATTTTGGATAAGTTTTGTTTTTAGGGTGGAAAAACAGAAATGTAGAAAACAATGATATAAGTTTTAGAAAGTCATGATAATGTGGTGGGTGTAAACTTCATGTCTATCAGAAGTAATATCATCTCTTGGGAGGAAGGTAGACAATTCTGACAGGAGAGGCATAGATTACTTTTGGCCTTAGACCATTTCTTTGTGTGTTTGCAGTTTGATTTTTGTTTGATTTCTCACAGAGATTTTTCTAAATGAATAATTAATTGGAGTCCATGTCAATTTTTCATGGTCATTGAGCTCTGTAGAAATCTTCCTAGAATAATCTTTTAATTCCTTAGAAGGGAATTGTTGCATATTTGACTCTCTTTATAATTTTAAGGTTGTCTGCAGCTATATGAGATTGGTTATTAAAAAACTCAGCTTTCAAAGTGTAATCTCTTACACTCTTCTTGCTTCTGCCTTTCATCACTTCAACAGTGCCCAGAGAAATTTTCCTGAAAGCTTCAGCAGTTTGGAGATGATTAATTTCATGATGATACAGCAATGATTTAGCACTCATGCTATATTAGATTGTAAATAAAATGTGTAGCTGTGTTCTGACCTTATGGAATCTCAAAATTCTTACGTGCCTGAAAACATCTAGGAATTTCTTTACTAAAAGCAACATGTAAATAAATGTTTGTGCAGATAATCATGCTACCTAATTAGAATCAAAATTGTGGTAGGAAAGGATACGGTAAACTTAATAAATGCACACTATTTGCATACCAAGGATGCTGTGTTCCATTTGCTTTTTAAAAGTTTCCTTCCTTCTGATCTCATTCTTTTCAGTTGACTTCTGTAAATGATTCACAACTTCAAGTTTTCCTTAGATAAAGAAATGAAATCAAGGTCAGTTGATTCTGGATATGAAATGCCCTATAATGCACTCAATGCTTTCCTTATAAACTTTTATATATTTTAATATTATTTCACAAAATCATGCCTAACACTGTCTTGTGATCAGTTTCACTCATTTAGATATATAGAAATTCAGAAATGTAACATCACTTATCATAATGCACTAGTTTAAAATAAATCAATATTCAAAAAAACAAATGCTGTTTGGTATGGTAGTACACATTTTTGATCCCAGCACTTGAGGGAAGAGACAGACGAGTGAGTTTCTGTGAATTGGAGGCTAGTCTGGTCCACATAGTAAGTTCTAGGACACATAAGGCTGCATAGAGAGATACTATCTTTAATAAAAGAAAAAATAAATTAATTAATAAACAATAAGTGCTAATTTAAACAATTACTCTTTGTATATTATATTTAAAATATTTTTTCAAATTTCAGAAAGTATTCCTTAGCATAGTGGAAACAGGTATCCTTAACTGACTGGGTTTGGTGCTTAGATTTATGAACTACAAAATTGCTCACCAGGTAGTATTGATGTAGAAATTGTACTGACCTTGTATTTTCTACAGATTTTAGTTCAAATGACATTTTCCAAATAGTGTGATATTAATCCATTTCTCTCAAGTGTGCTATTGAATTTAACTCGATGTCAGTTCAAATGATGGGCTGATAAAGCTTTCTTAGACCTGGACGTGCAATGGGCGTTGACAGAGGCATTGGGGCAACAGGGTGATGAGACATGGGAAATTAATTTTGGAGCAAAACTTCTCAGAAGAGGAATTTCTCATATTTATTAAGTTTGCAGGCTTTGTAGTAACACTGCTGGTTTCAAATGCCACCTCTGTAATTACTGGCTGTGTCACTCAGGGCACATCTCAAAATATTTTCTTCCTTCGAATAGCTATGGTTTCTTGGTAGCTAACAGCCTTGTAAATATGATTCTTTGGGGGTAGGTCTGACTGTTCCATTTCTTCCCAGATATTTTTAAGCCAATTAAATCTTCATAACACTTGTGAAAATTTAGCTCACATGTAGGGCTTCGGTGCTTTAATTTCTTATGCACAGAAGCTCTCTCACTTGCAAGATGGAGCTAACAGAGATTTCTATTTTATTGGGTTGCTAGGAAAATGAAACGAATCAATGTTTGCAAAGCCCTTTGAATACGACCTGGCCCATAAGCACACACAACATAAATACAAATCAATGTATGTCCAGAAGCTACTCATCCTGCTACAGCTACAATATTTACAAATGATTTTATAAACCAGCCCCTACTTCCATAGTAAGATATAGGGAAGTATTTTCAGAGCTAAAAACTGCATAAAGGATATACAGAGCTTCCTTAATAATAAGGAACTACGGGAAGCTTGGGGCACTTGTCAGAGGAGTGCAAGCTTACTTAAAGCCCAGTAGGATACAGACCCACACATGAATATAGTGGTGAAACAGACAAAAATCTGTACACAAACTCCAGGCTTTCAGAAATTGGCTCTGCAACTGACAGGCAATGCCATGGCATACAAAAGCGGCTATTCTGACGCTGGCAGAGCAGGAGATGAGCCTCCTGGGACATGGAAGAGGCCAGTAAGTCGTGAAGTGCTGAGAGACTAAAGAAAATTGAAATCTGAGGGGGAATCAAATGAAGGGCTGTGTCTTTTCATTGAATCCTTAGAGACGGCTCAAGGAAGCCAATATCAGTATCAGCCTGTGACGCTTTTCTGTTTGCTTCCTGCATAATACACGGAACCCCCCCCATGCACGCCCTCACAATATTTACCATTCGAGTGTCTCTCCCGTGGAGCTATTTTGCTAAATGTTGTTAAATAGCTAACGTTCGAGGGGAATTGCTGGTCCTTCCGATTTTCTTGTCCAATGCTGATGTGTTAGTTTCTGTTTTATCTTACTACATCATCATTTTATTAGTTTATAAAAAATTTTATTATAAAATATTTATATTGCTATTTTATCATTAGACTCCTGTTAAGTTTCTAATAAGAGACAGAAAGATAGAGAATCCTAAAGGGAGGGAATAGGGTATGGTAACGAGGATAGATTATGCGAAGGAAAAAAAGGTTATTTTCAATAAACGGGAAAATATAAAAATAAACATTAGAAATTAATTGTTAAAGAGGGAGTTGATTGAGCAAAGTTATGTGGGTACGGCCATGAGTAACTTGTTTTAATTTTTAAAAAGAGACCATGAATTTGGGTGAAAGTGAGGGTAGGTATGTGGGAGAGTTTGAGGAGGAAAGAAGGACAGGGAAATACTCTATAATTATTATTACCTCAAGAATTTTAAAAAGTAAAATTTAAAGTGAAGAAAACGACACACATGCATATACAAAAGTGTAATTGCTTCTAAGCCGTAGTCTATAAGGAATCCAAATGAGCAGAACTGTGTCATAGGTAGTTTACTTGACTAAATCATGCTTAATATTTACAATTGTTCATATCTATAGAAACACTATGCATAGGAGAGTCTTGTAGAAATGGGTACATACAGTAGTCTTCATACCAAATTTACTTCTTTAAAATTCTAAACTTATAAAAATGTTTAAGGAGCTGTATATTGATTATAAATTCGTTTATACTCCTTAAGTAATTATAAGTTGCTGTGTTTAACTGGAATCCTTAAGCAAGAGATACACAATAACAATTTCAAAACTAATTAAATCTATGTGTGCATATGCTCCTGCCTTGTATTTCTTCAATTTTTCTGTGCTATTTCTGTGTCTTTTTTATTAATACTCTCATTTTGATAGCCTCTTATGAACTCTGTGATATTGTTTTGATTCCTTCTGCATGATTACGGCTTTACTGCATCAGTCCTACCTTCTCAGACATTCTGAGGATCTATATATTGTGATTGACAGACTACTGTAGGGATTAAAAAATGACAAATGTGATGGTCATAAAGCAATGCGTATGCTAAAACTATTGAAATGAATGCCTTAAAAGAGTGAGTTATTTCTTAAAAATCTTTTAATGAGAATCGATAAATTCTCGGCTACTTCTCTCAAAGTGCTAACATCTAGGTAATAGACACTGAATATTTAGCTTGCTGAATTTGGCTTGAATATGATACAGTTTTTTTAAGCCCACACCTCTTATAAGCCCTTTCCTTCAAAATAAGATAATTTTGAAATCTCATTTGGCCACTGCATGGTAGATATTATTTCTCCTTAAAGAGATTTTTAATTTTGGAAGCTCAAAGGCTTGGCTTTCTAGGGAGGCCAGAAAAGTCTGAGTAGGTAGATTCTCAGACTCCTGGTAGTGTTTTGGTTATGTCTAGAGTTAAACCCAAACTTTATAAAACCCATCAGTGTGTTAAGCACTGTGCACAAGCTGTGCATCTCATATCCACTTGGAAAATAGAAATAGAAATACTATTCTGTCTAATTGGCTCCTTCATTACCAACCGTCATTAGTTATCAGTGTGCAATATCTTTATTCCCATAGTCACTTGGCTGACTCTCTTTAAAAGTCTTCCCTGTCCCTATCTGTGTGTGTTTGTGTGTACTGTCAGTTTTACCGGTGTTAACTAATTTTTCTGTAGATTTTATATACTCTTTATTCCATGTTTATTTCACAAATTGACATACATTAGTAAAAATATAATGCCCTCCTACATAACACAAAAGAATGAATGAGAGAAATAACATATCAATTATATTATTTCACTTGACGCTTTATGCATGGTTTATGACGTCTCACTGGGTGCCAAAAGTCCATATCCTTTTAGAGACTCATTATCTTCCAGTTGTCATCATCATTATGAATAATATCCTTTGTTGTTATTTAGATTATTAAGTTGCTACAGTGATCAAACTTGACTTTTAGGAGCTATTTTAAGTTGAGTTTTGATTTCTTTTAACATGAACCTAGAGGACTTTGAAGTTCCTGGCACTTCAAAGCAGCTACTTGCCAGGCAGGATGATTCCTTACAGTGGTAGGAAGAGAGTTAGCATCCAGCAGAGACAATAAAAGGCATAAGGGGCTTGGGGATCAGAATGAGGGACCAGTTCGTTTTGGGGGGAGCTCTTACTAAGTTCTCTCAGTCCCTAACTTTTCTCCCTGGCTGGTCCTAGTTTCTTGTTCCATGTATTTCCAATTACTCTCTACAAGGGGAATAATTTGAACACATAGTTGTACCTGTCACCAAAACTTTGCCCTCTTTACTAAAAGCCATATTTTAGTTAATATTTTATAAAACTCAGAGCTCTTCAGATATTTACTATGAAAAAAGAAACAGAAGTTTGGGTGACATGAATGTTATCACGAATGTAATTTTCATTTTTAGAAATTTAGAAATTAGAAAAGAGAGTGAATTTCCTTTCTAGCCAGTGAGCATTAAGTTAATATCAAAAATAGTTGATCTGAATCATGGGGGCATTACTTCTTTCCCCTTTTATTCCTTCATTTTTGCTTCATTTGTCCAAATATAACTTTATTTTTTGACTCTACTATTTTTCTCAAGGGAGCATCTAATAACTGTTTGCTGGTAAACAACCAACATCAAATATTATATGTACATATAGACACATCTCAGTGACTTAGAGTACAAAATGGTCTAAAACTGTGACAAAACCCTTAGAAATGAGGAAGTTCCAATTAATTATTAAATCTATTAAATCTCTCAGTAACCTTCTTATCCTCATATGTATCTATAGAAAAATCAGCATGTTGAAATTGACAGGTTTTGGTATTAATTACAAATTGCAAAATGAGAATTATGGATTAGGTCCTATGAAGAGTGTTCCACTGCCAAATGTCATCTGGTCAATGCTGTCACCTCAAAGGGATCATGTGGTACTATATTAAATATTTAAGAACATTTGAAGCAAAAGTAACACATTTTGTTTCCCCTGAAAAATAAAGTGGTTCTGTATGTTTTTTAAAAAGATATTGACTTGATGAGATCAATTCTGCTGTGAACACACACACATAACAAAACACACACATACATACACTGCACACACACACATATATATGCTTATATATATGTACATATATATGTATATATATGAAGATCTTTTCATGCACTAGTTTGGCAATAATTAATGTGTAAATTACATGCCTGAAATAGGAACCTGAGATCAGATTTTTAATTAAAATTCGTGATCTAACGCCTACTGCTTTCTGACTCAGGACAAGGATACATAATCTTCATGTACTGTCTCCTGGATTTTGACACAGGAATAATACCTGCCCCTTAAAGTAATTACGAAGATTGTGTGAAAAAGTATTTTAAGTGATTGTGACTATTACTGGTACTTGTGATCTATGAAAGTGAGCACTGAATGGTTCTCTTGTGCGTGTGTTGCATTCTATAAGGCCTTTCTTCCCTGTTGAGAATAACAGTTTCAGTGCATAGAGACTTTTTCCGAAGTGCAGTGAACTGTGATGATCCCCAAAACCTGATATTTTTGGAGGTGACTCACACTCCCGAAAAGAACAAAGACAGGTTGAAACGATAATACGAAAGTGGAAAAAAGAGGAGAGGGCATTAGTTGCACTGGGTATCAGATGATCCCTACTCTCTCCTTTGACTGGAATTTGAGCCAGATTTTCACATGTAGAAATATTAAGCAGCAAGGGAAGGAAATATGGGATTTGTTTTTCCATCCAGTTTTCACAGCCTTTAATTTTGATATAACTTTGAACATGTAGGAGCATTCAAATAATTTTTCTTTATTAACTCAGACTTTTCACCATATAATATATGAAGATTCAATAAATTTTTCTTGGTGAGCTAATTTATTTTTTAAAAAGTTTCCAATGTCATTAGGGATTTCAATATCATTTCTAGAATGCCTCTGTCCTCAGCCCTTCAAAGATTGCCATGAGCCTCAGTTTGGAGGAAATATTTACTCAGTGATGGCTTTCATTAGTATCAGAACAGAAATGCAGGGTACCTTAAGTTTGGTAAACTCTTCATAGCTAAAAATACGCTGCTGGGCTTATAGTCCTGGTACCCCTTAGTGTTTAAAGGTATTTTAACAGCTTCATTGTTATTCCTGTTGGTCTCTGGGACTCTGAGTCTACTAAATCTTCATAGATTTGTGAGAAAGATACTGACATACAGATCCCAAGAATGCATGTGCTTGTGAAATCTTTGCATGACTGTGTCCTTTGCAGTGTATTGAATGATCCTATTTTGATATCTTATATTAATGAAACACAAAGATTCAATTTAGGAGTTCTTAGAATTATTATTTTCAAGTTGTTGTGCTACTATAGGGGAAACTATCGTTGACCAGATTATTTTCAGGGCCAAGTTCATCTATGGTATATAGATAAGGCCTTGATCGTTTTAAATTAGAGTTCCACATTGTATATTCAACTATTATAGCATGCTTTTCTTTGCACTCCCTTCCCTACTCTTTCTTTCCTTTTTCTCCTTTTCCTCTCTCCTCACTCCCTCTTCTCTCTTTTTCTCTCTCAAACCCAGGTTGTTCTACAGCTGAGCCCATTGTCAGCCCTTTTGTCAGTAAAATAAAATTATCAGGATTTGTTTCATAATGATGACAATGACATGTCAGTTTGGGAGAAGTAAAAGCCGCTAAAGTAATGTATGAAAAGAGCTAAGAGTATTGACTCTTTTTCAGTGATAAAGTCCATGTGTAGGGAACTATTGAAATAGTAGGTAGATAATGTACGTACTTACAGTAGCAAAGGAAATAAACAGAGTGGTAGAAAATCATATAAAGCTTTTTCACCACTTTTTCATGAAAATTGTTTATTTTTAATTCAATATATTCTTATAATGATTTCATATCACCAAATCCTCCTACATCCTCCCCACATCTCCATGGACCCAACTTCATCCTTTTTTTTCCCTCTCATTTTAGAAAGAAAAAAAAAAAGCAAACAAATCAGATTTTAAAAGACAAAGAAAAATAACAAAGAAACAAGAAATATACTTCACAAAACCCATAAAAAACATAAAATCAGAAACCATAATATGCAAATAATAACAAATAATATACAAAAACCATAATAACAAAAGACCAATAACTTAAAAAGTACCCAGACAAAGCAATGTAGGGAGAAGATCTACAAAAGGAGCACTGGGTAGTTTGGGGTTGAAAATGTGTTGCTTGGCATGGACCAAGCATGGTTTGTATACCCAGTGAGACTCTACTGCAGTGAACTAATTTTTTTTTCTTTGCAGGCAGTTTATAACTGGAGTATTTCGTAGCAAGGACCTGAAGATCATGGCCACTCCCCCTTCTCGGCACTGAGACCCCGTGTGGCTTGAACCTCTGCAGACCCTGTGCCTGCTGCTACATGCTCTGTAGTTTCATGTAACCCAGTCCAGTTGTGTCCGGCACGCTGTGTCCTTGGTGTCAATCCTCCCCTCTGGCCCTTAGTGAGCTTTTTGTGTCCTCTTCCTCACAGTTCCCTTTATCATAAAATACTGAGTTTTAAATTTAGTAGTAAGTACTTTTTAAACCATCTCTTACCAAAAATATCCAAGAATATCCTCTTCCAAAGATAATGAAGTGGAGATGGATTAGCCTGGAGACTGGCCCGGCCAGGACTCTCTGAGCCATAGCCTGGGCAAGAGCAAGCCTCTGTCGCGCAGCTCTGCATGCTGTGAGGCCTGAGGCAAGCCCAGCAGATTTCCACTGAGGCTTCTTGGATTTCAGATGATTCCCCCTATGCCTCTTCTTTACAAGGTCATCCTTTGTATAGGCATGAGGAAATGTAGTGGGATTAGAACATGATTTAATGGCAGTTTTTTCTTGCACTGATGGAAGATAAAACCAAGAGTGAGCAGCACTCTGCCACTGAATCACATCTTCAGCTCACAACTCCCCTTTAGTTCACTTTAATTTAATTCTTGGCCTACTGCTCAGTGGTATCATATTTAAAGAGACTGATACTTACAAGTTTCAAATGTGAAGTCTGGGAGAACACAATCATGTTTAACACAAGACTAGCAGAAAAGCATAGTTCTTAATATGGTGCTTCAGTGAGGTTACCAGGGTAATAGCAATGGCAAGCCAGAGACTCACCAGTCAGCACAGGAGCAGGAAGATGAAGGACTCCCACACTGATGATGACAAGAAAAGTCTGGAACTTCCAGATTTATCCGTACTTTTTGAAGGTAGTGAGGGAATACTTAACCTACTGGAAGTTATTTAAAGAAATGGTGATAGATGTACAGAACACTAAACAAATAAAAATTCGGAAATAATCAACTCCCCAAAGAACAAAGACTTGTAGAAGAAAGGAAACATAATAAACTCACTACATGAATTAACTGTGAATAATATTACATTGCCACAGTAATAAAGCCACGAAATGGTGGTAACTATATGAAGGTGGCCAGGGAAAAGAGGAAGATGTTTAACCTACCTTCTGTGAAAGGCAAGTTCTGTGTAAGTTACATTCTCACTGCCTTGATCTAGTATCTGACCAGAAATAACATAAGAAAATGATTTATTCTGGCTCACGGTTTGAAGGTGAACAGTATGTTACAGTGAAGAAGACATCATGGCAGGAAGCTTCAGGGTGGAGACAAGATAAGAAGACTACTCTTTTTTCTTCTTCACAGATCATGAAGCATAGAAGAGAGGAAGAGAGAAGGGGGAAGAGAGACTAGAGAGATTAGCTGAAAATAGAGCATGTGGAGCCCATAAGGCCTGGACTCGGGGACACACTTTCTCCAGCAAGTCTCGACTGCTAAAGACTCTACTTTCTCTCTAAACAATGCCACTTACTTGGGACTGAGTTCTGGAACACATGAGCCCTGTCTGGGAGAAAACATTTCATATTTGAAACACAACACTTCCTATAACAGGAAGTCAATACGTAACATCCAGCATAAAAAAGACCAGGGAGCCATTATATGATATGCTATTAAGATCCTGGGGGCAAATAAGAAAACCAGAACACTTAAACGTTTCTTCTTGGAATAAAGTCCCAGAAGTAACTAGAAATGATTAAGGATGTTAACTGTTTTATATCAAACTCTTGCAGTTCTTTTTTTAAGTCTTCAAACTAGAAATTATGTTAACACAGAACTTTGAGAAAAATTAACAAAAAGATTTTAACAAGAAAATACTTTCATGCTGGTAAATGCAAGCTAAAGGTCCCAGGGAAGTCGATTTGAATACCCATGGCTCCCAGCTTTTTAAAATACATGTATTGGATACTTAATAAAGAGCTAAAACTTAGTTCTTATGTCACAGGACAGCCTCCTCCTCTTCCTTTCTTCCTTTCCTCCACCTCTTCTCCTCCTGGACTTCTTCTTGTGTTTGTCTATGTAGCACATAACACATTATTTTAGTCACCCATCAGAACACCAGCCATACGCTGTTCAATATAATGACAACCCAAGATCACCCAGTCTTATTCACTTTGTTGAGTTCTCATTCTATCTTTCTCCCCCTATTTTCAGGCTCTCACCAGTTTTGCATCACCGAACCTCTTAGTTAATTGTATCTATGTTTGAAACTTTCCTACCTCCAGTTCCAAAAACCAATTGGTTCTTCGGCTGAAACTAATTTTCTGTCTTTCTTTGAGAGATGAACAAAAGCAACGAAGCCTCTAGAATGTTCTTCCTGACACATTTTTCTCGTTCTTCACTTTAATATTGCCTCAATATTATAATTGTGCCAATCATAGTGATTGATGCACAGAATATGCATAATCTTCTTTTAAGAATGAATAAATGAGTAGACTGAGTGAATATTGATAGATTCCAAGAGAATGGGTCTGATTCTTTTATTATTGAATATGAGTGATATTTAGATTAATGAGGCTTACATGAAAATTTGTTTCTTCTATTCCACTTAAATTCCATGCTGGCTAGAAGACTTTTTAAAACTATTTTTATTGAGAAATTCAAATGTTCTTGCACTTTCAAAGGCAAGCATCATGGATTAAAAGTAAGAAAAGGCTTGTCAGTGTGGGTGTTAACCACACAGATACAAGAAAAGGTCCAGCTATAGGAGACGTCATCTGTTGAGAGGTTAAGCTCAACAGAGGGACACTGCCTGTTTAAAACATGTCAATCATGGCATCAGCTGCCCCTTTCTCCTTTCTAAGTCTAGCAACTGTCAGTTTACCAGGGAAGAGCTCAGCCCTTGTTCTACTAGAATGTCAGGGGGATGCATATTCATCTGAGACTACTAGACACAGGGAGAACTTGGGTGGCTGTCTTTCACTCTGTATATTTTTAGCTGGGATTATTTTAAGAGATAATTTTTTCCTTTCACATTAGGATATAATCTTGACAGCTCAGGGGGTAAACAGTCACAGAGGTTGCTGAGAGAAAAAAAATCTCAGTAGCTTAAAGTTAAAGAAGAATTTAAAATGGAAAAAAAAAAAACTGTATACAAGCAGTGTAATTTCCTTTGTCATTCCCTTCAGCTTTTTGGTACTGGAAGTTTGCAGTCCCCAAATGCAGACCAAACACCAGTCTGTTTTCAGCTTCCTTCTTACACGATTGTAAGTAGAAAGCAGTATGACACACTGCTGTGTGTTTTCTCCTATTTTATTTTCCTTTGTTGTGAATGCATGTGTTATGTCATGGCTCTTTTAATCTGTGGCCTTGAATACTTATTTTAAAACTGTAAAGCCAAAAGTCATTTTTTAATCCTGGAGCTAGAGTTAGACAGCATATTGCTAGTACAACAAAATACATGAAGAAATCAATGTAAAGGAGAGAATTTCAATTTTGTTAATGGTTTCTGACGGTTTGGTTCTGGTCCCTTTGTTGGGTCTGAGACTTCAGAACATTATAACCAGGAGGGTGTCGGGGAGCCATTCTGCAACCCTGTGGTAGCCTGTAAGCCAACTAAACTGGAGAATAAAAGGTCCAGGGTGCCTTTAGTCCTTAGAAGCACACTGCCACTCATTCTTCAACTAGGACTCCCTTGAAAAGTTTTTGCTACTTCCAATCATGATACCCACTTGGAACCAGGTCTTGGCTTTCACATATGAGCCATAGGGAGATAAGAAGACATTTTGTTAAAGACACATTATAAAATATGTCACCAGTTTTTTCAGAAGGGTGTATTATAGTATGCTTAACAACTCAAGATATTTGTCATTTTTATCATTAAAATTTCTAAGTGTGATTGAGTAAGAGACACATTGTTCTTAGTATAGGCTCATTAGATATAAGATTGGTTCCTGGTAAAATTCTGGTGCTGTATTTTGTCCAAGCAGAAACATCACTATTCAGAAGGAGCTTTGGGCTTTGAAAATGCTTGAAATGTGATCACATGTTAGGATGTGAGTTTTTTCGTGAAAAGAAAGTGAATATTATCCATTCCCTCTTTTATTGTTGCTTCTGGGATATATTTAAGCTACTACCAGGTAGCTAGCTTTGCATTCTGTATTGAGGCTAAGAAAATGAGTTCAACTTCATTGCCATTATCACATTGCTACAAGAAGTATTTAATTAATTTTTAATTTAATTATTTTTTGTTTTTAAATCAAGAACATTTACACATTTTTATTGAGCCTTTCAGTTCATTATACTGAGTTAAAAGGAAAAAGAGTCTTATATTTCATCCAGCTACAGTCACACATTTGAGACTTAAGTAGGCTTACAAGAGGTTACATTTCTCAAAATTTAGGAACAAAAAGCATGCTTTAGCTGCTTTTATTTTCCAGTTGAGTCTTCACTTAGAGTAACAACCTCTCATTAGTTGCAGAAAGTTCAGAGCCAAGTTTCTATTGTTGTAGGTGTGTGTTGCTCCAAAGCATTGCTGTTACAATCAGTATCTACCGATTTCATTTCATAAGCAGGTTTTGCATCTGGTGGAATTTGTGCATTCGGCTGTCCTTTCTCTCCATCCTGGTTCAGTCTCCAGTTGAGATTTTCTTCTCTCCCCATAGTCAGGGGTGTTTCATGTACACAACCTTTACCTAAAATCTTAAAGGCACAACACTGTTCTTCTCTGGACCTGGTTGAATCTTAGCATCAAAGCCAGAGCTGCTCTGAAGTATAATGTTGCCAGCTCTAAGCAACACTTCCCTTTGGGGGAAGTTGGTTTTAACTTCATTTTTTTTTTAAGAACAGATACTGTGTATTTTGGTGGAGCCTCATCCAGAGCCTTGATGGACTTGGCATTTTAAGGGTTTGTTTTCATTAGGCTTTCACAGATGTCATTGGCTCAGACACTTGCTTGTGTTTCAGTACCCTTGAAATGCTTACTTTTAGAAAGATGGTTGTGCTGGATACTCTTAGGTCAGCAAGACACAGGCCAGAATTATCTGAATGGAGGTGCCTGTAATTGAGGGAGAAATTGCCTCTGTAAGATCCAGCTGTAAGGCAATTTCTTAATTAGTGATTGATGGGGGAGAGCCCAGTCCTTGGTGAGTGGTGCCATCCTTGGGCTGATGGTCCTGGGGTCTATACGAAAGCAGACTGATCAAACCCATGAAAGCAAGCCAGTAAGCAGCACCCCTCCATGGCCTCTGCATCAGCTCCTGCCTCCAGGATCCTGCCCTGTTTGAGCTTCTGTCCTGACTTCCTTTAATGGTGAACAGAAGTGTAAGCCAAATACAGCCCTTGCTCTGTAAATTACTTTGGTTATTCTGTTTCATCACCACAACAGTAATCCTAATTAAGACAAGCTATGATTTATAATCAATCAAATGATCTGTATTAGCAATCTTAGCTCCATATCTAATGTTTCCTAACAATTCATTCTTTGTAAGAAATAAATCTGACTGTAATCCTGTGGAAAACTGATGATATCTTTCACAGGCAGCTGTTCACTGGAGTGTCTGCACACAGCCTGAGCCATTATCTTCTCCCTGCTGCCACTGGCGCTCAGAAGAAATGGATAACAGAGTACTCTCCAAATGCTGTCCAGTCACATGAAAGCACACAACAAAAAGGCATAAATATTGATATGATGCCAGACAGACAGGTTCAGAAATGCTTCAGAGGTGGTTTGCAGTGTGAAGAAGTAACCAGAAAAAAACAAAAACAAAAACAAAAATGAATACAAAAGGCCAGTAGACCAATACTACAGGACTAAATTCTTACAGGTTAAGAAAGCCAACACCAGATTAGAACACAAAGCACTGTGGCTTGGAGCCCTCCTTTTCCTCAGGGTAGGAGATGGAAAGTGGAAACAAGTAGGTGGTTGTGATGGGGATTCTTGGTTGTCAACTTTACTATATCTGGAGTTAACAAAAATCCAACTAGCTAGGTATACCTGTGAGGGATTTTTTTTCTGAATTAAATATTTTGTAAGAAGACCCGCTTTTAATCCAGATCTCCGGAGTTGTGAGGATCCACCTTTAATCTGCCACACAATCTGGTGTCCACCTTTGTATGGGACTCTGGCTGGCCAGTAAATTCCTTTGCTGCTATTAGAGCCCACATCTTCAGGATTACAGTGTAAAGTGGAGATCAGTTGAGATATCTGGTCTCACTGACAGAACAACTACTGGGTTCTTGGACTTTCTGTTCATGGACAGCCACTGTTGGACTAGCTGGACTACAGCCTGAGAGCCATTCTATTAAATCACCTTGCTCTGTGTATATAGATTCATTCTACAGGGTTGGTTTCTGTAGAGAGCACTAGCTACTACAGAGGTCCTTAGAAGATGTTCTCTGAACTGGTATTGCAATACCCAGATTCTTACATATTCTTTGTCTTTGCCTCAGTGAACCATGGGCTCACTGCCATTGTCATCTGTCATAGCCTCCAAAGGTCCTTACCGATTGCTTTAGACTAATCTAACTTCCAAATTTTTCAGTCAAGATAAACTTTAAAAAAACAAACCAATTCATTTATTTCATAAAAGTAATAGAAACCAGGTTAGCACATACAGTCATATAATGCTAATGATTTGGGGTAGGGGAGAGGTAGATCCTCTTATGCTATGAAATCTAGTCATTTATACTCTGTAGGCACCAGGGTATCATGAAAGACATAAAATAACAACTGTCCTAATAAGTGGTGTGTGTGTGTGTACGAGGGGGATGTCTTTATTTTAAAAATACTATGCAGAAAACTTTCCAGTGTGAAGAAAGAAACAGTAGAATGATAGGAGGCCATATAGATGTACATAGTTTCCAAATATACAAACTGGAATAAGTGATCTTCAGAGGATAAAGATTGGTGGTAACCCAAGTTCTTATCTTACGATAACAATTAAAAAATAAATATAAAGTATGTTGGGATTTCACCATCTAAGAAGACTAAGATTCTGATTGGAACACTGAATGGAATGTAGATATAAACTATCAATAAGTATTGCTAGAAATCATGTGGAAGAGAGTTACATGGCGGGTTCACAAATCACAGGTTTATTAAGGGAAGGGAGGAAGGAAAGGGAATAGAAAAGAGAAGGAGGAAGGAGTCACAGAGACCATATCCGGACAATGTAGGAGAGAAAGAGAGAGGAGGAGCTCTGAGTTCTCTTATGCAGCAACCCAGAGCATGTGCAGGTAGTTACTGGTGGTCAGCGGATTGTCTTCTAGGTGGCCTCACAGATGCCGGATAACCAGTTCATCAGATCCCTCGGGGCTGCCCATAGAGATGCCTGCTTACCGATCCCAACATTCCTCCCTTTTTGTTTTATTAAAAAGTGAGGAACTAGGAAGGGCTGATGGTGGGGGAGGGCATAGAGGAGACTTTTGATCTTCAAACTACTCCCTGCTGATTAGGGGCATTGTCATTCTTAGGGTACAGCTGGTCCCCACCATCAGGGTCCTTGTCATCTGGTTCTGTGGGCAAAGGTTGATAATCCTGTAGGAATAACTGATTAATGGTTTGGTTAGAGAATTTTTGTATTTGTTGTTGGAGGAATATAGAGAGGAAGTTAATTAAGCAGGGTGCAAAAAGCAAAAGCAGAAAGACAGCAGGAGAGATGTGACAAAGGGCAGAATTGCCGGAGCCAGCCAGCAGAGCAGAACGGGGTTCTGAGTGGGGAGTGAGGATTGAAATTAATAATGTACACTACACATATTATGTTTCGAGAGGCTTCTGGCCGCTTGCTCATGGCTCCAATGAGCCCTATAGCGTCAATACACTCTGCATCCGAAAAGCCACGAGACCAGCCAGCCTTGCTTATTTATACAAACAGTTTACACGAGGGGTTAATTTTTACAAGGAAGTGAGGCAGAGCTGAGATTTCAAACAAGCTCTCCCACCTGCTGTCACTAAACAAAAGGCTAATGGACTTGCAAATCCTTCCCTGTCTCCAAGGGAAGGCCTGGAAAAAACCTGTCTTCCTGTGCTGAGACCAGCATTACAAATAGCCGCCAAAGCAGCTATGACCCAGCCCAGGACACAGAATCCATTTTCATAGGGAGCTCTCAAAGGCCCAAGAGTTAGAGGCCTCGAGCTGTTTCCTTCGTTTTTGTAGATTTGTCTGAAGATGTTGGATTTTGTCTTTTACCATACCCCACATTGAAACAGCATTCCTCCTGGAGGAAGATGCAAAGGCTACCTTCTTTAGCTGTGAGGATACCCAGTCCCCATAATTTTTGAATTACTACTGCTGCCAGAGAGTCAGTCTGTCCTTGGAGGGTTGGTATTGTCTGAGCCACTTGCTGGAGGTCCTGGATGAACTGGGAAGAAAGCTGATAATACAAAGTTAGGGAAGTGGCTAGTCCTGCTGTCCCAGTCCCAACAGCTGCAACAGCCAGGAGGGGCAAGATTTGAATTGCCCTCTTATCCTGCTGGGCAGCTATTGAGTCCAAGACTTGGATTGGCAGGGGTTCCTTTTCGTTGATCACCCCCAGCTCAAGGAAGAGGAGTACCAGTATACAAACTCCTGACCAACGAGCAGGCAGACGATGGTAGACCTGAGTGCCACAAAGAATCGAGGTATTATTAGCAGTAGGGCATTGGGATTGAGATGAGGTATCAAGGATTATAGTTTTATTACATTCTAAGGAACTTAGTATTCCTACAGAGTATGTCCTGGATGCTTTGAAACAGCTTGCCACTCCAAAGAGGGTGATATGAAAAAGGTAGGGGGTTGTGGCAACATCAGAGTCAAGGCAGTTAGTAAATTGTGAGGTAAGGTTACTTGACAGAGTCACTGCAGAAGCTGTCAGCGGTAATTCTGAGTTGGTCCCAGGTGGGACACACATCCAGCAAGTTTTAAAACAGCTCTGTTGGGTCACATTAAGGAGCTTGTAGGCCTGAGTCTGAAGTAGGAGAGGAAATGACAGGTTTGTATTATTTAGGAGGTGGGAGGTGTCAGAGAGGCAATGACTTTAGATGCCATAGCCTGCCAGTAGAGTCAAACATTTCCTGGGTGGGTAGTAAGGACTGAAATAATTAAAGCAAGTCACATCAATACAAGAAAGAAGTTCCAGGAACTGCCAAACTTGTTTCCTGTAGCAGATATGGTCCAAGGTCACACAAACAAGTTTTAAGGAACTTCCTCTTTTTTATCTCAAGGTGAAGGCCAGGGTGAAAACGT
The DNA here is from genome assembly GCA_028658305.1 of Pachyuromys duprasi. NCBI lineage: Eukaryota > Metazoa > Chordata > Mammalia > Rodentia > Muridae > Pachyuromys > Pachyuromys duprasi. The sequence continues at coordinate 50,741,783 of CM053763.1, read as the reverse complement.
TTTTCGATAAATAGCAAATCAGCTTGATAAACAAGCAGCTCCCCACACTTAGAGGAGTGTTTAATTACCTTCTCTACTTTTCCCATCCCTAGGGGTTGGGTAATATACCAGGTGGGACCCTGTAGCTGAATGACCACAGGGGAATAGTGCCTAGCAAAAGAGGTATTTTGGACATCCCAGACTTGGGGTCCACTTGAGAGGCTGGTAAAAGAAGCGACGTATCACAACTGGTAGGTAGGGTAGCTAGGAGAGGGAGTAGAGAGGACGCTGGTGAGCTTGGGGTCAGGCGAATGGGTGGAGTAAAGGAGATAGAGGCTCCCACTTTGGCTAAAAAGTCCCTTCCCATTAAGGGAACTGGACAGGCTGGCATTCCTAAAAAGGAATGAGTGAAGGGTACACCCTACCCCAACAATAGAGGAACTACAAGGAGAGGTTGGTCCCCAATACTCCATTAGGACTGAGTAAGTGGCTCTGGTGTCCACAAGGAAGGGGATGGTTCGCCCTGATACCATGATGATTACCTGTGGCTCCCTGTTAGTGATGGCAGTGGTCAGATCAAGGGAACCCAGGCACCTTCAGTCTTCTGTAGCCAGGCTTAGGATATTGGCCAGAAGGTGATCTGGGAGTGATGCCCCCATATCATGGGAGAAATGGTGGCAGTCAACACAACAATGTCCCTCTTGGTGGCATTTTGGACAAGGCCCCAGGGGCTTGCTGCAGTTAGGAAAAGCCCGGACCCAGTGATCCTTTTGACCACATTTGAGACAGGGACCCAATGGTCCTCATGCCTTAAGCCTGGGTAGTGGGTGAGGCTGGTTGGATGGCTTCGGCCAGCATTTGGTATTTTAGCTTGCAGGCTTGCTTTTTTTTTTTTTTTTTACTCCTGTGGTACACCTTAAAGGCCAGCGCTAAGACTTCTGTTTGTGGAGTCAGAGGTCCCCTCTCCAAGGTTTTAAGCTTAGCCCTGATGTTGGGGTAATGTTGGGAGAAAAAAATAGATCATTAGGAGTTCTCTGCCCTCTGTACTTTCAGAGTCTAAATTAGTGTGTTGTAAGAGGGCCTTTGTAAGGCACTCTAGGAATTGGGATGGCTTTTCCTTTCTGTCCTGAATGACCTCCTGGAGCATCTCATTATTAACTGGCTCAAGGGCCACCTTGCAATGCTGGCTGCTAGAGTAGAGGGTCCCTGGATCTGGGGGTGCACAGTCACAAGAATATGTGGAAAGGGCAGGGGCCCACAGTTCGCTACTCCCGGACCCAGGGGCACCTTTGCACCTGGCTGAGTTCTCTTCTTTTTGAGCTCTTTTGTTCATATTAAACAGTCATTTAAGCCCTTTAATCACATCTCATGAGTTTTACTGTTAACTTTGTATGATGACTTTAACAACTCTATCTTGCTCATTCTTGTCAGTTCTCTTACAGAGGTTAGACTTCGAGGCATGGTTTCTTAGTAAAAACATCATTTGGAACAGTTTAATGTTGGGAGCTGGCTAGCCCCAGGGCCCGATCTCCCCCTCCCCACCCCCGATCTCGGCCAAGCCTTTATCACACCCTGCTTGGTAAACAACGGTGAACCATACATTCCGAGGACAGCCTAAATCACAGTTGTTGTCTTTAGTTATTGTAAAACCTTGTAAACAGCCTGATGTTGTAAAACCTTGTAAACAGCCTAATGTTGTCTTTAGTTATTGTAAAACCTTGTAAGAATTTTCCACTGCTACTTACTCCTTTTCGATAACCCCCACCCTGCCAGAAATTGCTTTTAAAAAGAAACTTCTCCACAATAAAGATGGCACTTGACAGGCATTTGTCTGCTTGTGTTCATTTCTCTCTTTCCCCCATGTCTCTCAGGTACGACCCCCTTCGTGCCCACGAATAACTAGGTCCCACGGGTCGGGGCAGTTTAAAACTCAATATTTCAACCAATAACATTCAATGCAAGACATACACTTATAAGTGGATTTTAGACATAATAAAGGATAAACATACTAAAATCTATACATCTAAAGAAGCTAAGCAAGAAGGAGGACCCTGGGTAAGATGCTTAATACTCATGCATAAAGACAAACAGGATGAACATTGGAAGATGGAGAAACAGGGAACAGGAGAGGAGCCTACCACAGAGGGCCTCTGTAAGACTCTACCCAGCAGTGTATCAAAGCAGATGCTGAGACTCATAACCAAACTTTGGGCAGAGTACAGGGAATCTTATGAAAGAAGGAAGAGAGAGTAAGACCTGGAGAGGACAGGAGCTCCACAAGGAGAGCAACAGAACCAAAATATCTGGGCACAAGGGTCTTTTCTGAGACTGATTGATACTCCAGCCAAGGTCCATTAATGGATATACCTAGAACCCCTGCTCAGACATAGCCCATGGCAGCTCAGTATCCAAGTGGGTGTCCTAGTAAGGGGAACAGGGACTGTCTCTGACATGAACTCAGTGGCAGGCTCTTTGACCACCCCCTCTCAAGGAGGTAGCAGCCTTGCCAGGCCACAAAGGAGGACCATGCAGCCAGTCCTGATGAGATCTGATAAGCTAGGGTTAGATGGAAGAGGAACTTCCCTATCAGTGAACTTGGAGAGGGTCATGGGAGGAGATGAGGTAAGGAGGGTGGGATTAGGAGGGAATAAGGGAGGGGACTACAGCTGGGATACAAAGTGAATAAACTGTAATTAAAATAAAAAATAAAAATTTAATTAAAAAAGAAATTAAAGAAGATATCAGAAGATGGAAAGATCTTCCATGCTCATGGATGGGTAAGATTAACATAGTGAAAATGGCTATTCTGCCAAAATCAATCTACAGATTCAATGCACCTCTCATCAAAATACCAACACAATTCTTTACAGACCTTGAAAGAACAGTTCTCAATTTCATATGGAAAAACAAAAAACCCAGAATTGCTAAAACAATCCAGTACAGCAACAGATCATCTGGAGGTATCTCCAGCCCTGATCTCAAGCTGTACTAAAGAGTATTAGTAATAAAAGTACATCGTACTGGCATAGAAACAGAATAGTGATCAATGGAATCAAATAGAAGACCTAGAAATAAACCCACACACCTATGGATACTTGATTTTTGATAAAGAAGCCAAAAACATACAATGGAAAAAAAGACAGCATCTTCAACAAATGGTGCTGGTCTAACTGGGTGTCTACATATAGAACAATACAAATAGATCCATATATATCACTCTGCACAAAATTAAAGTCCAAGTGGATCAGGGACCTCAGCATAATATCAGACACACTAAATCTCTTAGAAGAAAAAGTGGGGAAAAGCGTTGAACTCATTGGCATAGGAGACTACTTTCTGAACAGAACACTAACAGCACAGGCTCTAAGATCAACAATCAGTAAATGGGACCTCATGAAACTGAAAAATTTCCGTAAAACAAAGGACACTGACAACAGAACAAAATGACAGCATACAAACTAGAAAAAGATCTTTACCAATGCTACATACAACAGAGGGCTAATATCCAGAATATATAAAAAAACTCAAGAAATTAAACATGAATATACCAAATAACCCAATTAAAAATTGGGTACAGAGCTAAACAGAGAATTCTCAAAAGAAGAATATAACATTGCTGAGAAACATAAAAAAATGTTCAACTTCTTTAGCCATCATGAAAATGTAAATCTAAACAACTATGAGATACCATCTTGTACCCATCAGAATGGCTAAGATCAAAAACTCAAGTGACAAATACGCTGGAAAGGATGTGGAGAAATGGGAACTCTCCTCCATTGCTGGTGGGACTGAAAACTTGTACAACCACTTTGGAAATCAATATAACACTTTCTCAGAAAACTGGAACTAGCTCTACTACAAGACCCAGCTATACCACTCTTAGGCATATATCTGAAAGATGCTCAACCATACAAGGACATTTGCTCAACTATGCTCATAGAGGCTTTATTCACAATAGCCAGAATCTGGAAACAACCTATATGTCCCTCAGTGGAGGAATGGATACAGAAATTGTGGTACCTCTACACGATGGACTATTACTCAGCAATAAAAAACAAGGAAATCATGAAATTTGCAGGTAAATGGTGGGAAGTGGAAAAGATCATCCTGAGTGAGGTAACCTAGAAGCAGAAAGACACACAGGGTATATACTCCCTCATAAGTGGATAGACATAATATAGGGTAAACATATTAAAATCTGTACACCTAAGAAAACTAATCAAGAAGGAAGATTCTGGCTAAGATTCTTAATACCCATTCAGAAAGGCAAAGGGGATGGACATCGGAGGAGGGAGAAAACAGGGAACAGGAGAGGAGCCTCTGAAAGGCTCTACCCTGCAGGGTGTCAAGGCAGATGCTGAGACTCATAGCCAAACTTTGGGCAATGTACATGGAATCTTATGGAAGAAGTGGGAGATAGAAAGACCTGGAGATGACAGGAGCTCCACAAAGACAGCAACAGAACCAAATATTCTGGGCACATGAGTCTTTTCTGAGACTGATCCTCCAGCTATGGACCACTCATGGAGATGGCCTGGAACCCCTGCACAGAGGTAGCCCATGGCAGTTCAGTGTCCAAGTGGGTTCCCTTGTAATGGGGACAGGGACTGTCTCTGACATGAACTCAGTCGCTGGCTCTTTGATCACCTTCCCCTGAGGGGTGAGCAGCCTTACCAGGCCACAGAGGAAGACAATGCAGCCACTCCTGATGAGACCTGATAGACTAGGATCAGAGGGAAAAGGAGGAGAACCTTCCTTATCAATGGACTGGGGGAGGGGCAAGAGGGGGAAGAAGGAGGGAGAGTGGGATTGGGAGGGGAGGAGCGAGGGTGCTATAGGGGTGATACAAAGTGAATAAACTGTAATTAATAAAAATAAAAATAATTAAAAAAGAAAGTCAAAGGAAGAAAGGGAAAATTAGTATATTAACAGAGTTTTACTTCCATACATCTAGAAACCTCAAAATTCATTCATGCCATGATACTCAAAACTATTTTTTCTTTGTAAAATTAAAAATTATCCTGTGAGAAGAACTAATAATGACTTGAGGAAAAAAGAAGTGTTTTGAGTTGCCCCTAAAACAAAAATACTCAGCTCTTTTTATTGGTTTTCTTTTTTAAAAAATATTTATTTATTTTTTTATTTTTGTAATATTAGGTACATTTTATTAACTTTGTATCCCAGCTGTATCCAGCTCCCTCATTCCCTCCCAATCCCCCCTCCCTCCCTTATCTCCTCCCTGCCCCTTTCCAAGTCCACTGATAGGGAAGGACCTCCTCCCCTTTCATCTGACCGTGGTTTATCAGGTCTCTTCAGGACTGGCTGCAAAGTCCTCTTCTGTGGCCTGGCACAGAAGGCCACAGAATTGCCCTGGCTCCTCCCTTGGGGTGACTCAGCTCTTAAAAACAAGAAAATCATAAAATTTTCAGAAAAATGGTTGGAACAAGATAAGATCATCCTGAGTGAGGTAACCCAGAAGCAGAAAGGATATAATTACTTATAAGTGGCTATTAGCCGTATATTATAGGATAAACAGTTAAAATCTACAGACCTAACGAAGTTAAACAACAAGGAGGACCCTACGGAGGATACTTAATTCGCATTCAGAAGGATAATCTCCAGATTTGGTGTTGGAAAGGGAACAGGATGGGAGCCTACCACTGATATCCTCTGAAAGACTCCACCCAGCAGTGGCTCGAAGCAGATGCAAACACTCACAACCAAACTTTAGGCAGTGTGCAGGGAGTCTTATGGAAGAAGAGAAGAGGATAGGAGGATACACACATATACACAATTAGCTGCACAAAATGATATAAAACATGTGACATTAATCTTTACATTTTGATTAATAATTCTGTAAAATATTATTCCTATTTTGCTCCATTTTAATAATTAATTATCATCCAAAATGTGTCTCTTCTGGCACTGCCAGCATATGAAACATATATGAATCACAGTACTGTTAGCTACTTTTCTGTCTGGTGTGGTGTATGTTATTTCCAGTGCGTGTGTTTGTGTGTGTGTCTGTGTGTATGTGTGTGTGTGTATGTACATCAGCGGGTGATTTCTGATAAGTGAGAGAAAACTCATCTGAGGCACTCTTATTCATACATTAATACATTAATGCCACATAGTTTTCACTCAAGAGTGGGATTTGTGCCTCTGATTCTCAGACACCTTCTCAGAATTTATAAACGTTTTCCATAGTGTTGGGGATGAAACCTCAGTCCTCATGCACTATAGGCAAGCACTCTATCTAAGAGCTACAGAGCTGTATCTCAGGCCCCTAGAAATGTTTCTAAACCACTCTCCAGGCATAAAAATACACGTGGAAACATTCCACCAAGTCTTCCAGGGAAAGAATGAATATAAAGCATCCAGTGATGCAGGCTTGGTTCATTCCATGTGAGTCAATATAAGGAGCTATAAGAAGCTCTAACACAACAAATTCTCATCAATACAACTGGACACATGGCTGCTAGATAAAGGATGCTTTTGACTCACTTGTATTAAATAGAAGTACCTTTCTATTTCCTATAATTTAAAGAGTGTTACTACTCCGGGAGTGGAGTTTCTCCATCATTCCTGCTCATAGGCCAATATTCTGATTGGCAGCTGCATTGTACAAACATGACTGAGACCTGTACCCTTGGCCTGAGTATTTAACCTCAACCTCATTCTCAGTGGATTATGGGTTGAAATTGGAGTCCAAGTATAGCAAGTTGGTTGGGTCTTCTAGTCTATCAGGTTGGGCTGCTTTTCCTAGCATGGAGGCATCCTAAAGGCTGCAGCCTGAGACTTAGGCGTGGCTGCTTCCTCCCAGGTATTGCAGCCATTTGGTCCTATAGATCTCTATTCTGGTCTGCGTCACTCTCCACACTATGGGCTCTTTCTCTGAAATGATGCTTTCATCTTCTGTCCCAGTAAATGAATAAGCTTTTCATACTAAAACTTGAAAGAAAGAAAGAAAGAAAGAAAGAAAGAAAGAAAGAAAGAAAGAAAGAAAGAAAGAAAGAAAGAAAGAAAGAAAGAAAGACAGAAAGGGGCAGAGGAACTACGGTGAAATAGCTGTTTACTATGTTTTAATTTTTCAGCTGGACTGAATTGACCTTATCTGTATGTAATAATGCAGGTATTGTTAGCTAATGAAGTCATTAGTTGGAAAAGTCACTCAGTAATCATGCCCTCTAAAAGTGTTAACATTCTGTTTGATCAAAAAGTTCCAAAGTCATGGGGTGAAGAAGGATAGATTACATAATTGCATTTATCTCAGTGTCATTGCTCAAATATGGATAGCTTGCCCACTTCCACATGATGCCAGCTACCCTGATCACAAAGCCCATTTACAAGTCTATGCTTTGTGCTAAAGCATGAAGAACGCTTTTTCCCCAGGGTATTTGCTTGGTAAAGAGCCCCTTGCTATATTTTAGCAGTCTAGACATCGGTGACTACAGGGCTCAAGTGACTTGCTTCAAGCGACAGGACTACGTGGTCAATCAATGCCAAAGTGTGAGCTAAATGAATGCTAGCAATTCAGCAAGTGACTACAAATCAGAGTGACTGCATCTATTTATCACATCCAATTCTGTTATAGGAAATACGCTTGATGAAATACAATAACTTAATCCACCCAGAAATAACCTGCCCTATCCATCAAGCAAACAAGACATCATCCTCATATTTTTTTTTCCTTCAAGATAACTTAGAGGAACTTTGCAGGTTTGTCTAAAGACATTTTCATAGCTTATTCATCCTCTGGTAAAATAGTATTTTCCCCCTTTCAGTCACTCAGGTAGAAGCATTAGCAGATGCCATTTACCAAGTGCCATTGACAAGGTACCTGTGTTAAGATACAAACTTTGCATTTTAGCTTCATTATGAATTTATTACATTAGTATAATTTTGATCACTGCAAAGAGACTTTTTTTAATGAACACGTAAGCAATTGGAACAATTTTCTCAAGTTCCCATTTAGAACTTTGCCTCATTTTCCCATGTAGGCAAGAGGCATTGTAGAAGAATCAGCCTCTTAGCTGCATGTTATGCAACAAGGTCACCACTGAAGAGATGGAAATCACCATGTAGAGGAGCAAAAAGTTCAGGTTTAAAATGCTTTAGAAAGTGCCAACACTTTCAATTCCCAAGCGCCTCCGCTTAATCATGATCAGCTCTGCAGTGAGGGACCAAAGGACAATTGCAGGGTTGTTGTTTATCTAGCTGGAGAGGATTCATTACCTCAGACGTTATTTGACACGAAAACAGATGTACCTCTGTCACTGCATTGACCTCTCTAACAAGATGAACAACTGGGCTGATACATTCATTGATCAGAGCAAAACCCATTCCACCGGAAATAGCAGTGGATGCACACGAGTGCAAATGAGGACTTAACATCTGTTCCAAGGGGACTGGCCATTAATCTAAAATCTGAAACAACACAGCTAGCCGCACTGCACTGCTATCTTGTGTTTTAGGTTCACAAATAAAAGATCTATCTTTATTGGTTGGTAGGCAATATTTTACGAATATAGGTAATTGTATATGAGACTTGTAAATCAACTGTACTGAATTCGTCTGCATCATAAGTAGGCTGAGTATTGAATATGTCCATCATTTTGCAGTGACCTTGTCTCTGTTTTTCTTTCCAAAGGTAAAATACAGTCATTATATAGGTTGGCACTTATTGAACAATTCATTCAGGTATTCCTATGTTAGTGGCATTTACGATATAACCAAAACACACGTTACAAAGTATATGCAGTTAATAAAATGTTCAAAGAAAGGCTGCACAGGGATGAGGTACATTGCTTCTGGCATAAATGAAGAACTCTAGCTTAGAGAAACATTGTGAATAAATACATTTGCAAATGTTTTCTTCTCTTTGTATGAATTTTATATTTTCATTGTCTTTAACTATCAACAAACAACTAAAACACACAAAATACAAATTATACATGATGAGTAAAAAGGAAGAAAAATAACCTTTATCTTACCCAGTCTAATAGCACATCAACAAGAGAAAAACATAGCTATTTATTTAGTTTGTGATACAATAATCTTAATAAGAAAATGAAGATCTAAATAAACAATAAAAATATCTTTTATGTAATAATTGATTTGACAAGAATGAACAGTCATGGGAAAATACCAATGGATAAAGGAATAGTAGTAACCAAAAATAATAAGCTAGGGAACATCACACACCATCTTTGTTCAGATTCTTTTCTGTATCCGTTGGTCTTCAGAGACAAGGATATCTTTTTTGTTCCTCAGTAAATAGCTCTATTGCCTGAGTCTTCATTACTTGCTTTTTAGAAAGGATAGACAATCCTTAGGTTTTATGAACTGCTGCAGAGAAAGGCTAGGAAAAACCTAAGAATGAGTGTTCCTTCCTCTGCTCTTTTAATCACATAACAAAGTAGACATCCCAAGCCTTATCACTAGTTATGAACCAGTAATTGTTAGCCTTCTTTATTGAAGTAAATTATGGTACATAAATGATGCATGTTTGAAGAAGGAAGTGTATAAAAGTATGTCATTGTGGTGGATTCTGAATGATTCCATGTCTCCATTTTTTTAAAAAATACATTTTCTGAAATGAATTAGAAGGAAAAAAACACTAATTAGAGAAACAAACATATGCACATACTCACACACACAATTCATCCTTACACACACAATTCATCCTTTTGCCCATCTAGTTAAAGCTATAAAAGGAAAAAAAATGATGCATTTACTAGGGTAAAAGTTTTATGTCAAGGATACATGAATCAATCAATAGTTTTGCAAATTATTTCCCAAAAATCTTTTGTGCCAACTCATATGCTATAAATATTAGATGTGCCATACTGAAATTGCTTTTTTCCCCATAGAGATTTACTGACAGATCTAAATCCCTCAGCATTCTGAATGCAGACTTTAAGCAATGATAAATGTTAGTAGCCATTCCTCTATCATTTCTTCATCCCTTGTCTATGAAGCTAGATGCTTTAACTAGATGTCATAAAGGGAGGAAACCTCTGGAGTGGTTTTCTTGAAGAATCCAATTTCTTCCTACACACCATACACTGAAATTAAAAGTTGCTTAATTATGGGTTGGGGGTAGCTCAGTGATAAGGCAAATACTCAGCATGTGCAGTGCCCTGGGTTGATTCCGGAAGCATCGGCAACACTCCTAAATCAAAACTCCACCTAATGGATTCTGAAAAAAAAAAAAACTTATTTTAAATGAAAAATTATAAATCATAAAGACAGTCCTCTCAAGACAAAAAAAAACTTTGAATTTAGACTCCTTTCGAAAATTAATAATAATTTTGACAATTTCTACATCATTGTCCATCTACTCTATGTTGTTTAACCGTCTATTATTTGAAAGTATAAATTCTGTTACACAATCAGGGATACAGCTGTAACCCTGAACTATACGAGAAGCGTCCTCATTTAAGTCAAACTTGTTTGAAGTACAATTTATTAGTGTTGTCGGCTGGTCATTACAGTGAACTGGTGACATAAGCGCAGGTAAATGAATCTGTTCCTTACTAACATTGATAAATAGGGGGCTGAAAAGGAGCCGTTAAGACATTTTTGCATGTTTTTATTTTGAGAAGCAGAAAAAAATATCTCATCCAATTGTCTTTCGATTCTTTTTTTTTTTTAATGTGGTGGTGTTGATACTGTAACCTCCCAAGTGCAATGGAGTTGCTGTGTGGTCTATCCCCGAATACCGCTGTTCCTCATGATCCTCACTACAGCAGCATTTGCTACTGTCATCTGCAGTAACCATGAGGGATAGTTGCAGAGATCTCAATAAGATGGACTAAAAGGAGAAAGGTTTGCTGTACATTGCCTTTAGAAGGACCCTGAGGGGATAGGAGCTCCACAAAGTGACCAACAAAGCCAAAAAAATCTGAGCCCAAGGGGTCCTGAAGAGATCAAACAAGGGCCATGCATGGAGAAGACCTAGGTCCCCTGCTCAGATGTAGCCATGACAGCTCAGTCTCCATGTAGGTTCCCTAGCAAGGGAACCAGGAGCTGTCTCTGACATGAACTTGGTTGCCTGCTCTTTGATCACTCACCCCTGGCAGAGTGACCTTGCCAGCCCACAGAAGAAAAAGGTCCATGCAATCCTGATGAGACTTGATAGGCTAGGGTCATATAGTAGGATGGGAGACTAGAAGAGGGGGATAAGGGGGAAGAGTGAGGGGCAGTGGAACAGGGAGGAGATGAGAGGGGCTACAGTTGGGATATAAAATGAATAGATTGTTTAAAAAACAAAAGTAACATTTAAAAAAGGAGGATAAAGGTGCAGAATAGAGAAAATTGCCAAGGCAGCATAAGACAAGAAGTCTGGATGCTATGCCAGACACTACCTACCACAAAATGAAAACATTGAGAATTTATAAAATTTTCATAATTTCATGAAAACATTAATCTCCACAGATAAAATATTCTATTACTAATATTTCAACTACCTTCCTGCTAGAAATCTTACTAGTGATGGTGTATTAATGGAAAGACCATATAATGGGCTGAAGTAAGGAAAGATTAATTTTGTTATTACTGTTATAAATTAGTTTATATATTTAGTTCTCTACTCACAATGCTTAGCAGATTGTTTTACACACAACCAACACTTTAGATTCTTTAATTATTAATGAGCAGATGTATGAAAAAAGTCATGGAAAAGTAACTGACTCATTAATGTAAATACTAAAGAAAATTAGGTAATTTCTTTAATTGTCCATAGTAACAATGTCATATACCAAATTTAAATTTGAGCCATTTGCTTCCTGACCCTTTTTTTCTTATATTTATATGTCTTTTTAAATTAAATTTTATTTTTATATTAATTACAGTGATATGTATGTCTTAATGCATTGTATGTTTTTATTTCAATAGTTTGCTTGGTATTTTATTTAATTGTCCTATGTTTACGATCTTCCCAACCAGAATACTTAGGAATATCCAATGATTCATTGAAACAGTATAGCAGTTTGCTTCAACATTATTCACTAGGTAACAATTTGTTTTAATAAATTTTAAAAAGACAACATTATACAAATATAGGTCACTGTAAGGAATTGGACTATTTCCCTGGGCATGACGCTCTGTGAATTCAAGGCCAGACAGTAAGTTCCAGGCCAGGTAAGCCTACACAGGAACCCTTTGTTATTTTCAAAATGGATGATTTTTTAGGATAGAGTCTCAAAAAAAGAAATTAGGACAGGATGAATTTTTTATTCTCAAAATCTAGCTCAATTTAGTTTAGTATTTGAATAGACAACTTTACCCATGTTCTTTATATAGTATTTATTATTATTATTGTTATTATTATTATATGGTTGGAAGAAGACATCAATTTATTGAGTTAAATATTAAGCATTCTTTGTTTAAACTTATGAGTTTCAACATCTGGTTGTTCATTAATCAATAGGCAATACTTTCTTCTCTATTAGAATCTCATGCTTGTATGTGTTCATTCAGCAGTATTTATTGAGTGCTTATTTTGCCATACACTGGTTGAATTTAAAGCTAAAGATAAAAATCTTTACTTTCAAGCAGATTGGAATTTGTTTGACATGAAAAAACCCAAAATAATATTCTGTGTTCATTCTTTCTTCACTATGAGAAAATTGAAATTGCTACTAGGCTATCCCAATTATCTGAGAACATAAACTTTTTTCATGGGTCAAGTTATAGCAAACCAAACAAAGTGTAGATGTTTAACATGAGCTAAAATTTTTTAAATGAACACAAACATGCTAACGTAGCAGTAGATTTAAGAGATAATCTCAAATGAGCCATTGAGTGAAGCATGAAAATCAAAATGCCTACACCCAAGTTAAAAATGCAAATAATTAATAATCTATTCTGCTTTAGAAAACTGCCAGGTTGTCTTTTGTGATGTTAGGTTAAAATACTTTATTCTGTACAATTTTCTTTCTTTCCAAAGTGCTTTACCATTATCACACTCTTTAAAAATAGTTGCCATCATCATTCTATTCACTTTATTCAATGATCACTTTTAGAACATTGTGACTGAGAAGTTAGGATAATCATACAACACCATTAAGCTTATACAACCATTTTGGAACCCATTGAAAATAATACTTGACATTTGTGAAGTTGTTTTTATTTTAAATATATATAAAGCCACATGAAATTGTCTTGGAATCTGCAACAAAGCAGAGAAAATGAGTCAGTCTCCATTTAGAATATGGCCATGGAAAGCTCCGAAAGTCTCCAATTCTATCCTCCTAAACACTCTTTATCATGAAATTGTTTTCCACCTATTTTCAGCCTTTTTTCCTCCGTAACTACCGTTTTGCTTTCCAATTCCTGTCCTTTTAGTTTAAATATATTTTTACAATTGGCTAAGTAGAATATTTCTGCCAACATCAGAGGTCTAAATATAATGACTTTCTGTATTTTGTTTCTTAAATCTGCTTTCATTCATTCTCTGAGCAAAGTAATTTGCACTATTGTGTGCTCTTAAAGCATTCTGTAGCTCCCATTGTGCCCAAGTTGCTGTCATGCAATTTCCCTACAACATAATAAGAACTCTCTAAGACACAAAGCATTTCCCCACATGAGTGCCTATAGACAGGGCTGTAAATAAGCCAATTGACTCAGGGATTTTGCCTTTTTCTTTGCCTTCTTAGAGCCACAGAAAACATTGCTCTATGGCTTCTGTTTGTCTTCCCTGCCCTCCAACCATTCATAAATGAGAAGTAGTCCTGTTATTCATGGTGTGTCTATGCACAGGCAGCATTTGCTGACTATTAATATCAAGTACAAATAACCAAGCTAATCTCACAAGTTTGGACTATTATATGCATCAGTAGAAAAGACAGCATATTTGGACATATCTCTAGCAAATAATTGCTCTGAGAAGGCAGGACAAAATCAAATTGCTGTCAATTAACTTTTTTTTTTTTTTTACAAACTTACTCATATGAGACTGTTCTGTAGGAAATATTGAGGATCATAGAAAGTCCTTTTCATTGTGTAGGAAAATCCCATTGTAACAGCCTAAGATGCAAGGAACAAAACTTTTCTGAAAAGATAAGAATTATAATATTTTAAAACATATATTCTTATACAGCTATTTAATAAATTTTGATAAAATAATTAAGCTGTGATTATTTAAAAAACAATTTTTGTTTTTCTCTATTTTGTATTTTGTTTGTTTTGTTTTTGTTTTTTGAGACAGAGTTTCTCTGTGTGTAGTTCTGGCTGTCCTGGACTCACTTTGTAAACCAGGCTGGCCTTGAACTCACAGTGCTCTGCCTGTCTTGCCTCTCTTAATGTTGGGATTAAAGGCCTGGCTAACAAAATATTTACAAAGATAAATTATTTTCCAAAAATCTAGAAAATATCTTACCTTGACTGTAAAACCAATAGACTAACTACGATTAAATGTAGATTCTTACTAATATTAAAGTTAACTTATGAAATATCATACTTATTTTTGTAATGTATTTTTAAATTTATTCTTATTTATTACAATTTATTCACTTTGTATCCCTGCTACAGCCTCCTCTCCTCTCCTTCAAGTCCCACTCATACTCCCTCTTCTAACCCTATGTCCTTCCCCTAGTCCACTGATAGGGAGGACCTCTTCCCCTTCTCTCCGATGCTGGCCTATCAGGTCTCATCAGGGCTGGCTGCATCAACTGAATTCATGTCAGAGACAGCTCCTGGTCCCCTTACTAGGACACCCACTTGGAAACTGAGCAGCTATGGGCTACATCTGTGCAGGAGGTCTAGGCATCTCCATGCATTGTCCATGGTTGGAGTATCGGTCTCTGTAGCCCCCCTGGACCGAGGTGTTTTGGCTTTGTTGTTCACTTTGTGGAGCTCCTGTCCCGTTCAGGTCTTTCTATCTCCCTTTTCTTCTATAAGATTTTCTGCATTCTGCCCAAAGTTTGGCTATGAGTTTCAGCATCTCCTTCTATACCCTGATGGGTAGAGTCTTTCAAAGGCCTCCTGTGGGAGTCTCCTGTCCTGCTCTCTGTCTTCTGCTTCCAATGTCTATCCTGTTTGTTCTTTTGAATGAGGTTTCAGCCTCTTCCCTAGGG
This sequence comes from Pachyuromys duprasi, assembly GCA_028658305.1. NCBI lineage: Eukaryota > Metazoa > Chordata > Mammalia > Rodentia > Muridae > Pachyuromys > Pachyuromys duprasi. The sequence goes on along the minus strand of CM053763.1, from coordinate 50,726,724 downwards.
TCCTCCTTGTTGTTTAGCTTCTTCAGGTCTATAGATTTTAGTATGTTTATCCTATATTATATGTCTAATATCTACTTTAAAATGAGTATATACCGTATGTGGAGTCTTTCTGAGTTACCTCACACAGGATGATTTTTTCTAGATCCCACCATTTGCCTGCAAATTTCATGATTTCCTTGTTTTTAATTGCTGAGTATATTCCATTGTGTAAATGTATCACAATTTCTGTATCTGTTCCTCGGCTGAGGAACATCTAGGTTGTTTCCAGCTGTTTCCAGCTATTATGAACAAAGCTGCTTTGAACATAGTTGAGCAAATGACATTGTTATATGGTTGAGCATCTTTTGGATCTACGCCTAGGGGTGGTACAGCTGGATCTTGAGGAAGCACTATTTCTAATTTTCTGAGAAAGTACCAGATTGATTTCTAAAGTGGTTGTACAAGGTTACATTCCCACCAGCAATGGAGGAGGGTTCTCCTTTTTTATTGGCAATTTTAAATGTTTGATATGAAGGAATATTTTAAATGGAAAACAGTTGAAATTAGAGTCAGGATAATAACTCTAATAAAAATCTTGGGGGCCACTAATATTTGTCACCTATTATAGTTTGGATGTTTTAGACTTAGAACACTGAGACCACCTTAGCTCACAGCCTGGAGGGATCTAGAACAACATTCCTTATTCAAATACACCAATATTTCTGGAGCAAAGCACATGAGTATTCAAAACAAATACTACACAAGTAAAATGAAATGGCCTTTTCCATTTTTTTTCTGGACAGAAGTTATAGCTTGATAATTTAAAAAAATCATTCCAGTTTTCAATAATATGTTAAATTTTTTATTTGGGAAATGGATTATAAATTTGTACTACTTTAAAAAGTGCATTATGACTATGTTAAATTTAAGCAATTATTTCACTTTTAAAATTAAATGAGTGGGTGGATTTTGAATGAGAATTCTCTCTTGGAGAGGGTTCATATGATGTCCACATATGAACGTCTTGTGAAGGTAGTCTGGAGACTGGATATAGAAATATATAAATCCAGGAGCTTTGAAGCAAAGCAGTGCTTGAAGAAGAACTATCTGCCAAAATATTAAATCAATTAAATGCTAACTTGAGAAAGAAAATAAAAATAAAGAAACAGAATCAAAAGTAATAAAAATCAGTGGCGATAAAACATCAGATAGAGAAACCAACTATAAGTAAATAACCCAAGGCATACCTTTTACGAAAGTAAATAGACCATTTGCAAAACTGCATTAAAAACAAACAATACAAATACGGAAAACAAGAAGTTGAACTTAATAATACACAAATCTAAAGGAGATTCTTTAATACACCATAGTAAACATTAATCATAAGATTTCATTGAAAAATACTTCTTTTAGTATTGTTTTGGAAAAGAGTTTTCTGAAGTTGTAGTCTGTTTTCCAGGTGTTGCCAGCTCTCGGCTGAGGTTGGCATGAAGCTGGAGGTGGCATACAGACATCAATTTTGTCATTTTCCTTCTTTTTTTTTCTTTTTGAGACAAGGTGTTGTTGTTGTTTTGTTTGCTTGGTTTTGGTTTTGGCTTTTTGTGTTTTTTGGTTTTTGCTTTTTGTTTTTGTTTTTGCTGGGTGCCTTTGGCTGTTCTGGACCACACTCTGTAGATCCGGCTAACCTCTAACTCAGAGACCCACCATTCTCTGTCTCTGGAGAACAAGGATTAAAGGCATACACGTTTACCACCTGGCTTTCAAGTTTATATTCCTAACAGTGGTTGAAATGTCCTAAGACTCCAAAATGTTCTGCAGTTTCAATATCTAAAGAAATCTAATCCTTGGATGTGAATATTTATAATTCTATTTAGAAAAATATGATCTAATTATATGTTTTGTGCAATAATTTATTTTTCACCAGGAATCCCTGTGGATTTTTTCTTCTCAAGAAAGTGAAACTGGTACATTTGATATTAATCGTTTGGAAAATATGGTTTATTTCTTAGATGGGACATCTGCTGTATATACTAAGATGTATGTATCCAATGGGTCATTTTTCTTTTCCGAATCATTAGTTATTGGGGGTTGTTTTGTTTGATTTTGGTCTTTTGAGACAGCCTCATGCTGTACCCCAGATTGGTCTGGATCTCAGCATGTAGCCCAGGTTGGCCTCAAACTCACAGTAGTACTTGGGTTGTGGTGGTGGAATTATATGCATGAGCACCAAGTCCAGAGTTTATGAAGCCAGTCATTGAGAGATGATTAGATCATAAGATTCTGGCATAATCCATAGTTTAACCCCTTTCTAGATTCATAATCTGATGATAGCATTGGGTGTGGTGGAAACTCTAAGAGGTGAGGTGTATTTGGAGGAAGGCTATCACTAGGGATATGTCCTTTGAGGGGTGTCTTGTCTCAATCTCTCTGTCTCTGTTTCTGTCTCTGTGTCTCTACCTCTCTCCTTTTTGCTTGCCTTGAGAGAAACAGCTTCTTCTACCCATTTTCAACTGTCATGATAGGGTGTCTTGACTCAAGACCAAAGCAATGAACCAGCTGACATTAGGCTACAACTGTGTGCCAGTTCGTTATTGTTGTTGGCTTACATATTGTCACAGTAGAGAAAACTAACAGCTGATGCTTCCCCTTTGCTACTCTGTCACTAGAGTGCAGTTGTCAAGGTTTCCTATACCCACAGAAAGCAAGACTGGGGAGACGTGCAGACTGGACTTCACAGATGAAAATATGTGGTTTAGTCTCTTAGCTGCTTAGTTACAGAGGCAGAGATGCATCTCTGAGAACTTAACAGATTGTGGGAAACCTTATTTCAAATCTTCATCTGTTCAGATAAGAAAATGCATGCATCTCTTTTAGTTTATTATGTTTGTTTATTAAACTAAGCAGAGCAAAAATCAGCTTCATAAATGCTAACAAAACTTTGCACTTGAGTTATGCGCAGGTAATATATTACATGAAATAAATTAATAGGCTCCTAGATTTAGTAAGGACCATACTTATATTATCAAATGTAAAATTTCCATTTTATACATATTTTGTTACCCGGTTTTTAATTTAGTGAACTGAATTTTTATTACACTTAATTATAATTGTGCAATAGATTTCAGATACTGAACTAGTTAAAAAGTGTGAATATTAAAATAAATTTCAGTGATTATTAAAACTGCTTGAATGTCTCCCCAGAAAAATACAAAATAAATATTTAATTGGGTATAAAATGATATAAAGATAATCCCTGATAAATATGAAATTTTATTTTTCATGTGAACATTTAAAATTCTCTGTTCAGATCAGCTTTTTCACTAAATTGACATTTTACCAATGATGTATCTGTGCTGAGACCAAAAAAAAGGACACATGTTTGGCCAAATACATCATCTACACTATTTAAAACGATAGATAGATGGATGGATGGATAGATAGATAGATAGATAGATAGATAGATAGATAGATAGATAGATAGATAGATAGATAGATGATAGATAGAAAGATAGATAGAATTAAAGATATCACAACTGGTTTATCTCTCATGTTCTAGCTAGTCTATTATAATATTTATTATTATTTATAATTTATTCACTTTGTACCCCAGTTGTAGGCCCCTCCTTTGTTTCTGCCCAGTCCCACCCTCCCTCCCTCTTCCTCCACTATCCCTCATGTCATGTCAACTTGACAGAAGCTAGAGTAATGTAGGAAAAGAGGCTCTCTCTTTTTTCCCTTCTTTTTTAAACTTATTTTTTAATAAATTAGTTTATTCGCTTTTTATCCCCGCTGCAGCCCCCTCCCATTCCCACCTTACTTCTCCTCCCATGCTACTCCCCAAGTCCACTGATAAGGGAGGTCCTCCTCGCTTTCCCTCTGACCCTAGCCTATCAGGTCTCATCAGGACTGGCTGCATTGTTTTCCTCTGTAGCTTGGTAAGTCTGCTCCCCTTCAGGGGGAAGTGATCAAAGAGCTAGGTACTGTGTTTATGTCAGACAATCTCTGTTCCCATTACCAAGGAACTTACTTGGAGACTGAGCTTCCATGGGCTACATCTGTGCAGGGGTTCTAGGGGTTCTAGGTTATCTCCATACATGGTCCTTGGTTGGAATATCAGTCTCAGAAAAGACCCCTGGGCCCAGATTTTTTGGATCTGTTCTACTTGTGGAACTCCTGTCCCCTCCAGGTCTTTCTATCTCCCCCTTCTTTCATAAAATTCCCTGCACTCTGCCCAAAGTTTGGCTATGAGTCTCAGCATCTGCTTTGATACCCTGCAGGGTAGAGTCTTTCGATGGCCCTTTGTGGTAGGCTCTTGTCCTGTTGCCTATTTTCTCCCTCTTCTGATGTCCTTCCCATTTCTGAGTGAGGATTGATCATCTTACCTGAGTCCTCCTTCTTGCTTAACTTCTTTAGGTGTACAGATTTTAGTATAATTAACCTATATTGTATGTCTAATAGCCTCTTATTAGTGAGTATATACCATGTGTGTCTTTCTGCTTCTGTGATACCTCACTCAGGATGATCTTTTCTAGGTCCCATCATTTACCTGCAAATTTCATGATTTCCTTGTTTTTAATTGCTGAGTAGTATTCCATTGTATAAATGTACCACAAATTTTTGTATCCATTCCTCCATTCAGGGACATTTGAGTTGTTTCCAGATTCTGGATATTACAAATAAAGGTGCTACAAACGTGGTTGAGCAAATGTCCTTGTTGTATACTTCAGTGCTATAGCTGGATCTTGAGAATGTGCTATTCCTGATTGTCTGTGCTGTGGGCGTTCAGTTCAGGAAGTTGTCTCCTGTGCCAATGATCTCAAGGCGCTTACCAGTTTTTCTTCTAACCGATTTAATGTGTCTGGTTTTATGTTCAAGTCTTTGATCCACTCGGACTTTAGTTTTGTGCAGGGTGATAAATATGGATCTATTTGCATTTTTCTTCATGTAGATACCAGTTAGACTAACACCACTTGTTGAAGATGCTATCTTTTTATTTCTGCTGTATGGTTTTGGCTTCTCTATCAAAAGTCAAGTATCTGTAGGTGTGTGGGTTTATTTCTGGGTCTTCTCTTCAATTCCACTGATCTACCATTTTGTTCCTATGCCAGGACCAGGCAGTTTTTATTACTATAAAGTGCCTCCATATGATTTGCCTATGGGCAACTTAGTAGAGGCATTTTCTTAATCAGTGAGTGATGTGGGAGAACACAGACTATTGTGTGTAGCCCCTCCTTAGGGCAATGGTTCTAAGGTTTATAAAAAAGCAAGCTTAGTAAACCCTTCTTCATGACTTTTTTTTTTAACAGCTCTTGCTCTGTTTGAATTTCTGCTATAACTCCCCACCGCACTAGAGTTGTAACCTAAAATAAACCCTTTCCTCCTCTACTTGTTTATTCTCAGTGGTGTTTTGCCACCACAATAAAAACCCCAACAGAGATATCTTGTATCTAGATGAGACATCTCTAGAGTAATAACAGGCTGGTACTTGTTATCCTATGAGCATAGAATACAACAGATACTGAATCAAAGACATGCCAAGATTTAAAATATATTGTATTTCTTTAAGAAGTTCACAGTCCAGTAGGCCTGGGAAGGTTTGCCAGATAACCTTTAAGCATATGTACTGCAACAGAAGTAGATGTATGCACACTGATATTTGGGTCTGACTTTACGGTGTCTTCTAAGGGTTCCTACACTTGAATCTCTGTGTCCAGTGTGGCAGAATTGAGGTGGGGAAACTTTACAAAAAGAGGGTAAGTGGAATGTAATCATGTTGTGGAGGCATCATCCTCAGGAATAGATTAATGCTGACCTTATGAAGGGTGAATTCTTATGTTAATGAATTATTATAAGAGGAAGCCCTTATGCTTTGGCTACTTTTGGTAATTGACTTGCTTGCTTCCCAGTTCTTTACCATGTTTTGACAGAGGCAGGGAGGCCTTCTCAGGATGCCAATGCCATACTCCCTCTACAAGAATCAGGAGCTAAATAAACATTCTGCTTTATAAAGTGAACAGTCTTGGGTATTTTGTTATAGAGAAGAAAATATCTAACGCCAGTTTGCAAGAAGACTGTAATACCTGTCCCAGTTAGGTGGGGGAATGTATCCTTTCCCATCCCACCCACCATTGATGCTTCTTTTTGGATAATGAAAAGACTTGTTCCTAAGAAGAAGATGATTGTTTGACCTAAAGGACACATTTTATTAAAAAGCAATGAAACAGTATCTGGAGCGTGCAGCTACAAGGCCTGACTTTGTTTCAGTGTGAGAAGGACAGAATTCATTTAGTAAAATGGTAGACATGAGTATGTGGCACAGGTTCATGCATAAAAGATCTTCGGAGCAGCATGAATCCAGCGTAGCTCTTCTTGGAGGAGAAACTTAGGTTTGGGAGCTGCATGATCAGCTTCGTCTTTTTCAAGCAATGTGTCTGAAAGACTAGCATAAGAGCAGAACCTGTGTGTGCCAGATTCATATAACCCAGAGAGAACCAAAGAAGCAGCCATGGATTCATCTCAAAGGTATGACCAAAGTATAGGGAGTCAACTGTGACCCAGGAGCTGTAAACCAAAATGGGAGAAAAATAAAAGGGCATTGGAAATGCATAGAGAGAGTCATGGAAATGTGGGTCAAACAGAAGAGCAACTCTCACAGTATAACCATTTTAGCAGACCTCACAGAGAAAGAAACACAGGATTCAGCATACTTTACTCTCTTCCCTTCATCCCCATCTTCCTACAGTCTGTCCTAAACAGCCCCATGTGTTCAACTCTCGTAGTTCTTCAGGACAGAAAGCTCAAGGTCTCACTAGCTGATGTCTTTGGTGTATTTTGTAAAGGTGCTAGCCCTAGTCACTCAAGGACCTACCTTAATGACTTCATTTTACCTTAATTACTTTCTTACTCTTAAGATAATCGTTCTGGGATTGAGGATTCAACATATAAAATGGCAGTGGGCATATAAGTTTATATATATATATATATATATATATATATATATATATATATATATATATCCACACCTAAAATGATAAACAGTGAAACCAATTGTACTACACAAATCAGAAGCTACTTTCTAGAGGCTTCAGACAATTACAGCAAAAGTGAAGCTTCATTTTATTTGTAAGTGAATATTAAATGGAAAGTATATGTGCTATTGTTTTTAATAAAGTGGAAAGGATGCTAGAAGAAATTTTACTTCTTACATTTTTTCTTTGCACCGTCAGTGAGTTCTGAATGCTTTTTTTAGTAAAAAGAAAATTGCTTAGCAGATGCCTGTGACAGATTGTGTAAAGTAAGACCATCGATAGGTGGATGCCCATGATCATGGGCACAGCTGTTCCTAAAGAATTTTCTGGTCCTTAACAACAGTTAAACACATTCACTTTGAATAGCTTAATAAACAGAAGTCTTGGAATTTGTGGTTTATCGCCTCAAAAACAGCTAATCCTTAAAAAAACAAATCAGAATTGTTTCTCTTCCTGTCTTTTACCTGGAATTTAACTGCAGAGTAGAGATGAAGTAAAAGTTCCCTTCCTTGTTCCAGCATCACTAAGGGATGCTGGGTGCCAGCCATCTTGTGTTTATCAATTCAGAGAACTTACTTGAGTGGAAATCTGCATTGTCTACTATAGTCTGCTCACTCTGCCTGTCAAACCAAGCAGAGCATATGAATGGTAAATGTAGAATTCTGTGCTAAACATTGTGGGTTCACATTCAGTCTTCTAGTCTATCCACCTAGAGCTGGTTTTACCCAATGTGTCATTTCTACCTTAAATGGAAAGTTTTGCCATTGCTGTCAAAGAAAAGTTAACGGTTTTTTTAATCATTATCAAAAAAGTTAGAAGAAGGGAGATCCAAGATGGCTGCCATGAGAGGACACTGTGTCTGAGGAGTAGGACAGCAGTAACAATGCAGCAACCAGGAGACTGAACTCTGCGACCTAAAACACCAGCATTTGTGATTGCCAGGTGAGCAGAACTCCTACAGTGAGGAAATCAAGTGGGAATATCCTAGGGACATCCAGTTATTCCCTGGAAAAAACTCCTGGTGACCAGCAGTGCACAGCCCTGATCTGAGCAAGCAACCACCCTGAGCGCCAACAGCCGCCATTCCAGTCTGGGTCACACAGTCTCCAGGCCAGACTAAGAAGGCGCTGGGTACCTTTTCTTTTTTTTTTTTAATTTATTTATTTTTATCTCAATCACAGGTTAGGTACTTTGAATCCCAGGCGTAGCCCCCTCCCCCATTCCCTCCTACCCTCCCACTCCCTCCCTCACCTCCTTCTTCCCCGCCCCCTCCAAGTCCACCAACAGGGGAGGACCTCCTTCCCTTCCATCCAACCCCAGCTTATCCTGTCTCCTCAGGGCTGGCTGCAGAGTCCTCCCCTGGGATCTAGCCAGTCTGTCACTCCGCGGCTTGTATGGGGGAGGGTCAAAGAGTCAGCCAT
>CM053763.1:50680676-50717796 GCA_028658305.1 Pachyuromys duprasi | reverse complement strand
GTATGACCTTCCTATCCTATTGGTCTATATAAGTAAGTGTATACCATATGTTTCTTTCTGCTTTTGGGATACCTCACTTAGGATGAACGTTTCCAGGTCCCACCATTAGCCTGCGAATTTCATGATTTCCTCCTTTTTAATTGCTGAGTAGTATTCCATTGTGTAAAAGTACCATAATTTCTGTATCCATTCCTCAACTGGGGGACATCTGAGTTGTTTCCAGGTTCTGGCTATTACAAATTAAGCAGCTACAAACATAGTTGAGCAAATGTCCTTGTTGTGTACTTGAGCATCTTTTGGATATATGCCTAAGAGTGGTATAGCTGGGTCTTGAGGAATCACTATTCCTAATTGTCTAAGAAAGCGCCAAATTGATTTCCAGAGTGTTGAACCCTTATCTTACCTGAGTTCAGTGCTGATCTCTTAAGTTCCCAACTTTAGAGAGAGACATGCAGTACACATTAATTTTTTAATAAGCATGCATTGATTAATTTCTCCTTGTATCTATGGGATTAAGAAATCTTTGTGAAAAACCTGGATTATTAAACAAAAATGCCAGTGTTAGGTATAAGATAACTTCCTAAGAGTTGTTGACTAAAAGGGCCCTAGTGTTAGCATCATTACAATTGGTATCCTACTAGTCCTGGATGGTAAGAACCTGTTGATGAAGATGCCACACACTTTGGTTACAACAATCACAGAAACAATAGTGGAACTGAACTGGGAGCTCTCTGCTCATGGCTAGCTTTCATTGTGCCAGGAGAACTCTTTATGCTGGCAACTGAAAGACAAACATGAGACAAACACATTTTTGGAGTTTATATGCTACAGTAACAACTTGCTAGGCATGATGTACTTACTGGTGCAAAAAGGCATGGCTGTTATGAAGGTGGCCCATTGACAGAAACATTCATTTTACTCTTTTCTGAGGCTCAGGGAACATCATGGAAGACAGACAATAAAGAACGTAAGAGCTGGACCAATGTGTGGAGGGCCTTGGTATGCTGTTTAATGGGTAGTTGTGATGGCCTGCTTAGGATTTGTATTAATTTCTATTTTGTTGCTGTAAAATACACAGGGAAAACAATTTAATGAAGGCAATGATTATTTTAAGTGGTCTGGGGTATAGTCAATAATGATAGGGAAATCTAGGGAGCAGTTAGCCATATCACACTCACTACCTGAAGCAAAGACCAATGAGGGAATAATGCTGCTACTCATTTTCCTTTCCCCACTCATACAATCTAGGATTCTAGTAAGGATATAGTACTATCCACCATGAGTGGATTTCCACATCAATAAGTATAATAAACATAATCCATCCCTAACGCATGCCTAAGGAATGTGTGGTTCAAAGAATGTTATTAAATATATATTTTATATTTCCTAATTTATATTTCTTAATTATTGTTATTACAGGGATGGGATATTTTTCATTTATGGCTATAGTGTATTTTGTTTTTATTAACTGTGTTTGAGAGTGTATTTGTAATTGTTTAAATAATGTGTTATTGAAATGATATTTTATATTTATATTTAAGTTGGACAATTAAGATTTTTTCCATTTTTCTTTTCATTTTTTTCTTAGTTTTTCACTAAGGCAAGCAATATTTCCTGTAGTGATCCATATGTGTGCACGGATCTTGCCCTTCTATTATATTACCCTAAAACCTAGCCTAAGAATTATTTTAAGTGCAGGTTTTTATTTCAAGCACTGTGTCTAGAAACATTCTTCTAATTCTGCCCATGCACTTTGAAAGAAAGGAAAGTTAACTTTATTATATAGTGTCTTTTTTGTTTCAAGGACAGACTACTTCAAAAGACATATGAAGCTTTCCCTTTTTATTCTAATTACCCTTTTTATGATGCTTAATGTTGACACACTCAGTGAGGCCATAAAACACCATACACTGAGGAGGCAGCTGTTAATGAGTGCTTCAAAGAATTAGAGTTTAGGGAATGTATAGCATTGCAGACAGGAATTACTTTTCTGTCTCCAAAGGGATTTTTCAGTGCAACAGTATTCAGAGGAAGTATGTTCATGGTTTTGCTAAGTTTAACCTCAAAGACATTTTTTGTTTAATCCTTTATTTTCCTAGGCAGCCTTCAAGCAACAAATTTCCATGAGAAAACTAGTATTCTGACTCTCAATTAAAAATTCACACTAAGAACAAATTGTGATTGATTTCAATGTATAACTGACATACAAATTTGAATGAACATAAGAGATGAGGGTTATAGGACCAAGTTAGCACATACGAAAAGACACTGGATTAACCATGTCAAAGGTACTGGTGGGCCACTGTCCTGACACTTTCTACAACTATAGACCGGTTGATTTTTCTTGCTAATAAATAGCTCCTCTTATGTACTTTTTTTTTAATGTATATGTTTGTGTGTCTATGTATGTACATGCACACATGAGTGTAGGTGACCACAGAGGCCAGTAGAGAACATCAGATCTTGTAGAGTTTGAATTACAGCTAATTGAGAGCTGTTTGACCTGGGTTCTGGGAACTGAATTGCATTCATCTTCTGAAATAGCAGCAAGGTCATTGAACTAATGAGCCATCTCTCCAGCCCCCTCTTCTATTTTTTACAGGCATCTGAGATAAAAGGCAGCCAATACAAAACTCACTATCCCCTCATTCTTTTGTATTTTCTATTGTGGTAACAGTGACATTCAGATTTAAAATCCTACCTTTTTCTCCTTTCTTTTGCTTCATATCAGAGCACTCTGTCTTTGCAGGAATAATTCTATTAGTTTGTATTTTTTTTGAGTTCTTTTATCACAGCCTGGTCAAAGGTAACTTTCATGACTTTTTGCTCTACATTAAAGGAATAATACAGTAGCATCTACAATTTGGTACAATTATTTTTTGCTTTTACTTAAATGAGTTGTAATTGTTCTTTTGATCATGTCATCAATGAGCTTTAAATCAATTACTGAATGGAAGCGAGGTCTTTTCTCTGGTTTGCTAAGTACCAGCTGAAAATGACTTATGACAAACAAGGCTAACTTTGAGAAATTTGCAAGTTGGCTGATAGCACTGAGGTGAATTTCAATCAAAACTGGTTGAAGTATTTACACCAAGGACATCAGAAAAGGCTAAAAATCAATTTTTCTATTATTTTCTTTCCTTTTTTTTTCTTCACAGCACTCATTTAAAACATTTACCAGTTTAGGATTGACAGCATTAGACAACTAGCCATATATTTCCTGTTTCAAAGGAAAATGACTATTTCAAACTCCAAATCAAAATGACTCAAATATTTGGCTGTGGTATTTTTTGCCTAGAAAATGCACATAGATTTATGAAAAAGCCCTGCCTCCTCTGTCCTTTGGAGAAAATAAGAATATAAATCCTGTCTGTCTAGAATATAAACAGTAAAAAATGCTGCCCTGGATTCCCTGTCTCATCTGTCATCAAAGGAAAAATCCCAACTAAATCTCAGAAATCTGAATAGAATATTTATAACACTTGATATTATTGGTTGCAGTCAGCAGTTTGAGTTTCAAAGAAAAAAGATTTTAATCTAACAGAAAACAAACATGGTCTCTCAAGAAATACATACTGGAACCCCAAAGACATTTTTTAATTATCTGGGCAAATGTGAATTCAAAAAATATTAGCTCTTCCAAATGGGCTGTGAGATGATTATTAGATCTTCATTGTCTGATAGACATACTCATAAAGAAACAAAAATATAGTTCCTTTGTGTTTGATAAGAATTTTGATGAATAAAAATAAATATGATGGAAGTATTTTAATGTTACTAGAAAAACTACTTATCATTCCCTGTTTATGTGTAGAAACATCTAAATAGGAGTTGAATTATTTTTTTTTTCATCTAAGACTTTCCATAGTATCTGAATTTGTCTTTTGGGAGAGCATCTCTAATGACAGAATCTAAATTTTGGTAACAACTAACTAACAAATTTTATTCTCACACAATAAGAAAAACGTATTGAGCCAGTTAGTTTAAAGGGAGTGAGTCTCACTGGCCTAAGGTACGGTAGTTGTTACAGTAGTTACTGTGTTCTGGGCACTGTGGAAACATGGCTGCGTGGAACCCATGCGCAGACATCACCTGAGAGACAGAATACTTTTGTTGCTACAGAAAGTTTTCTGACACGCTTGGAAGTCAATTCTCCAAACTTAGTCCCACTGACCACTTACTTGTGGTTCATTTTTATAGCTACTTGTGATATATACTTTTGCTAAGTATGCAATGTAAATGCTTTTGCATCTGGCTTTAATGATTTTGAGCGTCACTGGTTATTGTGACTGGTGACAGAAGTATTTTGCATTGACAAACACTGCTGTTTTCTTCAGAAGTCACCATGAATACAAGTCTGTAGCTGAACATATGCTAGTAATTCTCTTGAGTAAATGGGTATGGGTTTCAATGCCCAGTTCTGCATTAAGTATATGTTTAATTTTGTAAAATGCTGCCAAACTGTCTCCCAGAGCAGCTCTTTAATGTCTTACTCCTAGAAACAATACGTAAGGTTCCCAATCACTTTTTTTTTTCAGTCCATACCCAATACTTAATACTGTCTACATTTTGGACATTCAATTACATGCTAATATCTCTGCATGACTTCATTGTATATTTGCTGATGACCACTGAGGTTGTGCATCTACTTAGAATTAGTATTAACGTTATACATCATTCTCTTTTGTCTTTAAAATTTCTTCTGAGTGTATATATTAAGGGTTAGTGATGAAGCCAACTTCATACGCAAGTGAAGCTCACTGACTTATTTTAATTTAATAAGTTCTTCATTGGGTAAATTAAAGTTGGACAATTAAACTTTTGCCAATTTTGAAAACAAAAGGTATTCATTGTCCAGAAGTATGAACATAAAAAGGGTTTGTTTAATTAAAGAACTGATACTGAAGACAGTCCTAAACTTGAAATACACCACCATTTCATGTTTTGAATTTCTCAGGAACCTTGTTGCTTCCATTTGAGTGAGAACCTTCTTTAGAAAGTTCTTCTTTCTTTTCTTTCTGTTTTGAGATAAGGTCTCATGTTGTCCAAGCTGGCATAGAACTTACTGTGTTGCAGTGGATGACCAGTGTCTAATTCTTTTGCCTCTACAAATGGGAGCTGCCACAAATTATATATATATGTATATGTATGTATATATATGAGCTATATATATGAACTATACATATATGCATATATGTGTATTTGTGCATACATACACACAAGCACACACATATATGTTTAGCACTTATAATAAAGTAAAATAGATTATTAACTTGAGAATGTGGGTGGCATAGGATGGGCTGGAAGGAAGACAGGGAAAAGGAACTTAATGTAATTCTATTTCAATTAAAAATAGTTACCAATAAACAAAGAGGATGAAAAAAAGTTGTCTCTCTTGCCAGGGAAAGTGGACCCTGAATACCTGTAGCCACAGCTGTGTTCATCTTGTAGAAATACATGTGCCTATGGATGAAAGAAAATTTGAAGGAAGGTTGTGGGAGGAGAAGAAACTTCCCTGATGATGTTACTTTCTCATCTGGGATTGTGCAGTTAAGAGTAGAGACAGAAAGACTTGAACTCAGGAAGAAAGTAATCTCAGTGAGCACAAACTGCGAGAACAGGGAGAAATCTCATCTTCCCAGGCAATGGGAAATGGATGCAGCAAGGGAGCACAGAAATATACACTGATACCTATGTTCATGTACCTGTAAAACTTCCTATTCTTTTCCAGTGTTCTGCACTCAGCCAGGTAAAGGCAAGAGCAGTACTTCACTATCAATACTGCACATTATTTTAAAATATTGCTACAGCAGAAAAGGCTGAGATAATTAGGAATGACAAAGGCAGCATACCGTACTCTGTTCTGCATAAAGAAGACAACAGAGCCAACAGCATGAGGATGCAATGACTTCCATGTTTTAGGTTTGTGCTTTTATTTGTGTGGTAAACTTTTCACTCTAATAAATGACAATGTACAGATACTCAAGCCAGTTGTTAACATTTTATTTAATTCTTGTCTTGGCATTTTATTGACTATAAAATGTACTTTATTATTCACTTCATGATAAAACATGATTAGACTTGATAACAACATCAATATAACTAGTTTTAGGTACAGCTTTTGGAATACCATGTTTTGTTGTGTGAAACACTGATGTATTCATGAAAATCAAACAAAAATAAACAAATCAACCATCAAAATGTAACTAATTACATGAAATTACAACTAATTGGAGAACATGAGGTTTTAGCCCAAATAAAAGTCAGAAAAACCAGTGTTTTAATGAACTAACCATAGATTTCTTTCTTGTATCCCTATACCTGACATATTAAAAATATATAACACTTTAATCTGTGTACTGAACATCTCTTAAGTGGAAAAAAAAAAACCAAGTATAGTCAGAAAAGGGAAGCCCTTGTGTAAAACTTCCTAGAGTGAGCAGAGTTGGGATTCGGGATTGACTTCTCTGTATTGCTCTTTGCTACCCCTGTGACTCACCTCACAGAAGTATAAAAAGTAAATGCTACTACACATAAACTATATAACACAAACAAGGGGGTGTTAGCAACCTTATGTGAACTTTGTTTTGGGGATGAGTTAATTTGCTCTACAAATACAGCCTGAAGGCTTTTGAGAACAACAATAAGGATAATTTTTTAACGTCCTCCAATTCACTTCATCAACTTCTTTTTGTTCTGTTCTGAATGTGCTCCGAGGGAAAAGCCCCTCTCCTGTTCTCTCATGTATTTGGTGCTCACATTCACTCTTCATCCCAGCTCCCTTTCTTTCCTCTATTGGCAAAACTTCTGCCATGTGCAAGACTCTCTTGTACATCATCTTTGTCTTATTCTTCTAAGAGCAGCTATTACTTTATAGTCCTCACTAGCCTCAAACTAAAGATTCTCCTGCCTCAGCCTCCTGAGTTCTGAGGTTGTACCTGGGTACTCACATACCAGCTAACATATCATCTTCATATTACACTTATTTTTCTTCCTTCCAATCTACTATTACTTCTTAATATTTCAGAACACATCTCTGTGTGTATGAAAATCACATGGCTTGTTACCTGTGCATGTTTATGTTTCTATTTTCTCTACTAATGATTGAGAAATTTCAGAAGCATTCACCTTCACTTCATATTTGTCCTAATCTAAAGTATATGTTCATTAGTTGAAAATTTTGGGAATTCAGTCAACCAACCTACACCTTTCAGGGAAACGCTTTGTATTTCCTGGGTGTTTATACTGTGGACTCCTTCTTATTGAGTCCAGTAATTCCCATAGCATTCCCTAACAGCTTTACACTGTCCAGACAAATACCATGGCTGCAACAGACAGCAATCTTTGTGAGTGATGAACCTCATACTATTTTTCTCATTCTAGTGTAAACATAGGAATTGTTCATGGATGAATGGCACACATATGTGTAAAATCATAGCTAGAATTCTGCATATGTAAAACTATGAATTTATTCTATCTTGCATTTTCTGTTTGCATTTTTCTCTTAGGAATAGACTTGGTTTGATGTATTAATGAAAACTGCCTAGTCCCAATATAATAGTTAATTACATTAACTAATTTATAGTGATTGATTGCTTTCTATAGTAAATTAAATTCTGTGTGTGGGTACAGAGTTTTCTTAAAAGCTTCATAGGATTCTTGGTATCAAGTTCTATTCATTCTCTCAATAATACACTCAAGTATATACTAAAACTGACTAAACTATTCGTTAGGTTTCTAAGGAAAGAATGGTCTGAAAAAGAACACACACACTCACACACTCACACTTCACACGCTCCCAAGAAATGATGTTATTGTGATTATTGTCCTCTTAATGGCTCTCAACCTAGACTTAGCACTTGGTAGATATTAACTCATACAGATTTGGTTTTATTTTTCACGTGAATCTACAAACTCCAGCGAATCTACATATCCCATCAATTCCTACATCTCTTTCTAAGGCCAAGCCTGTCGTCCTTAGGTAGACTTTCTGCAAGGCATTCATTCATTTCTTCTGAGCAGCCACAGCTTCTTTAAGCCATAAATATACTGTCACCTCCTCTATCTCATACCCCAACTCCCTTTATGTTCAACCTATCTCAATTCACTTGTTCCGTAAAACCTTTCAGGACTATATTCTTCATACCCTGACTTCAAACTAGCTACATTTCTCACAAACACTGCTAAATTTTATTTGAAACTTATCCTTTATAATTACTACTGAAAACTGTCATTACTCCAAAATCTTTCTTTGTTTTTCATTTCTTAAACTTTAAAGTAAATGATACAGAAGATTCTAAAAGAGTTAAGATGTTTTGACAAGCCCTGAAATATCTTTGGATCTTCACACTCAGGTCATGCAGCTTAATGAAAGCAACTAGTCATCCTTGACATGCTAAGAACCACACAGGAATGCAAAGAAAAACTCGCATGGCCTTCAATTTGACAGTGTCAATGTATCTTAAGGCTATGACTTTATAACTTCAATTTCTGTTTCCAATGCAACACAGAAAGTGAAATCATGCATGAAAACTTCTTGTATAACAAAAAAGTTGATAGAGGGAAATTTTTAAGAAAGTTATAATTATTAAACAAAAAATGTAATTCTTGGAAGTAATCCTTATTAAAAGACATTTTTCTACTCTGAGTTAGGTGACATTTTTATAAATATCTTAAGTATGATTCTATGTAGTTTAATATCTTCTGAGAAAAAAGTAATTACTGTAAAGTTATGTTTGGAATATAACATTTAGTTTGTGAGCTCATTTAATATATAAATATTAGATATCTATTATATTTATTACCACAGGGATATTGTCTTCAAAAAGTTCACAGTAGTTGCACCGACAGCAAGAAAAAAAAGTTATGGAAGCTATAAGGAATTGTTATAGGAAAACTATATTGGTAGTTGACTGGTCTGGATCTAGTTTCAGAGACCATAAATGTATTGCAGGTAAATTTAGTGGCAAGAAGCTTATTATGGTCTGATGGTATAATCTGGGAAGCTGAAGACAAGTGTACACAAGTTCCCAAGTGTATATCACAAAACCAAGCTACCAATGGAACAGCTGGTCAGTGTTCAGTGTTCACTGCCATAGGGTCATTTGCTAAATCAGTGAGAGCAGTGAGACATTTGAAAAAGAGGAAGGAAAAGAAAGTACACTTTGAGTAGGAATGTTCAGTTTTAAATAGACTTGGAGAAGGCTAAAGAGGCAGTATTCAGTTTTGTTCTTTGGAACTTAAGCAATTCACTATGCATACATTATAGACCAAATGTCTATGTCTCCCCAAAGTTCAAGTTTTAAACCTTCTCCACAGTGTGATAGCATCAGAAGGTAAGGCCTTTGGGAGGTAGTTGGGTGAAATGATAAGGATGGAACCCTCATGGCCACAGAAGAGCCTTGAGAGTGTGCTTGACTCTTCTTCTGCTCAGCCACGTGAAGGTCCAATACAGACTGGAACACTGCCACCTGGAAGAGGCCCTCAACCAATGGTGACACTCTAGTCTCAGACTTGTCTCCAGAATATGACAAATAAGCCCTGTTGTTTACAGTATACTTTGTCTAGAGTAATTTGTCTTACCAACACAGACTGATAAGATAAGGTAGAGCTGGGTGATGGTATATGAGTTCCAGGACTGAGAGAAGTTAGTTTTAAGATAGAAGTTGGGGTATTAGGAGGTTGAAGATTAGGGTAGAAGTTGAGAACTTAATTAAGTTTACTCAACTAGAAATGACCAGAAGAGAAAAGGGTAAGATATGGCAAAGAAACAGTGGTGGAAGGAGACTTATGGCCAGGAACACTTTTACAGGTCCTATGGTAAGAGAAAAATCCAGTCACACTGATTGTGAAGTGAGCTGTAGGCAACAGCAGGTGACAACATACGATAAATGAAGTTTTTAAAAATTGAAAAGTACAAGATGGCAATATTTTGAGGACCACAAAGAGTGCAAGTGGAAGAGGAAGAAAGATTGTCATTTGCTCTTAGTGTTGGCAAGTCATGTATGCTGTGATGGGCACTGTCCCAGGAGAGCAGGAATGGCAGAAAATAGACTGTGATGGATTGGGATGTAAATAGTAGGTAATAAATCGGAGTTGGGTTACAAAAATGTACCCTTCCAAAATGCCTACCCTGTAAAGAAAGGACTAATATACTCTGGAAGCCACAAGAAAAGAGCAAGGCAGGGAAGTTTTATTTTGGTTTCTTTATTTAACAAGAGGAGGAAATGAGGACATTCACATGCAGTAGAGAGAAAGGTGAAAGCTGAAGAAAGAGAATCCTGGTATTTAAGAGAGTTTCGTAAATACTTAGCCTGAGGAGCCTCAGAGGGCATCTCTTCCTGGAGAGACTAGGAAAAGGCTAAGTACAGAAAGGGGTGGGGGATGGGGCACTCTAAAGCCTGAGATCTCTGTGCTGTGGGATGTGCAGGACAGCACAATGACTGTGGCCAGTGGTCACTGAGGAGCACTGCATTGGGAACCCATGTGCAAAATTGCCTCTTCCTACTCTGGAGGTCCCCTCAGCAATCTGAGAAAGGGTGTGGCCTTGCATATTACTCAGCTATGACCAAAAGAGGTCACCAAGCTGGTCTGAGGATCTCCAATTTCTTAGACCTGTTCCCAACTTTGTTTATTCCTTTGCTCTACTCTCTTTATGAACTAGCATTAAAGACAAGTTCTGGGCCAGTGTCAGGAATCTGAAAGGGCAAGTTATTTTTATCTGATGTCAGGAAACTTCCTGATAATGTTAATTTACCCTTTAGGGCTTTCATAGGTTAAAGCACCACATTAAATTAGTCTTCTCCAAAATCCTGGCAATAAAATACTCATATGTAGGATGAACAAGTTTAGTGATGTACTTATGGCATGAACTAATAAAATAGGCAAATTTAATAAATTAGTAAAACACCTTACAGATTCTTTCTATGAATAGAACTTAGCCTCTCATGTCACACACAAGAAACAACTGAGAAGATAATAATTGATCTAGAGGGCTAAAATAGCCAAAAGAAGGGAAAGGCAGGAGTACGAAGGGAAGATGGGGAGGGAGGGAGGACAATCCCTCTCAGCACCTAGAAGCCATCCTCAGTACTGTTCCTCCAACATTTTCATCTCACTAAAAACTATTCAGTTTCCCTACAAAATGCTCAAGGGCAATGTTGATCACATGCATTAAACAGAGGTAGGTTTGTGCTGAGCTATGAGGAATGTGTTAGGGGAATATCCATATCCAGTCCTCCAACTGGAGACCGAAATAATCACCCACTCCACTTCCTGCTTCAAAAATACTGTCTTTTGTCACTGTGCCCACTAACAAATAAGGCACAACTCCTCACAGTGTGTAGAATGCAGATACATTCAAAAGACAATGGAGAACTTACAGTTCCTTGTTCATATACATGTACAATATTATAAATACTGAAAAAAATTGTGGTTGAGAACAGAAACACGGACAGAATCCAGGAAATCAAGATAGATTTATGCACAAGCTGTCAGGCGGTTGCTTCCATGCTATTTTAGCATTTTGTTCATTCCTTGTCTACCTTATGCTACCACATTGCCTCAAACTACATCATTAAAGACTGTTTCCATGAAGAGTTTTACACATACACATGTGTTTGCATGCACACAGGTACACAAACACACGTATGTGCACGTGTGTATGCATGTTTTTGTGTCTACATTTATATTTAAGATGTTGATTATATTTTTCTTAACTATAGGAAAAAAAAACCAGAGTATCCCAAAATCTTAACACTCATTTGACTTTTGTGGAAAATACTAAAACAGTAAGATACTGTGGGGTGCTAGAAAATTTATATAGCCCAGAAAATATTAAATGTTTCTCATCTGCTGTATTATCCATTATGAAAATGTTAAATCTTATTTCATCATTCCCCTGTATATTAAGCTGGTATATTAAAAATCTTTTAAAATTTTATTTATTTATTCACTTTACGTCTTGATCACAGCCTTCTCTTTCTCCCAGTCTCCCCTCAAACACCACTCCTCCCCCATTCTTTCCTCTCCTCTTCAGAGAAAGGGAGGTCCCCCATGAGTACCAATCTATCCTGGCACATTAGGTCAATATAGGACTAGGTACATCCTCTCCCACTGAGGCCACACAGAGCAGCCTAGTTAGGGGAAAGTCATCTAAAGGCAGGCCTCAGAGTCTGTGCTCCAGTTCTTGATGGACACAAATGAAGCCCAAGCTGCACATCTGCTACATATGTTCAGGAGCCTAGGACTAATCCATGCATGCTCTTTGGTTGGTGGTTCAGTCTCTGTGAGTTCCCATGGGCCCAGATTAGTTGACCCTGTAGGTCTTCTTGTGGAGTTCTTGACTCCTTGAGCTTCCTCAATCTTTCCCCCAACATTTCCATAGGACTTTGGGAGCTCTGTCTACTGTTTGGCTGTGGGTCTCTGCATCTGTTTTCATCAACTTCTGGGTAAAGCCTCTCAGAGGAGTTATGCTAGGCTCCTGTCTTCAGGCATAGCTGAGTAACATTAATATTGTCAGGGATTGGTTCTCTCCAATGGAATGGATCTATAGTAATTTTGATGGCCATTCTCTCATTCATTGCTCTATCTTTGGCCCTGCACATCTGGTGGACAAGACAAATTTTGCGTCAAAGATTTTGGGGGTGGTTTGGTGTCCTTATCCCTCCATTTGAAGTCCTGCCCGGTTTCAGGAGGTGACCCCATCAGACTCCATATCCCCAACTGCTGGGAGTCTCAGCTAAGGTGACCCCAATAAACTTCATGGGGTCTTAAACGTCCATAAACTTTCATAAACTCCCCTCTCCCAGGTCTCTGAAACATTCCAGAGATGCCCCCACTTTCGATTTTATTTCTCTCACCCAACACTCTCTCCCCTACTGTCCCTACACCAATCCCCATCCCTACTCCCCTCTCCTATCCAGCTCCCTCCCTCCATCCACCTCCAATGACTATTTTTTTCCCTTCTGAGTGAGATTCAAGCATCCTCCCTTGGGCCTTCCTTGTTACTTAGCTTCTCTGGGCCTGTGCATTATGGTATGATTATCTTGTACTTTATGGCTAATATCTACTTATAAGCTAGTATATTCCATGTGTACTTTTCTGGGTCTGCATTACCTCATTCAGGAGGATATTTTCTGGTTCTACCCATTTGCCTGTAAATTGCATGATGTTTTTGTTTTTAATAGCTGAGGGTATTTCATTGTGTAAATGTACCACATTTTCTTTATCCATTCTTCAGTTGTGGACATCTAGGTTGTTTCCTGTTTCTGGCTATTATGAATAAAGCTGCTATGAACAGCGTTGAGCAAATATCCTTGTATGGTGGAACATCTTTTGGGCAGATTCCCAGGATTGTGGTATAGCTGGGTCTCGAGATAGAGCTATTCCCAATTTTCTGAAATATCTCCAGACTGATTTCCAAAATGATTGTACAAGTTTGCACTCCCACCAGCAGTGGAGGAGGGTTCCCCTTGCTCCACATCCTTGCTAGAATGTGCTATCACTTGAGTTTTGAACTTAGCCATTCTGAAACTTCTAAGATGGAATCTCAGAGTCATTTTGATTTCCATTTCCCTGATGACTAAGAATGCTGAATTTTTCTTTAAGTGCTTTTTGGCCAGAAGAGATTCCTCTTTCAAGAATTCTGTTCAGTTTTGTATCCCATTTTTAATTCCGTTTTTTGTCTTGTTGGTATGTAATTTTTTGAGTTTTTTATGTATTTTGGACATTAGCCCTTTGTTTGATGTCAGGCTAGTAAAGATATCTTCCCATTCTGTAGGCTACTATTTTGTCCTGATGACAGTGTCCTTTGCTTTCAAAGACTTTTCAGTTTCTTGTAAAGCTTAATTTCTTAATTGTTAGTCTTAGATCCTGAGATGTTGGTGTTCTGTTAAGGAACTGGAGACATGCTGTTCCAATGAGCTCCAGGCTGTTCCCCACTTTCTCATCAATCAGATTTAATGTATCTGGTTTTGTGTTGAAGTCTTTGATCCACCACTTGGACTTGATTTTTGTGCAGAGTGATACATACAGATCAATTTGCATTCTAAGGACATTGAACATTTCTTTAAATGATTTTCAGGCATTGATAATTCCCTGTGTAGCTTTGTACTCCATTTTTTAATTGAGTTACTTGGTTTGTTGGTGTCTAATTTCTTGAGTTTATTTTTTTTTTTTATATTTTGGATATTAGCCCTCTGCCAGATGTAGGGTTAGTGATGATCTTTTTTCATTCTGTAGGTTACCATTTTGTCGTGTTCACAGTGTCCTTTGCATAGATGTCCTACATGTAGACATCCAGTTAGTATAGCACCATTTGTTGAAGATACTTTCTTTTTTTCCATTGTATGGATTTGGCTTCATTGTCAAAAATCAAATGTCTGTAGGTGTGCGGTTTTATTTCTGGGTCTTCAATTTGATTCCATTGATCAACCTGTCTGTTTTTATGCTGGTACAATGCAGGTTTTATTACTATTGTTCTGTAGCATAGCTTGAAATCAGGAATGGTGATACCTCCAGAAGTTATTTTATTGTGCAGGGTTGTTTTCACTATTCTGGACTTTGTGTTTCTCCATATGAAGTTGAGAAATGTTCTTCCAATGTTTGCAAAACATCGTGTTTATATTTTGATGGTAATTGCTTTGAATCTGTAGATCGCTTTTGTCATGGGACATCTTGTTTTCTTTGTCTGTGGTGATTGAAATTTTGCTGGGTATAGTAGTCCTGGCTAGAATCTGTGGTGGCTTAGAGTCTGCAAAACATCTGCTCAAGCCCTTCTGGCTTTTAGAGTCTCTGTTGATAAGTCAGGTGAAATTCTCAGAGGTTTGCCTTTATATGATACTTTGTCTTTTTCCCTTGCAGCTATTGATATTCTTTCTTTGTTCTATATATTTAGTGTCTTGATTATTATGTGGTGGGAGGATTTTCTTTTCTGGTTCAGTCTATTTGATATTCTGTAAGCTTTTGTATGTTTATATATTGGAGGAATGGTTGGGATAGTTTTCTTGAAAATATTTTCTGGTCCTTGGAGCTGAGACTCTTCACCTTCTTCTATTCCTATTACTCTTACATTAGTTTTTAAATAGTGTTCCAGATTTTCTGGGTATTCCTGGTGCCTGCTGGACTCCTTAAGAATCCAGATAGAACTGTATGATCCTCAGGCCTAGTAGGTCACCATCAGAGGTGGATAGAGCTATGGGCTAAAGGCTGGACCTGGGTGTCCCTGAGGCCCAACAATCCTTCTTGAGAAGGTGGGTTGAACCATGGGTCATAGCCTGGATGTTTCTGAAGCTCATAAGCTCTTCCCTGGGAGATGGGTAGGTCTTTGGGCCAAAAGCTCAATGTTCCTGGGATCCCGGCAGATCTCAGAAAGGCAGGGAGAGCCATGTGCTAGAGGCTGGATGATTCTGAAGTCCACCTGGCTCTGCAGTTTGCTTTGTCGATTGTTTCTGCCATGGTAAAGGATTGCTTTGGATAGTGTAGTTTCAGAGGTTTAATCCATTATTGTTATGGAGGGAAGCATGGCAGTGTGCAGGTGGACAATGTGGTGAAGGAGCTAAGAGTTCTACATCTGAATACACAAGCTTTAAAATACTTTTAAAAGATTCTTATGACATCTTCCTCTAATTGAAATATTTATCTGCATATATGTAGTTTTGAATTTATTTTCTCAAAAAATGTTTTTTTTAAATTTAAGATATACT
Organism: Pachyuromys duprasi; assembly: GCA_028658305.1. Lineage (NCBI taxonomy): Eukaryota > Metazoa > Chordata > Mammalia > Rodentia > Muridae > Pachyuromys > Pachyuromys duprasi. Next base: position 50,702,092 of record CM053763.1, on the reverse strand, counting down.
TGAATGAAAACACTTTCTTTTAGACAATGATGATTTATATTTTGTAATCTGAAGTTGAGCAGTGTTAGGACTTGGCCTCCTACTCCATAAGCTTAAGCTGCTATTATACTGTTAATTCCCATTGTTTTTGAGGCACATCATAGATGCATTCTCTTCTGTAGGAAGTCCTTTTTGGCAGATTCACAGGCTCTTGTTGATTGCTTAACCACTTCTAATTTTGCATTCACTGAAGGGATGTTCTTGTGACTTTGGGGGGCATGCCCTTTTTCTAGTCTAAGCATCCTTATTGTATCTTTCTTCTAGTTCTTCTTAGTCTGATAACAATAATATGAGCATTATAGGGATCCTCATGATTTTCCTCATATCTTCAGGTATAGGCTGAAACATAGATAAACACTACTTCTACACATGATAGGGTTACCTAACACCAATAGTGACAGAAGTTGATAGCATGTAAGCCGGAGCTGAAAAGTGATAGTTGGTGTCTGCTAAGTACCTCCAAAGAGGCTGGAACAAACGATTCTGCATCTTTTTGTTTTCCTTTAAAATACCACTTAGTTTAAAAGGTCTTCTCATATTCACACACAGATTTGTATATCATTATGCACTATTACTGGATGTTCTGATCATATGTACTAAAATGTATTACTCTAATCCATTCAAATAAACACTTTCATTGTTTTTAGCATTTATTCTTAACAAAAATTTCTGTGTAAATAACCTTGACATACCTCTGACAAAACTTTGTGGGAGCATTGATAGATTAAATTTGTAGCAGTAGCAAAAGGATATAAGTATTTTCAGTCTTCATGGATATTGCAAAACTGTCTTCTAGAAAGGATGAATCAATTTATACTCTCAACAGAGTATGAGAGAATCCATTTATCCAAACCAAGGCCAGCACTAGGAAAATCAAACTATTCTAACTTTTGACAGTTTAACGAAAAATAAATGCAATTCATTTCTCATGATTTGCATTTCCACAATTGTAACTGAGAGTGAACACCATTTGCATTTATTGTATTTGTAGTTTTTGAGAAATGTCTTGTGCTTTTAAGAAATTGGTTTGTTCATTTTCCCTTGGCTGATTTTCATGTGCTGTTTGTAAATTAAGAAAATCACCATTTTGCTATATATATAAACCTTCTTACTCTTACAAAGACCCATAGGTTAAGAGCTTGGTCCTTACCTGTGGTGCTGTTGAGCAGTGTTAGTAACTTAAGAGATGTGCCTAGTGAGAAGTACTCTGTCTTTTTTTTATTTAATTATTTTTATTTTTCTTAATTACACTTTAATCACTTTATATCCCCCCTGTACCTCTCTCCTTTCTCCCCTTCCAATCCCACCCTTCCTCTTCCCCACCCATGTTCCTCTCCCAGTCTACTGGTAAGGGAGGTCTTTCTCCCCTTCCCTCTGATCCTAGTCTATCAGGTCTCATCAGGAGTGGTTGCATTGTCTTCTTCTGTGGCCTGGTAAGGCTGTTCCCCCCTCAGGGGGAGGATATCAAAGAGCAGGCCAGTCAGTTCATGTCAGAGACTGTCCCTGTCTCCATTACTATGTCCAGAGACCACTTGGACACTGAATTGCTATAGGCTACTTCCATGCAGGGGTTCCATGCCATCTCTATGAGTGGTCCTTGGCTGGAGTATCAGTTTCAGAAAAGATCCCTGTGTCCAGACTTTTTGGACCTGTTGCTGTCCTTGTGGAGCTCTTGTCCTCTCCAGGTCTTACTATCTCCCACTTCTTTCATAAGATTCCCTGTACTCTGCCCAAAGTTTGGCTATGAGCCTCAACATCTGCCTCGATTACCTGCAGGGTACAGCCTTTCAGAGGCCCTCTGTGGCAGGCTCCTGTTCTGTTACTTGTTTTCTCCCTCCTCTGATGTCCATACTCTTTGCCTTTCCAAATGTGGATTGAGCATCTTAGCCAGAGTCCTCCTTCCTGATTAGTTTCCTTAGGTGTATATATTTTACTATGTTTATCCTATAGTATATGTCTAATATCCACTTATGAGTGAGTATATACCCTGTGTATCTTTCTGTTTCTGGGATACCTCACAGGATGATCTTTTCCACTTCCTACCATTTACCTGCAAATTTCATGATTTCCTTGGTTTTTTTTTTATCTCTAAGTAATATTCCATTGTGTAGATGTACCACAATTTCTGTATCCCTTCCTCAGTTGAGGGGCATCTGGGTTGTTTCCAGCTTCTGGCTATTACAAATAAAGCTGATACAAACATGGTTGAGCAGATGTCTTTGTTGTGTACTTGAGCGTCTTTTGGATATATGCCTAGGAGTGGTATAGCTGGATCTTGAGGAAGCACTATTCTTAATTGTCTGAGAAAGGGCCAGATTGATTTCCAAAGTGGTTGTACCAGTTTACATTCCCACCAGCAGTGGAGGAGGGTACTCTGTCTTTTAAGAGTTGGCCTTTGAAATAATTTTTTCTTCCTTTGCCTATTGCACCCCAGCCTTAGCTCATGCACACACAATGTTCCATCAGCACAAAGCAAAGAGTTTGCCATTGATTCAAACTTACAGTCAAGGTACAGGACATCTTATGATGTCACTAGATTGATATCTTCTGTAATAAAGAATTGAATTAGAGACAACTGATGTGGGTAATGATAAAAATAAAGACAATTTATCAAGAAAGAAAACTATCTTTGAGAATAGAAGTGAGCTAAAAAGCCTGATCAAGGCATTAAGGCTCTGGACCACCAGAGATCCTCAATAGACTGTTTATAAAGGACCTACACTCTCCTGAACATGGATATTATGGTCAAGTTTCCATCTCATGCTATTCTGCTACAGTTTTTTCTATAACTGGAAGGAATTGTGGTCTTGTTCTGCAACTGTTTTAGTTTGTTTGGTTTTATAATATATTCATTTATTCTTTGAGAATCCCATGCATATATACAATGTACTTTGACCATATCTACCTTCCCTTTCCCTCTTCCAGTTCTCCCAGACTTCTCCTAATTTCCTTTTCCATCCTTATGCCTTCCTCTTTTTCTATTTAACTATTTTTTATGACTTACTGAATCTAGTTATGCTCATATGTACATTGGTTTGGAACCATATACTAGAATGCAAGTACTTTACCTTTCCCCAGCTGCCACCAACTGTCAATACCTGCTCAGCTAGAGTAGAGCCTTCTGGCCCCTCCCACATCATGACCACTGAAATCCTGATTGATTACCATTGTTTCTTTTTTTTTTTTTTAATGTCAGTGGTGATGCCTCCCTCTCTGCCATATTCTCCTGCCTCAAAACCTCCAAAGCAGTTATCCTAGAAATACATACTTCGGTCTATTTATCTAGGGTTTTTTAAGCCATAATGGAAAGTTCAATAGTATACTCTTTCTACTCCCAAAATTCGACATACCACAATTACCACCAGTCAGTTTCCCATTGGTGATTTCCTAAATCTAAAAATCTCCTTTGTTCCATTGCCCTGACTTATGTACCACAAAAATACATCAAAAAGAAAAGTTTTAGTGAGTAACTTTGCCTTAAAATACTGTATTTACTTATTTTTTATTGATTAATGTATTTAATAATTATGATTCCTAAAGTTAAGGAGAAATAAATAATACGTGGAATTCATTGTGAGCCTGGAGTTGATGCCTAATTTATTCAACTCATTCCTGTGACAAGACATTTTGGCTACAGTATTGGGTTCTCTTTCCTACCTTCCTACACCACCCGTATCCAACCCAACCCCCCCCAACACTAGATAGCAGAGAAAGAAGGTTATAGGAAAGGGGGTGTCAGTATTCTTAGATGACTTCCTGCTGATTAGAGACATTGAGTTCCTTGGGGTTACTTTGATCTTCATTGTCAGGATATTTCCAAGCAGCAACCAGCAATCAATCCAGTAACCAGAAGCCAGCAACAGCAGCAGGAGGAAGCACCAATCCACAACAGCAGCAACAGGGGGAGCAAAAACCGCCACTGTAGGGTCTCTCAGGATTTTGGAATTTATGACCTCTCAAGAATCCCCAGATTCCCAAATGTATACTATCTTCAGCTGGCAATATCACTGCGCTGCTAGAGCATGAGGCAAATCATAATCAGCTGCTGTGGACTATCTGAAGTTGCCCCTATCTCACACCCAGGATTGAAACAAAAACATATTCACATAATGTTCCTGTGTTTTATAAAGACTTTTATCTTTTATACAGTTATTTAGTATCTAACATTGCAAATGAAAATTTCAACGAACGTAAGTATGCCTGCAAAGCCATATTACTGAGAAGGGACAGAACTGATGTTTACATCTTAATGTGTTTGTCCCTCAAGCTTGGGCTTTCCCCTCAACTCTGCAGTTGCGATAGTCTAGTCACATGGAAGAAATTGCTGCACAAATTGAAAGGTCATTCCGCAGCATGAAGCAACTCACACAGATATTTAATCTAAGGCTGAGTGCTATGTATGATAAAGTAAATGAGACAACATATGTGGAATTCTGAAGTCTCATTAGACAAAAGAAGACTGGCTTGTTTATGGTTGTGGATGAGATATGTAAAGGAATCAGAGGAAAAGAAACTGAGATATGAACTCGGCTCAAATGGCAGAATTTTGATCACACAGCTGGAGAGTTTATGGATTGTTTGTGGTCTAAGTAGGAGGAAAGTTTTTCTATTTCCCATTGCTTTTTGATGTGATTGGATTTAGTGTCAGCCAGTGCTTTCTGCAGGGTAGATTGGATCAACTAATTTTCAGTTTCTTTCTTTCTTTCTCCCTCTCTTTTTTCTTTCTTTTAAAATCAATTTTCTGGGCAAGTAGCAACTCTTTTTGTTTACATATTATCTCTGGCTATTTTTGTGCCACAATGGAAGCGTAGAAAGATTATATGTCTCACAAAGTTAAAAAAATTAACATTAAAAACAAAAACCTATCCTTATAGGAAAATCTTGCCAAGGCTTATAAAACGGCACTTTTCAAAACATCACTATAATTGACTTGTACAAACAGATCAATTTCACTTATAAGAACAAAATGCCATGTAAGGATTTTCAGCATTGATTCAGCATTGATTATTTGATTCTCCAAACTCTTACCATTTCCCTCAGGCTGTGTTCTGTTGTTAGCACAGAATGCCACACAGTGCATAAATTATAAATAATAGAGTATTTTAGCTCATGGATCTAGAAGCCAAGAAGTTCACGACTCAAGGACTCAACCTGTATCGATACTCTTGTGTTGGGCTTCATGTGACTGTATTTAGTCAATGAGCATGCAAACTGAGATTTACCTTCCTCTTCTTAGGAAGGTATTGATCAACCATTGACAGTTCCCATAATCCTAACTGCTTTTTGAAGGCTCTATGTTTGATTTATAATCATCATACTGATATAAGGATTAACTTCTGAACACATGAACTTTGGGAAAAGTCAGTCCTTCCATAGAGTCATGTGGAAGTGCTTACTTAAAGCATTCTTTAAATAATTTGAACTTATATACTCTCATTAACTAATCATAACCCTTCAATTATTTGATTTGAAAAAATAAATAAGGAATAGGATTTTTTGCTCAGTTGGTTGACTTCCTGGCTAGCAGATACAAAGTCCTAGTTTACTATACTGTAGTTCATGAACTGGGCATGGAAATAATTCATGCCTGTAATCCCAGCATGCAGGACTTGGCAACAGAAGTATATGTTCAAGGAAATATTTGCCTACATAGTGAGTTTAAGGACAGTCAGGGACACATAAAACACTGTCTAAAGTTAAAAAACATAAATAGAAAATAAACAAACAAAAATTGTAAAAAATAACTTGGAATGTAAATTGATTTTAGAGCTCCTGGGAGCTACAAAACACCCAGGAAAACAATCTTTTAAACTTTGCAGCAATTCGAAGTATCTAAAAATAATCCATAGCTGTTTCATTAAAAAGAGAGAGAGAGAGAGAATCTCACATAATGAGGAAGTAACTCTGCCTAACATATGCAAATTAGGTTATTCTTGCTCAACTTAGAAGAGATAGGATGAACATTAATGTTACTGATTATTTACTTGGATTTTCATTATTAAAACACTTGCATTGTTAGCTAATTAATATAAAGTGAATTTGTGGAGATAAGAGAAAAATATCCTTACAATGCATGGATACACAGTTTGGATCCAAGAGCCCACTGAGCTTGCAGCTTCAGATTCTCAACTGATGATTAAATCCCACTGTGCTCAGAGCCTCCTCTACAAATGTCACTTTCTTGCCAATAACATCACCTTTCTAAAACTACAGAGGACAACAGATGATTTCTAGACAAATAATGAATAATTTTTTGATGTATATGAAAACCTCAACAGTTCAGAGGCATTTAAAATTGATATGGAGTAAGAATTTATTATTTCACTCTAATAAAGGTGATGATCATTTATTTTAAAATAAAGTCATATTTAAAGGTGACCGAAATATTCCACTAGACCAGGGACTCTCAATATTGACAAGATTGGCATTTTGGGCAGCAAAATTCTTGGTTGTGGAACATCCTGGGGTAGTGGGATGTTTGTAGAGCACTGATCTCCACTTATCAAATGGCAGAAGCAAACACCCATTCTCCTAATCCTGAAAGTGGTGACAACTGAAAATGTTTCCTATGTTACTTAATGATTATTGAATTTCACAACTGGCCTTGGTAACAGATAACAGCTTTAAGTGTGTGGCAACCCACAGGAGCATGTGCACTTTATCATGTAATAGTAACAGAAACCGTTGCTTCAAAAGGAAATCTACTCTACTCCTTGACAATAGTATGGCACATTGGGCATAGCTTGAGTATCACTGATCTCAAAGACATACTTCCTCCAATACCACACCTATGCCAAGACCATACCTCCTAATAGTGCCACTCTTTATGGGCCAAGTATTTAAACATAAAAGTCTATGGGTGCCAAACCTATTCAAACCACCACACTCTGCTTCCTGGCCCCCATAGTCTTGTAGTTGTAACATAATGCAAAATGTGTTTAGTCCTACTTCAAAAGTCCCCACTGTCTATTATAGTCTCAACAATGTTAAAAGTTCAAAGTTCAAAATCTCTTCTGAGATTCATGCAGTCTCTTAACCGTAATCCCATATAACATCAAAATCAAAAAAGCAGATTGCATACTTCCAATACATAATGGCACAGGATATATATTACCTTTCCAAAATGTAGGGAAGAGGGCATAGTGAGGAAATACTGGACAAAAGCAAGACCGAAAACCCAGCTGGTCAAACTCTAAATTCTGCATCTCCAAGTCTGGCCTCCAAGGCAATCTAGGCTTTACCTCCACAACATCACATAATGGTCTTTCTAGGTGTCCACGAAAGGACACCTCTGCCAAATACCTGGCTTCATAGACTTTCTTTAGTTGCTGAGGAGGATTGCAAAACCCCTTTCTTCTATCCTTAACTGTAAAGCCAGCACCACATGGCCAAACCTGCCACGTTCTGCTACTTGCTGGGCTTGGAACATTGCCACACAGTTGGCTTCAGTGACTCTCTTTAGTCAGGGTGGGAAATTCATTCTATAACTCCTTTCTTCTATTCTTGACTCTAGAGCCAGAACCATGTGGCTGAAGCTGCTAGTGTCTGGGAATTTCTGGGGCTGGAACATGGCCTCCTTGTTCAATAACATCTACACCAGCTTTCTGCTTTCAATGGTTTCCTTCGCTGTCTAAGCCTGGAATATTCAGGGCCTACTATATAGGCCCTGATCTCCAGTGTAGACAAAGGCTGTTGTTGATTGTGTTTGTACACTGGAGTCTCCACAATTTAGTTTGAAATGATTATAGATCTAGGTGCTGATTTCTGGATTTTTCTCTTTTGAATGGGGGTTTTGCTTTTCATTTTGTTTCCTCTCTGTATCATCAGGAAGATGATTCTCTGTTGCCTCTTTTCCTGGCATGTTCAGCTGATAAGTCCACAGGGAATGTCATCTGGTATTGGAGTCTGGGTTACTGAAATGAGGTGAGAGAAGGAAGGTTTGAAGAGGCCTTTGTGATCTTCTAAGTATTTAGTCAGGGAGAAAAGGGAGACCACAGCAGGTTCCCTGCTATAGAGTTGTGGATGAGACTGAGGACATTTTATCTCAGGAGCAGTAGGAGAGTTATGTGTTTGCCTTCAGTCTACTTGTTGACTTGAAAGGACTATTCCCTGGATTAGCATGGTGTGCCTGTTGGAGTTGGGCCCTGGGACAAAGCAACAAGAGGGAGAAAGTTAGGAGGATACTATCTATGGGATCCACAGATGTGGGCAAGGTAAAAGGAAGGCTTGAGATGGGGTTCTGATGCAGCACTGAGGAGGAGACTGGGGGATTAGATATGGGTCAATAGAGAAAAAGGAGAAGATCGGCCAGTAGACAACTTAGTTTTCTGGCAGGGGTGTCTGCTGGGTTTGGAAGCTTGGATACAGTGATGAATAGTAGGAAGAAGGTTAGGAAGGGATGGCCTATGTGATTCACGGGACATGAGGGAAAGAGAAGAGGGGAGGAGGAAGGGTACAGCCAGTGCTCTGTTGCAGGGCTTATGGGTTATGGAGCCTGAGGGAACAGAGAGCTTTGCATGTATTTTGAATGGTCTGGAACCACTTGCCACCAAGTTTGGCTTCTGTTCTTCCAGCTGTTGCCTCACTTTGGTTAGACTAATTAATGACATTTATAACTATTGGTCTGAGAATCAAAGACAGTGCCTCACACATATAAGACAAGTGAATTATCACTAATCTATGTCCCCGATCCAATTTTTCTTACAGTTTTTGAAGATGTATTATGTGCCAGACATTATATTATGCATAGTGGATCAGCTAAACTTTTTTCCATGCTGTTTTAGAATACAAATTCTAGTTACAAGGATAAAAAAATATTATAAATTCACATTATATAATATGACAGGGGCCTTATAGGATAAGAAAAATGGATGGGTCCCTGAGTTGTAGCATAAAGAATCACCACTATTGTCTTAGGATTTGTATTGCTGTGAAGAGACACTATGACAAATGCAAATATTATAAAAGACAGTATTTAGTTGGAGTGTTGCTTATAGTTTCAGATGGTTAGTCCTTCATCATCATTAGTCCATTATCATCATGCTAGGGAGCTTAGTGGCATGCAAACAGGTGTGGTACTGGAGTTTTCATCCTGATCCACAGGAAACTCAAAGAGAGAGACTGGGCCTGGAGTGGGCTTTGGAAAATTCAAAGCCTATCCCTCTTGGTCTCCTCACAGAATAAAATAGTGACTAAGACGGATGTTGGTATCAGAGAGTGGTGTATTGCTGTGACAAAATATGACATGAAGAAACATGCTGTTTCTTCAGAAACAAAAGACTTTGAGACTTTGGGCTAGAAAAAGCAGTTAAATGCTTTCAGTGGGGCTTAGTTGGCCACCTTAGCAGAAGAACTATAGACAGTGGCACTCAGGGCAATGTTGACAACTGAGGGCCAAGCTCAAGAGGTATCCAAGGGGAAGAGTATTATTAGCTGGCCTAGATAACATTCTTGTAATTATTTGGCAAGTATTGTAGCTGCTTTCTGTCCTTTCCAAAAAAAAATCTGCTTGAGTTAAATTAGACAGGTTTGGGATAATGGCATTGGCAGAAGATATTTTAAGACAGCCTAGTATTGACTATGTTGTATGGTTATTAGGTATCTACAATGAAAAAGAGCAAGCAGAGCAAGGAAAATTACAAAGTATAGTTTGAGGAGAAAAAGAGCACCAGGAAAGGTATTACTAAGTAAAATAAAAATTTTAAAAAACAGATCATAATTCCCAAATAAACAACAAAAATATTATGAAAAAAATAACATATTTCCAATGAACAATGGTACAGAAAGTATTTTACCATTCCAAAAGGGGGGAAAGGAACATTTTAAAGAAATGCTGAATGAAAACAAGACCAAAACAAAACAAAAAAAAACAGCAGAGCAAACTTCAAATTCTGCATCTCTATGTTTGATGCCAAAGCACTCTTCACATATCTCCAACTCTGTTCAGCCTTGTTTACTGCAACATTCTTCTCCCTCTGAAACAGCAAACAAGCCACCAATTAAATTCTTTCTCTTATGAGAGTTGCTCCGTGCATGATGTGTCTTCACAGTAAAAGAACAATAAGTAGAGTAGAAGTTGGCACCAGGAGTAGGGGATTACTGTGACAGGCCTTGCCGTGTTGCTTGATAGCCTAGGGTGGGAATTGTGGAGCAGAAGACATCCTCCTTCCCTCGAATAAGGAATAGTGTCCTAGTTTTACCTCAATATTTTTTTAAAGCACCCGAAAAAAAGAAAAACAAAGCAGCAAGAAGTTTGAAGCAACTACTCACATCACATGCACAGTCATGAGCAGAGAGCAATAAATGCATGTGTGCTTAGCAGTTACCTAGCATTCTTTACTTTTACACCATTCAGAGCCTAAAACTTGGCAACAGCGCCACCTGCTGTAGTTTGTGTCTTTTTACATTAGTTAAGGGAATTAAGACAATCCCCTACAGACCTGTCCACTGGCTAACATGATCTAGATAGCTTTTCACTGAGACTCTCTTCTTATGATGTTTAGGTTGTGTCAAGTTAACAAAATTAACCATCCCAGTTAGGCATAGAATATGCATCATAAGGACACAAGAAAAGGACATGTCATAAATAGTTGAAAGGACTGGCAGGTTGTTATGAGGCCATAGTGACTGTGTTCTCAATTTGAGATTTATATTCTTAGACAAAGCATTTTAAAAATAGCAGGACGACAATGTCTTAAATTGTGTATTTTGTCAAACTGCCTCTGAACTCCATGAACTGAGCTGCCACAAACTCAGTTCCACTGCACTGCCTCTCACCTGACTCTCCACTGACTCTCCACTGACTGGATGACTCTCTCTTCTTTGCCCTCTTAAGTCTCTTTCCTGTCTGTTCTCGTGAGAGTTGGGCATATCCTATTCTGTCAAATCTTGCTCTGATTCACTTTGTCTACTCCTCAACTAGGCATTACTTTCAAGCATGACTGCTTCCTAATGTAAACTAACATTACCTTCATTGTTTGGGTTTACAGGGGTATACTAAGGGCATGTCTGTATGTTTAAGAACAAGGTATAATTTCCCTCCTGTTGAAATTGTCTTAATCCCAATTAGTCAGCTGTTGATTACTGCCAAGACATGACTTCCACTATTGCACCTTTAGGGGTACCTTGCCATGCTGGTCATGGTGTGGTTCAGGCATTTAAAATGTGTATTCACTGCTTCCCTTTCCTGGCAGTTTGTATAGCACCCTGTCATGCCATGAAAACTAGACCTCATGGAAGAAGCTAACATGTACGATAGCTGGAATCTTCTCAGTTCTATGTCTAAAATGCATCATATCTTAAGCAATAGAGACTTTCCTTCCACCTCTGGGAGCCAACCAAGAGCACCAGCAACAGCCTATATTGTTTTGGGAGTCTCTTGGACTACCCTGACCAACAACTCAAATGGAAGATCCTTATGCCTAGCACTGAAATCTTTATTAGAAAACATGTAGCTCTTCTAGGGAAGCAATTTCAGCATCGTTGGCATAAATTCATTTATGTTATATGTGTATTGATCTCTTCAATTTAGAGTCCCATCACCGTTTTTTACATTTTATTTCACTTGTATCCTCATCACCCTTCCTTGTCTCCCTTCCTTCTAAGTGTCTCCTTCTCCTTCAAAAGTCTTTCTGCAGCTTTCATTTCACATCCTGGTATACATGCATGCTTTTGAGTATGTATGTATTTAAGTCAAGGTTGTGCATTTGAGAAAAATGTAGTATTTTTATGTCTTTTTTGGCTCTTGTTATCATTTTCGTTCTTACATCTCCAATGGCTCTATTTTCATTATCATAGTCTGGTATAAACATTCTTATCAATTGTAAATGTCATATAACCATACCCAATTAAAAAGGGGATTGAATAAAATGAGCCTCGGTAATAAATTTCTTAGCTATGGTATTTTTGTTTCGAGCCATGAGCCATACATGAGAATTTAGATGTAAATGTAATTCATTAAAATAAAACAAATTTTCAGTTACTCAATTCTAGTATGCTACATGTGCCCAGCAGTGATCACACTAGATAAGTCATCAGGTACAAAGGAATGAAATGTGTCCCCTAAGTGGTTCCAAATTCAATAAAGTTGACAATTAAAATTAAAGTTGAACCATTACAAATACAGGTGTCTTACACTTAAACTATTGGTTGTTTGGGCTCTGTTAAATACTTGGAGGCATCGTGGATACTTGGAATAACTTCCTCCCTCACATGTAAGCACTTTTCATCAAAGCATTCTGAAGATGGGAGGCCCACCACAAATATGAACAGTACCACCACAGAATCTGAAGTCTCAGAATGAGTAAAAGAGAAAAGGGGAAAACCAGAGGACTGTTAAGGTCTATTTCTCTCTTCTTCACTACAGATACAATATGACCAGCTGGCCACCTCTTGTTCTGACCACCACGCCTTTTGAACACGTTGGCCTCAAACTGTAAGACAAAATGGAACAAACAAATAAACACATTATGGTGCTCTCATTAGCCGTTTTGTCACAGCAACATGAAAAGGCTTTTTTTAAATAAATGTCTTTGAAAAAAGTTTATTTTAAAAGAAAATTAATCCATTATTCTGCAGCCCATGTACTTTGTCTATTAGTAAATCAATATATTTTATATTAAAAGAAATTTAAAAAACAGCAACTCATGAATCTGTCTGGAATTCGGTGGAATCACATAGAAACACATATTCCCATAGTTCCTCTAAAATTCAACTAAAGGTAACAAACAAGACAGCAACTTTTTAGGTATTTAGTGCTACTTCCATGCCAGCTCTTTTATAAAATATTAATGAGGAAATCTGTGGTAATCAGTGTTGATACATTCTCTTGAATGTGTGAGCCCTGGTAGATGATTTGTTATAGTGACATTAAATAGTATCAAGCATTTATTAAAACAATATATTAATTGGAGGGAAGCTAAAAATAATACTCAAGCTCATTTGTAGCTATTAATCGTTTCCTACCATTCTTAGAACTGGAGGAGTTTAGTATGTTACAATAGGAAGTAAAGCAGGAGCTATAATCCTAGATCTAGAAATACTTGAATATTATGATCACAATGATGATATTGCAGAAGCCATAACAAGTGGTTTGGTGCCTGTCACATGACCAGGAAGCATATTAGTTCATCTTCAGTTACTTAGTGAGCATAACCTGAAACTCAGTGTTATTCAATTTGTGGTATTAAACTGGTGATATAATATAAACCAACTTATAATTTGCATGCTTTTCAACACTCCAATTTTCAAATACTCATTCAAATACATTATTTATGTGTAGTTTCCTACTTAAAAAATGAAAGCATGGTTTTGAAATTTATTTTTGACTAATCTGTAAATCACTTAAATGATGACATCTAGCTAGCAGTTATCATTTTATATAAACATTAATTAAATTTGCCTTTGCAAAGGTGAAGATTTTATAAAATAAGCCTGCTTATGATCATATTAATGTGTAATTTTCTTTTAGGGGTTAAATAGTAAAAGGAGAGAGGTACTCCTGGGAATGACTGAGTAAGACAAATTTCAAGCCAGTCAATTCCATACAGTTTCAAAAGCATGCCATGAATATTTTCATAGGATTTCTGCTTTATTAACATGACTCACTTATTCAGCAAATTCTTATCAAAAACTTTCCTTATACAAATATGTGTATCATGAATTTTAAACTAAGAAAAGTCAAAGACAAAACAAGAAATTATTCACTTGTAAACTGTAGGTTTTTAGTAACTCTGCCTCGAAACATTTTAAACTAAGGAGAGAAGAATTTGAAGCAGGCACATAAGACCTAGTGTAATAATATATTTTAAATGCCAGGCTCCAAAGATCTGGCATGAAGGGATTTATTGTTCTGGGTTGGGGGAAAGAGGGAGGAAAAGAGAGAAAGAGACAGACAGACAGAGACAGAGAGAGAGGTGGGGGAGGGGACATCCAGGGAAGAGGAGAGAAACCTAAAGAGAGGAGACAAGGCAAGAGAGAAGAGAGAACAATAAGAGATGGTGGTCTTTTTTACCACGGAGACCCTGTCTGTGGCTACAACTGAAGGTGTCTCAGGTTGCTAAGCAACCTAGAGGCAGGTTGCCTATATACTAACATTTCTTCCTTTTCCAATAATTAAAAAAAAAAAATAAGTAGCTAGGGAGGGGTGGAGAGGTGAGGATGAGGACAGTACACTGCTTCTCCTGCAAGGCAAATTAGCATATACAAACGTAGGTTCATTGGAAACAGCTCTTGATTGTCATGCAAGCGGGTGAGAGAGGGAGGGAGAGAGAGAGAGCAGCAAGATGTCCTGGTTATACGGGGAAGGGGAAGTCCCTTCCCTGGAAAGTTAAGGATAAATGGCAGGGGATGCCAGCCATGCTGGAGGAAACTGGAACTCTGTGTCCTGGGTCTGAAGCACACCATTTCAGCCTTTTGTTGACAATAAATGGATAACAGGCAAAGATTCTTTTCTGGTTACTTCCTGCTGACATTGGGGCAGTGATGCGGAAGGTGGGGCAAAAGGGTGAAATGTCCTCCAAGTCTGGGAAGAGCAGGCTGCTTTGCTGCTGTCCAAGACCTTTGAGACCATCCGTGGCTGGAGGGCAAGTGCAGGTCCAGCTGACACAGATTGTGAGGTTAGACTAAACACTTGTGTGTAGCTGCTTTGCTGCTCTCTTGGGTGTAGAAAATCCAGCAAGATACTGGAACATCTATATGGGCAGAAGCCAAAATTAAGTAGGTTAAGGAGAAAATTCCTTTTAGGTATACATTTGAAACTTTTTGGGAGAGTGAAGGAGAGAAAAGGCTTGAACATAAGGAACATCCTTTCATTTGCCAGATCACTGGCAATAATTAAAAAGGTTCTGTTTTGGATCTGTCATCTAAGGGAAACTGAGGCCAAGTTTGGTTACAGAAGCATAGAAGCTTGGGATCCCTTAAAGCAGGTGCTAGGTATAGGAATCTGAAATTCTCCTGAAGTCATCCTAAGGGGAAACCTGGAGGGACAAGGGAATGGTCTTCTCATGAGGAGGTAGAAGTCGGTGACCTATCTGAGGCATCCCAAGGGCAAAGTTTAAACTCAAGTAGATTGGTTCCAGCAGCTGGTCAGCACTGGTCAGAGACCAAGGGCATAGCCTGGGCAGATATAGTTTACCTAGCGCTAGGATTTCGTATAGTACAACAATGGGGGTGAAGGAAGAAAAAGCATGCTGGTGAGGGGTCTTACCCAAGGGAGTAGAATTTTGATGAACTGTTTGAATATAGGTTGGCAAAAGGGGCAGGAAACATTGATACTGACCAGAAGGGAAGACTCTCCAATCAGCCAGCGTTGGGTGAAGGAATGTAGTGATTGGGTAGTCAGAAAAAGGGAGTCCCAAAACCAAGAGAAGGGAGAGGAATCCCACCACTCCAAGCAATTGGTGGGGAACTTAAGCTGTTGAATAGCAGTACTTACCTGGATTCCATTTGACCTGAGAGGTAGATTTGGGTGGATTTCCTGTAGCTTATAATAATCCTTTTAAAGGTTTACAGAGAAAATATGAAATGTGTTAGCATCACTGTTACACATTGTAGAAAAAAGGCAGTAGACATTCACCTGTGTGTTAACAGCATAAACACTCTTTAAGGTGAGCTGTGGAAAGGCAGAAGCCTCCCATGAAGAGGAAGGGGCAAAAGCTCACTTCATCTTGACTTTCAGTATGACTACACATCATGGAAGAGAGACTTCTTCTCTCTACCCAGTAGAGGGGATGTATATAAATGTAGCACAGTGAAAAAGCAACTTTTAAGTCTATACTTAAAAGACAAACCAAAGGAGATTTAAAATCTTGAGCTTGGAACCATGATAGTGGATCACATATGGAAATGCTTTTATAGAGTTAGATTAATAAATCAGTGCTCTAGTGATAAATGCCAAAGCTCAGGACAGTTAATACATTAGTAGCATAGCAACAGGAAGAAATATGAAACATTTTTATCTATTTAGGATATCTTAAATCATCTTAGACCTTCGAACCTTCGTATCTTGCACTTACCAACCCTAATACCTTCTTTGACCCTCAAACTTTTTTTAGATCCTCATAACTTAAACTTCTGTATCCTTAGGCCTTGTATTTAATTATTTACCATGAGACACAGATGAATTTGCAGTGAGCAGTCATTGTAAAGTGTTTTTTGTAGCTAAAGGAATAGTAAAAGGTTATATGTGAGACTTTTTTTGTTTTTTGTTTTTTGTTTTTTTAATAAAGTAACAAAGTAGACTGTGTTTACTCCTGACAGTAGAAGCTTTAGGAGTAGGGCTTGAGGCCTGGTTTTAGACATCAGCATAATCCAAGACTAGAGAAGGATAAATTGTAATCCAAATTAGTCTATGTATTTATCAAAATGACAGAGATGACTAGTCAGTCCATAGTCCACTACCTAGACAGTTATCCCAGGTCTCCATGGCAATTTGAGCAGACAGTCTAGTTGTCAGATGCAGAAGATAAGTTTTTTTCCCCCCTGTGGAGGAAAAATATGGGAGAGATTGACCTCACCTCATTCTCTGCAATGTCAGACAGCAACTCTTCAGCATCTAGTTTGTCTGCTTCAGGCTGGATCTTAGCAGCAGGCCAGTTAGGACAGTCTTCCCAGTGGTTAGCAAACCACAATCCAGAGTTGAAGTCATCTGTCATTGTGCCCAAATCTTGTTGGAGACCTTGAGGAGCTACTTCTAGGATTTGGGTAGAACTCTCGTTCTGTCATAAAAAGCTTGAACAAGTTAAATACCGTATTCAGGAGATCTGTGACAGATTTAGAAGGCTAACATATTTGAATTAAGCAATTTATGTCTGTATTTAGTTTTCTGCTCTAAACTACACCTTGCAAACAAAGAACAGAATGCTATGATTTCTATGTCATATTCTGTAGGTGTTTGAGGAGAATATTTATCTTAAGTAGATCTAAATACTAAATAAAGCTTGATCCTGCAATGAATAAAAAGCTTATCTTAATTATTAAAGACTAAGACTTTAGGTTTTATCCCTGTTAAGTTGAAACATTAACATAGTCCATAAAGAGAGACCATAGCAGTTTTGTATTGTTTAGTTTATAAAAAGTCCATATTGTATTGTTTAGTTTATAAAAGTCTAAGGCTATATTACAGATTAATAATATTATAATAATAAGACTAAACATATTTCCGAGGCAGTGATTTTTTTTAAGACTAAAGATAGAGCATAACGACCAAGTTTTAACATTGTAAACAAACAAGTGTCTCTAAAACTAATATATCCCAATTTAGAGTATCTTTGGAATCATATCACATAGTTTAAGGGTACCTAGGCAAAAACTTTTACATAGTAACCCTTAGTTATGAGTTTTAGAATCATCAATACAGTAGAACAATACAACTCAATTTTAGAATTACATTTGAAACTTTTATACCAAATCCACTGGCCAGAAAGCCTATTGGTGAACACAGATCACAGGCAGCTCGTGGCAGAACAAACAACATTCATTCATTCATTCATTCATTCATTCATTCATTCATTCATTCATTCATTCATCCAAGGGTTTGTAAAGACCTAGGCAGTTAGGCATACATTTTAAATTAGCTTGTTAATCTGAATAGACCTTTAGAACATTGAAATTTCAGCATCATATAAAAACACAACTTTGTAAAGACACAAAGTTGTTTTTGTTAAAGCGCAACTTTGATTTCATATAAAAATGCATACCAATTTAAAATGAAACTTATTGCTTTCGTAGTCTAAAAGGAGATAAAATAAACAGAGAATTAATTATGACTAAAAAGTTTTAAAATTGTTGTTTCATGCCATGTGGTCATCTTAAGGTTTACAGTTAATCTTAAGATTTTTTTTTTTTGAGAGCAGAAAAATAAGTGGGAGGATTTTTTTAAGAGTTAGAAAGTATAGTTTTAGAAATAAGAAGTAGGGCTTAGGTATTAAGGGAATGATTTGTATGTGTTTAGATTTTTGGAAGAATCAATTAAAGAAGGGGGAAGGGGAGAAAGTGCAAGGTTTTGGAATCTCGAAGGCTGGCTGCAGGAAGAGGGAGGGGCAAGCAGGTCAACCTGGAAATAGTGTCACATATTAGTCCAAGGAACAGTGGCAAATCACACCAGGTTGGCAATATGCCTATGGATCCTATTTTGTGTTGGCTCTTATCTTCGCAATTCAAAGTCTCTGCGAATGAAAACAAATTTTTAAAAATCTGATACATTTCAGTTTCTTTACCAGAAAAATATGTCTCAGTTATTCAGAGATTGTTGAATTAACATTTATAAAGCATTTGCAGCAGTGTGTGCTGGTCAAAGGCTTAAAAGCAGTGACTATTTTTAGGACTACCAGCACATACTGGGTAGTTTCATATTGTATTATTGAAACTCCTTAATGCAACTATGCTTTCCATTGCCTCTATTTTATACATTAGGCACTGAGTCCTAAGAAATTTAAATTGACAAATGAATCAGAATCCTTTTAGCATCAAAACACAATTCAAAGCAATTTGGGTTTTAAAAAAGTAGTGATTAGCGTAGCTGAAAATTCCCAAGATAGAAAGAATCCAAATTGCTGTATCAGGCCTTGGATATTTGCCTCCTTGAGGACAAATATGACTTTCAGCTCTATCCCAGGTATTCTGCTACTTGATAGTTGTGAAAAACAAAAACAAAAACAAAAGCAAACCTACCTTTCTTCACCTTTTTTTTTTTTTGACAAAATGTCTGGCTTTCTTTCAGGAACCTGGCTGGTATGAGCTCTCTCTCTATAAGCCAGTCACTTTACCTTCTGATGAACATGAAGATTAGCCTAGATGACAGACTGCCTCTTCAGTGCGGGAGGAGGTCAGACCACCTGATCTACACTCTCTTCTCCCAAAAGGAAAAGAATAATAATACAATCAGGGTCCTGCAATAAAAATAAAGCATAATGGTAAATAATATATGGCCACACACTCACTCACTCACTCACTCACTCACTCACTCACTCACTCACTCACTCACTCACTCACACATAATGATAGTCAAACTCCTCTAGGTGTTATTTTGACTCGTGGTTTCAGAGCATGGTGTTTCTGCATAATGTGTGGAGGTTGGAGATGGTATGCCCGATACTTCTCACAGCTTGGCGGGTCAGGAAGAAAACACGAAACCAGAGCCTGGAACCATGATCACAAGGCTGCTTCCCCTGCTCGGATTGCCTCGGAACATTTTCATAACTCTCCAAAATAGCGTAACGACTTGGAGATGAAACATGTGGAATACACCTGTATTCAAACTGTAGCAGGTCTATCAGTGACAAAAACAGACATCCGAAGGAGGTAGAGCCCTGTTTGTTTAAAGATGTTTGCCCTTGCGCCCTCCCAAATATGGCCTTTTGAAATTAAACTATTCACCATGTAAGGTTTGCAAAGTCCCAGGTCTCCAAAGCTATAGAAGTGACAACCCTATCCACAAATAGCTCGATTTAAAGTTGGACACCGAGGCAAAAAGGAAATAACAGTGCAGTGTCAGGTGTTCGGAGAAAGTATTTGAGACTCATCATCATCGGTTAGAAGTACTTTCCTTATGATTATCAATCACCACCCCACACTTTACAAATCCAGGATTTCTACCCTTTCTTTGGCAGACAAAAGGGAAGACAATGTGTTAACAGTGATTTTTCTTCTAGAGGAAGGAGAGACTATCCTCAGTTATCTGAATAAAGACACAACTGGTGTGCTGTCAATGCAACATTATAGGGAAGTAGCTGTAATAAATAACAATAAACAACAATAGAAAATAATAAAAATAAATGCCATGTAAGGGAAAGTAAATGTCTGCAATGATACTTTTAAGTAGTTTCAGAATGGGATCAAATTTTTTTTCTTTTAACTTTTTTTTAAATGTAATTTATTTATTTTTATATCAATTACATGTTAGGTACTTTGCATCCCAGGCATCGCCACCTCCCTCATTCCTTCTATTTCTATTTTGTGGAACACTTTATAAAGAATTGGTGTTAGGACTTCTTTGAAGGTCTGGTAGAATTCTGCACTAAAACCATCTGGCCCAGGGCTTTTTTTCGTAGGGAGGCTGCTTCTTTTTTTCTAGAGCTTTCAGTTAGGCCATTAAGTTGCTTGTATGAGATGTTTCAAATTTCTTCTTGAAGGCACTTAGTGCTATGAACTTTCCTCTTAGCACTGCCTTCATTGCGTCCTATAGTTTGGGTATGTTGTGCTTTCATTTTCATTGAATTCTAGGAAGTCTTTAATTTCTTTCTTAATTTCTTCCCTAGCCAAGCTGTCCTTGAGTAGCAAGTTGTTCAGTTTCCATGTATGTGCAGGCTTTTTGCTGTTTCTGTTGTTGTTGAGATCCAGCTTTAGACTGTGATGGTCAGATAAGATACAAGGGATTATTTCAATCTTCCTATATCTGCTGAGGCTTGCTTTGTGTCTTTTTATTGGAGAGTTTAGTCCATTGATGTTGATAGATAATAGTGTGACCAATGACTGTTATTTCCTTTTATTGTGGAGTTGGTTGTCTTACGGTGATTCATTGCTTTTTTGTTGACATTGTCGTTGGGAAATTATCTGTATCCTATATTTTCTTTGGTGTACTTGTTTTCATTGGACTGAAGTTTTCCTTCTAGTACCTTCTGTAGGGCTGGGTTGCTGTGTAGATATTGCATGAATTTTGTTTTATCATGGAAAATTTTGTTTTCTCCATCTATGTTGATTGAAAGCTTCGCTGGCTATAGTAGTCTTGGTTGGCATCTGTGTTCCCTTAAAGACTGCATGACTTTTGCCCAGGTCCTTCTGGCTTTCATAGTTTCTGATGAGAAGTCTGGTGTGATTCTGATCAGTCTGCCTTCATATGTTACTTGACCCTTTTGCCTTGCTGCCTTTAATATTTTTTCTTTGTTTTGTAGGTTTAGTGTTTTGACTATGATGTGACGAGAGGTATTTCTTTTCTGGTCTAGTCTATTTGGTGTTCTGTAGGCTTCTTGTATGTTTATGGACAATTCTTTTTTTAAGTCTGGAGTGGTTGCAGGCGTTGCGGAGTAGTATGTGCCCACTGTATGCAAGCCAGTCTGAAATGGTACCTGGGGCCTTCTCAGTCTGGCCTGTGGACACACACACGGACTGAGGTGGTTGCCTGCGGAGCCGAGTGGTGTGCGCCCGCCATATGCCTGCCAGTTGAAAAGGTACCAGGCGATTCCGATCCAAGATGGCTGCCACGAGAGAACACTGTGTCTGAGGAGTAGGAGAGCAGAAACAACGCAGCGACCAGGAGACTGAACTCTGGGACCTAAAACGCCAGCATTGTGAGTGCCAGGTGAGCGGAACTCCTACGGTGAGAAAATCAAGTGGGAAAACCCTAGAGACACCCAGTTATTACCTGGAGAAATTTCCCTGTG
>CM053763.1:50656120-50680176 GCA_028658305.1 Pachyuromys duprasi | reverse complement strand
CCCCATTTTTTAATTGGATTACTTGGTTTCTTGCTTTTTAACTTCTTGAGTTCTTTATATATACTGGATATTAGCCCTCTGTCAGAAGTAGGATTGGTAATGATCCTTTCCCAATCTGTAGGCTGTCGATTAGTTCGGATGACAGTGTTTTTTTGTTTTTCTAGACAGGGTTTCTCTTTTTAGCTCTGGCTGCCTCGGAACTCACTCTATAGACCACAGAGCACTCTGTAGACCACTCGCTCTCTAACACACAGAGATCCTCCTGCCTCTGCGTCGCCAGGACTGAGATTAAAGGTGTGTGCCACCGGTCTTCTCCCTTTCTCAGGTTTTATTTATTTATTTATTTTTATTTTTTACATCTCAGGACCACCTGCCCATGGATGTGAGTGCCCGCGGTGGGCTGTGCCTTGCGTCCAGCCCTTTCACGTCAATGGTAATCAAGAAAATGCCTCACAAATGTTCATGGACCAGTCTGATGGAGCCAATTCACTACGGAGAATCCCTCTTCCCAGGTTCAACTGGATCTGTGTCAAGCTGATAAAAATCCAAGAAATACAAAGGCGGCAGTGAGGGGCTGTGTAGCTGGGGCTTCCACAGAGTGGCAGAGCAGCTAATTTTACTGTGAGGCTGGTAGGCAGGTCAACCATGATCACAATTCTGGTGCTAAACAAGAGTCAGGAGAAAGCGCGGTTGCTCTGAAGACTTGAGAAGAGAGATGCAGCCTCTATTCCTCCGTGCTCACTTTAGGACAGGGCAAGCCTCCATTTCCACCAGATGCTAATTGCTCCCACTTGGGCATATGATCTCATTATGTGGTCATTTGTCCTTCCAGGCTTAATTCTCTGCTACAAAGATGTTTAATAATCAGCCCTGATGTTCCAAGAATCCCAGGTAATTTCATAAGGAGGCTATTCGGGAGAGAAAATATTTTAAAGAGACAAAACAGAGTCAGGAAAAGGCCAAAATGGAATTAATTAGGTCAGTTACTGGAGCCTCTTTATTTCGTCAGGGTGAACAGAAGGAGACAGAACTATCGAAAAACAACGGATTGGCGAGCACACCCATCTGTACCAACTAGTGATCCTAACACTCAGGAGGCTGGGACCAGAGGTTGCTGAATTCAAGGTCAGCCTGGGCAGTATGACAAGACCCAACCTCCAAACAAAGAAATCCCCAAGCTGAACAAATTGTGATGGGTAGTTATCATCATCAACCTCACTGGGCTGTGAATCACTTGGGAGAGATAGCTCTGGGTGCCTGGGAGTCCCGAGAGAGTAGTTTACCTGAGGCTGTTTGTACCATAGGGTGGGTAGCATCATTCCTTGAGCTGGCTTCTTGAAGCACAATAAAGAAAGAGGAGGAAGTGGCTTTGTGTTAGTATTCAGCTCATCCTTGATGGAGAACATGCTGTGATCCATCACATAGCCTCCTGCCATCAAGCTATGTGGACAGCGATGGACTGAATTATCTCAAACTCTGAAACAGAATAAACTCTTCCACCCTTGCGTTGCTTTTTGTCACAGTTCTGAGAAAACTGACTAGTGTGGAAAGCTCATGAGCCCCTTCCTTCCTTAAGTTCTCTCATCAGGTGCTTTGTCCACGGCAAAAACAAAAACAGCAGCAGCAGCTGCAACAACAACAACACAAACAGAAAAACAGAACTCAAAGTAAGGAATGAATACACAAATAAGCCAAAGCTGATTGGCTAACGTCACACCTCTTCCATCACTTTCCTTAGGATTGTTTTTGTAGGAATTAAAGGATGCAAAACTAAACCAGTGGGAACTTCACCTTATATTGATCGATCTGTTCTGAAAATTTGGCCCTTCCTCAATTTCCTGTCTTTAGGATGCTAAGATAGCAACTTAGTCTTAATTTTGTGACTGAAACTAGGAGCTCCATTTTGGAACATAAGTAACTCTATTTTGATTTTTATTCTCATATTTGAGCTCCAGTACATGATTTTAATACAAAATTATGTTTTTCTTTTAGTTTTTTAAACACGTTTTCCCCCCACAACATTCTCTTAGCAGAAAGGAAGATCAGTAAATCAATGATTAAAGCAAAAGTGCCTTGAAGCAGGCTGGACGTGGTCCCACAAAACAGCTCTCATTTGGAACTATAAGTGAGAAAAGAATAATCCCAGGACAAATGCTGAAATGCTAAGAACACATCTCCTAAATCTTGAACTGCATGTAACAGAGATTAAAGACAGAAGACAGACACACAAGGAGAGCTCTGTCCAGGACCCTCGACTATGTTAAGAGTGCAGTGTGAGTGAAAAGGGTCATTGAAGAAAGCAATTTGATGAATTGGTATATGTAGAAGTTGAAAATTATAGCATTATTATTTTTAATAATAATACAAATAAAATTCAGAGTTTAGAACAGAAAACATGGTCCAAACACCAGACCTATAGCATTGGCATCTATGGGGAGGATACTGATGACAGCCACACATTCACATCTTTATTTGTAAATCCTTAGGCATGTTTGGTAGTCACTGGGCTAATTTAAAAAAAAAATACTTGGTTGTAATTTCCATTGCAAACATTTTGGTCAGTAAAATTGAAGTTAGTAGTAATGTAAAGCTCTTCAGTTATAAATGCCTTTCATTATCTTTCAACTCAGAGCTTCAGAAAATCAAACATAAAGAAACCCTAATATGATACACATTTGCATTATTAAATAAAATGATATCTATTGATAGCAGATTTTATAAATAATGTATAATAAATAACTGCTAACATGCTCAGTAGAATCTTTTTTCCTTTGTTTCTCAAGATTTTTTTTCTCCTCTTTTCGGCCCTGACTCATTTCTTATAAGAAAGGAAAAGAGCATCTTCTAGCTACGAGCTGCTCTTGAATCAGCAGCAGACTTTGGTCTTGTGACCTTTGATCTCATGTGTTGGTTTCCTGTTAATTACAATCTATTTTGTAGGACCAGAACTTTAGGCTATTATAGAGATGGCATAATGACATCTGAGAGCGTAAGAGCACACGGCTGAAGAACAAAAGCACAGCCTATACTCATGTTTAAACAGGCACGACCATGAGGCTTAGTCACTGTTCTGTTGCTGTGAAGAGCACCATGACCATGGCAACTCTTACAAAAGAAAGCGTTTAATTGGGGCTTGCTTACAGTTTCGGAGTTTTAGTCCGTTGTTTTCCTGACAGAGAGCATGGCGGCCTGCAGGCCGAAGTAGTTGAGAACTCCCATCTGGATCTGCAGGAAAAGAGAGACTTGGGCCTCGCTTGGTCTTCTGATGCCTCAGAGCCCACCCTCAGCGGCACACTTCCTCCAAAACGGCCACACCTCCTAATGCTTCTCGGTAATGCCACTCCCTGAGGACAAATCTGTGATGAATAGGCCTATATGAGTTTATGGGCCCATTTTTTTAATCAAAACCAAGAAATTATTAAACCTGCACAAGTCTTATATATGGAATAAGCCCCTTTTTTTTCACAATTGGCATCTTTGCCAGTGTTTTAGTCGTCTGCTTTCTAGACATGAACTCGTTAACCTTTCATTAGCATACCTACTTTGTGATGAAACAGTTTATGCCAGCCTTTAGCTGCCATCCCTTCCTGTAGCTCCTTTCCTTGAATGCAGGAGGGATCTCTGACTTGCTTTAAACCAGCGAAGTATGGCAAACGGGTGAGGTTTCACTCTCGTGTTATACTACAAACCCATTGCTGTTGACTCTCCCCTTTCCAGCCTGTGGACTCTTGCTTTTTCTAACTTTGATCAAGGGAGGGGATACATGGGCAGCCCTCATGGTGAGGAACTGAGGGTGGCCTCCAGCCAATAGCTACAGGGAAACTGAGGCTTCTCCTAAGACAACACACAAAGACTCGAGTCCAAGCCCTGCCGGTAACCACTGACGCATCGAAACAGATGCTTCGATGCTAAGGCCTGAGAGGAAGCGATAGCCGTAATTGATATTTTGATTGTATCTGGAAAACCCAACAACATGTCAAAAGTATCGATCCACAGAAACGTTAAAACAAGTATGGGGCGTCTTAAGCTAAACTGTGCTTTTTATGGTGCTATCTGGGCAGGTGAAGCAATAGTAGCCATGTAATTGTTTCTAGTTCCTGGAAGGGAGCACCGAAAGCAAGTCACTTCTTTCAAATGAATCCTAAATTATCTAACAAAAGCAAAACTGCGTAGAAACTTTTGTGACAGCTAATAGTAAATGTCTACTAACCAGGATCTAGAATTACCTAGGAGACAAACCACTGGGTATACATTTCAGGAAGTTTCTAGATTGGGTTAAAGAAATCTAGGAAGAGTCCTCCTAAACACCGGCAGAATCAACCCATGTGCTACGGACCCAGAGTCAATACAAAGGACAACGTCAGCTGTGTAAAAGCATTTATTGCTCCTTGTTTTCAGACAGCGGATATAATATCACTCGGTGCCTCATTGTCCTGTCTCCATGCCTCTCCTGCCACAGTAGTCTGTCCCTTCAGACTGTGAGCTTAAATAAACTGATTTGGGGTCAAGTAAAGTTCACAGATGTGAATGAGTATTTGTTAGGTGTGAGTCACTTTCTCCAAGTGCGTGTGTTCTCCAATCACGGAATGCAAAGGCTTCAGTGTTATCAACTCAGGCTGTAAACAGGCAGTACCGCACACTCAGTGCAATGGCTAAATGATGCCATGTGCTATAAGATAATCAGTACTAAGAAAACAAAAAGGGAAAGAAAAGAAACATGGGAGAAATCAGAAATGAAAGGGGGTTGTTGGGAATATGCCCCTAACTCTAATGAGCAGGTAGATTTTCCCAAGGTATAGCTCAAACAGAGCTTTCCAAGACTTAAGATTTAGAGCAGTGCCTCTATGATACTGCTAAAAGTTCACCCGATAGCTAGTAAGAGCACAGCAGAGAGGGCAAGGGAGAGAGCTGGGGTTCATCTTACTCGATTCCAGAATCCACAACAACTTACTTGATCAAATTTCTCTTCTCAAAGACCACTCTAATAAAAAAGCATCCAAGTAGTTATGAGATATATTTTGATAACAGCAATAATGGTAATAGCAGGAGGTTGTGGTGGTTAGAATGGAAATGGCTCTTATATACTCATGTTTGAATACTTGGTCTCCAGTTGCTGGAAATGTTTGGGAAGGATGAGGAGGTGTGTGACTTATAGAAGGTGTGTCACTGGAGTATGGGCTTTGAGGTTTTAAGACTCATCATTTTCCTCTCCCTGCCTCTTGCTGGTTGTGGATCAAGAGGTGAGCTCTCAGCTGCTCATTTGCTCCACCACTATGTACTGTGAAATGTAAACCATGATCACGGTGTGTTATGACACCAATAGAAAAATAACTAACATAGTGGTATATATATTAAATGTATTATTCTGTGATTAATGCATTTCAGTTGGAGTTATAAACGATAAAGGAATTGATTTTAAAATTTAATTTTGGAAAAGACTTTCAAAAGATGGACGACTAAAAATAGGATCCAAGGGAACTGAAAATCAAATAAGAGCAAAATGCAATTCCACTTTAGTATTTATTTCTCTTATTACAAAATTTTGTCCTAAGTTTGTACCCAATTCTTTTTTTTAATGTAATTTATTTATTTTTATATTAATCACAGGTTAGGTACTTTGTATCCCAGGTGTAGCCCCCTCTCTCATTCCCTCCCACTCTCCCCATCCCTCTCTCATCTCCTCCCTGCCCCCATCCAAGTCCACTGATGGGGGAGGACCTCCTCCCCTTCCATCCAACCCTAGTTTTTCTAAACGTTGCTCCTGAGTGATTTAGAACTTCGGTTGTTTGGTGACCCCTAGTGGCAGTTCTTGGCACAACAAGCAAGATAAATTGACAGTTTTTTAATTCTTTTATAGCAAATACCATTTTCCAAATTGATAAGAAAGAAGTAGAAATCACATTGGCACTAAAAATTCCGTGGTACTGGCCCCCCAAAGAATGTAAAGGCTATTGTAACAGTGACTTAGGAAACATCCCACAACAGTCAAGAAGAGCTTCCCAGGCCCATACTGCAGCTGGACTGGCTTTGACGAAGGCATCACACAACACACTTTTAGAAAAATTAGACCATTTCCTTTTCGTGCGTGTGCTTGTCTATCTGTTTCTCTGTGTGTATGTGTCTGTATGTGTAGGGACTAGAGATTGAAGTCAGGTGCCTCCTCAATCACTTTCAAATTATTATTGGTTTTTAAACTGATTTTTCCTTTTATTTATTCTTTTTTATATACTACATACCCACTTCAGTTTCCCTCCCTCCCCTCTGCCCAGTCTGTCCTCTCCACCTCTCCTTTCCCTTACCCCACCCCACCCCGTCCCGAAAAGAGCGGGCCTTCCATAAGCATCAACCAAATACGGCATAATAAGCTACAGTAAAGCCAGACACATATCCTCACATCAAGGCTGGATGAGACAACCAGGAGAAATAGGGTCCCAAAGGCAAGCAAAAGAGTAAGAGACAGCCCCCGGTCCTACTGCTAGAAATCCCACAAGAACACCAAATACAGAACCATAAAGTAGTAGACACGTACAGGTCTGCCTGACTTCTCAGGCAGTTGATTCTGTGGGCCTTGTTATTGTTCTTGTTCTTGTGGTGTCTTTGATTCCTCCAATCCTTCCTCCCGTCTTCCACAGGAATCCCCGAGCTCCACCTAGTGTTCGGCTGTGGAATTCCGCATCTATTCCCATCAGTTCCTGGATGAAATCTTTCTGGTCTCAGATGACTGTTATGATAGGGTCCCATCCCAGCACATCCTGCAGCGGTTTTCCGGCTGGGCTGGTGTCCCAATCCCTCCTCTTGAGGCCTTGAGTGGTTACAAAGGTCAGCGATTTCAGGCACTAGGTTTCTATCTCACTCCTGAAACGGCCCCCAATACCAGTCTTCTTTCCCAGGATTCTCTCCTTCCACTTGTTTCCGCCCCCATCAGCCCCACTCCACCTGTGAAATCTGTTCTATTTCTTCTTTCCAGGAAGATCCTTGTGTCCCCCTTAGTTAGCCCTTGGGTCTGTGGACTGTAGTGTGGCTATCATTTACTTTAGAGCTAATGTCCACTTATAAGTGAGTACATGCCATGTTTGTCTTTCTGAATCTGAGTCACCTCACTCAGGGTGATTGTTTCTAGTTCCTCTGTTTGCCAGCAAAAAAAATTATCATTGTTTTTGTTTCTATTTGTTTTTAATTGTTGTTATTTATGATTGTTATTTGAGACATAATCTCCATATGTAGCTCTGCCTGCCCTGCAACTATCTATGCAAACCAAGCCAACCTGCAACTCATAAAGATCTGCCTATCTCCCAAGGGCTGAGGTTAAAGGTGTGTGCTACTATGCCTGGAACTACCTTATCTCTGAGACAGAATTTCTCTCTGGAACTTAGAGCTTGCCTGATTGGCTAGACTGTGTGAGCTCCTGGGACCCTCCTGGCTCTTCTCCCTGGCGCTAGGATGACATGAGGTAATCCCATTCTCAGTATTTTTATGTGGGCTCCGGAGGATCAGCTCCGGTCCTTGTGATTGTATGAAAAACACTTTACTGACTGAGCCATCTCCACTGCCCAGCTTCTATCTTTCCTCAAAGGTGAGGAATTGAGAAGACTTCTCAAAATCGGCGGCGGGGGGCGGGGAGGGTGTTCATGGGAACCGTTTTAATGGGTAAATCTCTTCCCAGTCACTTGAGTACAGCAATGAGACAGCCTTGAAATACCCAGTCCAATAACTTAGAAATGTTGACTTGCACTAAGCGTTCGTTCCTCTTTAAAGCTTACTTCCCTACATTAGTCCCTCCATGTTTGTTGACAATCTTATTATGATTGTTCTGTCAAAGTACCACCTTATAAATATCTTCTCTATTGAGTCTGTAACCATTTTCAGAAGATGATTTTACTTTCTCAACGGCTTTGCCTACCACCACCACCATCACCCCGTGGCCCCTCCTTGAGATAAAACCCAGTTCCTCAGGCATGCTAGGCAAGTGCTCTGTCACTGAACCGGATCTGTAGGCTCTGGATTCTTTATTGTCTATACAGCACCCAACCTGCCTATTGCTTGGGTAGACTAGGGGTATTTCTGGTGATAAGTGCTCTGGCAGCCGTGAGCCCTAGACGATGACTCAACTTTAGTGCTACCTCTTTGAACTCCGGTCACTACAATGAGGGGGTGATGGAACTGTCAGCGTTGAGCTTAAGGAGGGGAAACTCTTGGCGCCAGGCGCAGACCAGTCATAACTGATCTTTGCTACATCCCCTGTCAATGAGTGATTTCAGGTCTTATGATTTATGCTTAAGACCCCCCCCCACACACACACAGTTGTTAGTCCTGCGTTGAGCTTACACTTTGAAACAAAAGCATGCTGTATTTCCTTTTTTTTTAAATCAGTTTTGATGTAAGCCAGCCAGCAGTTGACTTTCTTTTATAAACTTTCAAAGTGCTATTGCCCCACCTGGTGGCGGAGGTACTGTAAGGCAACTGTAACAACCTGCAGAAGGTGAAGTGGCAATGGATTCATGTCTATTCAAGAAGAGGCAAAAAGAATGTTTTATCAAAAGCAAGAGAAATTACAATCTCTATTGTATTCAGCATTCCGATTGGATTTGCCCAAGTGTATTTTAGGTCATGTCAAATCCTCCAACCCAGAAGGGGATTATGACTATCATGAAGATGATAATTTCCTTCGATCTGATCAATAAGAAGGAAAAATCCACTTTTAATAAGCTTTATGGGAGGGAAGAATACTTTATCGTATATAAAACAGTGCTTAGTAAATACCTTCTCAGTGTTTTACCCTCCTTGTTTCATCAGCTACTGATGTGTGGAGCCCGTGAACTGTAATGACTCAGATCTGCTTCTGGAGTTCAGAGGTTCCTTGGTTGGAAAAAGACTTCATTAACTTCTGAAGGGCAGAAAACATTCTGCAAACTTGAAAGTGGCTTTTATTTTACCTTGCCATTCAAAAGGGGTGGTTATCTTACAACTAGGGTTTTTTTTAAATGTACATTTTAGAGTTTAATTAATTTCCCTATTGATTCTTTTTTTGTTTGTTTCCTCCCAAGCTACTGTTTCTTTGTGCAGCCCTGGTTATCTTGGAAGTAGCCCTATAAACCAGGCTCGCCTCAAACTCAGAGAGATCCCCCCTACCCCTGCTTCCTGAGTGTTGGGATCTTCACTTTATCCCTCTTCAGATTCAGAATTTCCTAAAAGAGTAATTATTTGTATGTTTAGTTTAAATATCTCTTGATAAGATCTCATCCAACTAAGCATTTTAGACAAAAGGCTCTAAAGGTTATTCACTATGTAATAATGGGAAGAAAGAAAACTGCATATCAGAAAGCATTTATAAAGACTAAAGGAAGCTCCATCCTGCTTTGAAATATACACATATATATGATCTAAATGAATATCTATTTTATAATAATACAGAAATATGGTGAACATAGCAAGCATTTTCCCTCTTTCTTTACTATCCCCCCCTTTCCAATGCCCTTTTCTGGATATCTGCTAAAAAAATGTTTTCTTGCTCCAAAGTTGTGGAGTCACGTCCAAGTAGCCCTTTGGCTGTTGTGTAAATCTGAGGTTATTCTTGGGAGGCCTGCTAGAATCTTCTAGCTAATTAGGGTAGCACTTTAAAAAAAATGACTGAAGAGTTCCATAAACTGTTCAGGTAAAAACTCATGGTAAATGTCAGGTCTTTGTCACAGCCACTCAACTCTTATTGTGCAAAGAGGCTGTCTCAGACAATATAGAAATAAATGACCAGGGTTATAGCCCAGTAAAACTCTTATTTACAAAACAGATGGCCTGCTAGATATGAACCAGGAGCTACAAGCCCCGGACTGTGGAAATCACGAAGATACCTGGCCTATATCTGAAGAGTTTCTCTGCTTCCTAAAGCTCCTGGATTGCAACCTAAGAACTATTTTCTGAGCCAGTTTTTCCCATGGATCCTTCCATTTTATGTATCTCTCCTCTAGGTGACCACCTTTTCATAGTTTCCCAGTTAAAAACAGGGACATTCTTTTACTACTTTGGGGGGTGAATAGGTTCAAAGTGTCTTCTCCTGGAGATCGGGGAGACGACAGGTTTGCTTTTGATTGATTAAGTACAATCCTAAGAGTCTGAGTCCTTTTAGTATATAACTGTATAATGAAGTAAACAGAACTACTGTAACCATCTGTGTTTTTAAAACATGGCAAAGATGCTTCTGCTTCCTCAGTGATTTGATCATAGGGATATTGTTTTTATATGATAGTAAAGCACATTAACACTTGGGGGGTTGGAGATAATGTATATGTATATATGTTATATATGTGATTATATATGTGTGTGTGTTTATTTCCTATAAGAGGAGAAGTAGCATTTTGCTCCACTTGTCCTTACTGTTTTCTTTCTGCTGTGAAATGGCAACTATTGATAAGTCATTATGTTTTCATTGTAGTGGGGAGGCTATACTTTAATTTTACTTGGGTTTGTCTGTAAACTGTCACTCAGGCAAATCTGATGGCAACACTTGAAGTAGTACGTGGGTACAGCTTTGTGCCCCCAACACTGCCACACACTGTTTAACATCCTGCTGCTCTTGGACCCCTGATGACCAGCTTTAAGTTGCCAAAGCTCAGAGATCCCAAAGCTACTGAACTTTAAAATGCTTAGCTTTACTCTCTATTCTGAAAATTCAGTTAACACCTATAATTTGAACGATCTTAATTTTCCTTGTTATATCTCATGTTGGAATTCCTTAAGTTGTTAGCACTGTCATGGAATTTGCCAGTGTATTTGATGTTGTATTTGCATGGTTAGATATGAAATAGTTTGTAGGTGATGATTCTCTCTTTTACAATAAAATGAAAAATTTGAAAAGTCTAAAACAGGTTATTTGCACAAGAGAGATGATCGCAATTCTATAAACATTGTCCAATAAACAAAAGTAAATAAAATGATTAATAAGTGGGCAAGTTCCTAAGCAGACAAATAAGTTTTGGCAACACAATTCTAACTTGAGAACCTCAAATTCTCCAAATGTATAAAGGGAGCTACCATGTTCATGGCTTGCCAGGGCACAACTTCTGTGGTTGTTGCAAAGAGCCAGGCAAACACATCACCAACAACTTATGGCCAAACAACAGTAGAATTGTTTTAGAATCCACACAAATTTAATGAACATTTAACATGATTTCATTTTATTGTTTATAATGAACATTCAAAAATAAAATTAATATCTGATATGTCATTATTATGAAACATTATATTTGTTGTCAATAATGTATTGAAACATTTCTGTTATTGAATTTCAAAAACTAAATGTAAATTTATTAATTATTGACTTATTTGTCTAATAGATCCAACCAGCTAAGATTAGCTTTAAGAATCCATTTCAGGGGCAGATCCAAGATGGCGACGAGCACGCACAGTCTCCGAGTTGCAGAGATGCTGTTGAGCCAGAGTTGGTGAGTGGAAGGACGACTGAAGCCAGGGAAATGACGGTGAGGCTTTCTAACAAGAGGGATCATCGCACAAGGTGAGAACGTTGGTCTCTGGTCACCGTTGGACTTGTTTGGGGAACGAGAAAAACGATCATTTGATCTTCCCGCACTCCTCTTTTTTTGGCCTCCCTCCCCCTTGACACGGCCTGCTGACCAAGACTCTCAGCTCAGAGCTCACTGCCTGGAGACTGAAGTAGCAGCAGAGGCGGGGCTCCTGGCCTCTCAGCCACAGCTGCCAGCTGTACCTGCCTTGGAGTCCCGAACCGCAGTGCCATCCTCCCTGTGTTCCAGGTCTGCTAGTGGCCATACCAACTCTGCAGGGGCTCCCAGGTCTGGAGCTGACTGTACAGCCCGCCCAAACCCTTGGTGACAGATAATAGCCACCAAAATCTAGCAGACCCACCAAACAAGCTAGGCACACCAGGCGCCGGCCTCCCAGGTCTGGAGAGCACAGTGGAGGGCCCCAGGACTTCCCAGAAGGCATCTGGAAGGGCATCCCAGTATCCAGCTGCAGCTGGACTTCCTAACCTGGCGGCTGGAGCAGCATTGAGCTGGTGGAGTGTGTCAGTCCTCCTACATCTGACTAAGCAGGGCCCGGATGCCCCGATCCTTGCTGATGTGACCTGCTTGAAAGTGAGTGAGCCCTGAGCATCTGCAGAGCCCCAAATCCAGGGTCCTTCTAAACTAGCAGCCAGATATCAGACCCCTCCCACCCATACACTCACTGTGGGAAACAGAGGGAATCTTAAGACACTGAAGCCCCTCCTCTGCAGGTCCAACAGAGGAGTTAAAGTGGATAACACTGGGAACTCAGACAGAGCCAAACACCAGGGGCCTGTAGACCACTGAGATACTCACGGAATTTACATAAGGAAATTGTGCAGCAACTATCACCAGCATCTGCTACATCTACAGCACATGTACAAGTAATCCCTTAGAAACCTGTAAGGCAGAGCCCCTCCCACACACTCAAGGTTTCAGCATTCTCTATCACTCGGTCCTTTGAGGCACACTTCCACGCACATTTCCACACACACGTGCACCCGCATTTGCCCTTCTGCGCCCATGGACTTTCCTCTTAGTATAGCTGAAGCACCAACGCACATGCAGGGGACACGGGACCTCTCTCAACTTCCTGAAGAATTCTCCAGAAGCCAGAGAGAGACAGTACCAGACTGAACTGTAGAATCCAGGAACAAACAGGGAAGGTTACAGATAAGCCAATAGACAGGGGTCAGCAAAAGAACACATCCAACATAAATCAAGACATCATGGCTTCACCAGGAACCCCCAAAATTGATGGCTACTCCAATCATCGGAAGCACAGGAAAATGACTGTAAAGCTAGGCTTACCTAATTACTTGAGGCACATAATGAGGAAACAAACAAATCTCTCAGAGCAAAAGTCATACAAATACAGACAGTTAAAGAGGAAATGAACAAATCTATCAAAGATTTGGCCAACCAAGTGGAGGCAAAGAAAGAGGAAATGAACAAAATTCTCAAAGAAACACAGGAAAATATAGCCAAACAAATACAGGCACAAGTAGAGATACAATTAGTGGCGTACAGAGAGGAAATGAACAAAAAAATACAGACCATCATAGAGAGACAGGAATCCACATTCAAACAGATGAAGGAAATTGTGCAAGGCATGAGACCATAATTAGAATCAATAAAGAAAACACAAACTGAGAAGACCTTGGAGCTGGAAAACTTAGAGAAAAGATCAGGAACCACAAAGTTAAACATCACCAACAGAATACAAGAGACGGAAGAGAGAATCTCAGGTGCTGAGCACACACTTGCGGAAATTCATACATCTCTCAAAGAAAAAGTAAAATCAGAAAGTCCCAAACACAAAATATCCACGAAATCAAGGACACCATGAAAAGATGAAATCTAAGAATAATAGGAATGATGAAAAAGGAGACTCCAGGCTCCAGAAAAGATTTTCAAGAAAACCATAGAAGAAAAATTTCTCAACTTAAAGAAAGAGATGTCCATAAATAAACAAGAGGCCTATAGAACACCAAATAGGCTAGACCAGAAAAGAAACACACCATGTGACATCATAGTCAAAACACTAAATATACAGAACAAAGAAAAGATATTGAAAGCAGCAAGAGAAAAAGGCCAAGTAGCATATAAAGGTAGACCTATCTGAATCACACCAGACTTCTCATCTGAAACTATGAAAGCCAGAAGGGCCTGGGCAGAGGTCGTGCAGACTAAAAGAGAACACAGATGCCAACCCAGACTACTATACCCTGCAGACAGAGCTTTTTTTTTTTCAACATAGATGGAGAAAACAAAATATTCCATGACAAAACTAAATTTATGCAATATCTACACAGCAAACCAGCCCTACAGAAGATTCTAGAAGGAAAATTCCAATCTAACGAAAACAACTATACCCAAGAAAACATAGCATACAGATAATAACCCAACAAAAATTAAAAGAAAACAAGTAATAGATCCCAGTAAAACCACGAACTCCACAACAAAAGGAACTAACATTCATTGGTCACTTTTATCTATCACCATCAATGGATACAACTCTCCAATAAAAAGACACAGACTAACATAATGTGTGCAGAAACAGGATCCAACATTCTGCTGCATCCAAGAAATGCAACTCTGCAACAAAGATAAACACTACCTCAGAGTAAAGGATTGGAAAAATGTTTTTCAAGCAAATGGACCCAGAAAACAAGCTGGGGTAGCGATCCTAATATCTAATAAAATAGACTTTCAATCAAAA
This sequence comes from Pachyuromys duprasi, assembly GCA_028658305.1. Classification (NCBI taxonomy): domain Eukaryota; kingdom Metazoa; phylum Chordata; class Mammalia; order Rodentia; family Muridae; genus Pachyuromys; species Pachyuromys duprasi. Next base: position 50,665,941 of record CM053763.1, on the reverse strand, counting down.
CTAATCAAAAAGATGAGGAGGGGCACTTCCTTCTCATCAAAGGAAAAATCTACCAAGAAGACATCACAATTCTGAATATCTATGCCCCAAATATAAGAGCACCTACGTTCATAAATGAAACATTATTAAAACTTAAATCACACATCAATCCCAACACCTTAATAGTAGGAGACTTCAACACCCCACTTGCACCAAGGGACAGATCATCTAGACGGAAGCCGAATAGGGAAATAAAGGTACTTACAGAAGTCTTAAATTAAATGGACCTAGCAGATGTGTACAAAACTTTTCACCCTAGATCAAAAGAGTGCACCTTCTTTTCAGCACCTCATGGAACCTTCTCCAAAATAGACCATAGTTGGTCACAAAACAAGCCTCAACATATACAAGAAGATTGAAATAATCCCCTGTATTTTATCTGACCACCATGGACTAAAGCTGGACCTCAACAACAATGGAATTAGGAAAAAGCCTACATGCACATGGAAACTGAACAACTTGCTGCTTAATGACAGCTGGGTTAAGGAAGAAATAAAGAAATTAAACATTTCCTAGAATTCAATGAAAATGAAGGTATAACATACGCTAATTTATGGTACACAATGAAAGCAGTGCTCAGAGGAAAATTCATAGCACTAACTGCCTTCAAGAAGAAATTTGTGACATCCCATACAAGAAAATTAATGGCCCAACTGAAAGACATAGAAAAAAAAAGCAAACACACCCAAAAGGAGCAGATGGTTGGAAATAACAAAACTCAGGGCTGAAATCAATCAATTAGAAACAAATAAAACTATTCAAAGAATCAATGAAACCAAGAGCTGGTTCTTTGAGAAATTCAAAAAGATGGACAAACCTTTAGCCAAACTAATTAAAAGGCAGAGAGAAACTATCCAAATTGGCAAAATCAGAAATGAAAGGGGGGGCATAACCATGGACATTGAGGAAATCCAAACAATCATGAGGTCCTACTAAAAAGGCTTATATGCCACAAAATTTGAAAATCTAAAAGAAATGGACAATTTTCTTGATAGATTCCATCTACCTAAATTAAGTCAAGATCAGGTGGAAAGATTGAATAGTCCTATATCCCCCAAAGAAATAGAAGCAGTCATCAACAGCCTCCCTTCCAAAAAAAAAAACCAGCCCTGGGCCAGATAGATTCAGTACAAAATTCTCCCAGACCTTCAAAGAAGTGCTAACTCCAATTCTTTCTAAACTATTCCACAAAATAGAAACAGAAGGAACATTACCAAACTCATTCTATGCAGTCACAGTGACCTTGATACCTAAACCACACAAAGACCAAACAAAAAAAGGGAACTTCAGGCCTATCTCTCTTATGAACATTGATGCAAAAATACTCAATAAAATACTGGCAAACCGAATACAAGAACACATCAAAGATATCATTCACCATGACCAAGTAGGCTTCATATCAGGCATGCAAGGGTGGTTCAACATACGGAAATCCATCAATGTAATCCACCACATAAACAAACTGAAAGAGAAAAACCCCATGATCATCTCCTTAGACACCAAAAAAGCATTTGACAAAGTCCAACACCCATTCATGTTTAAAGTCTTGGAGAGACTAGGAATACAAGGCACATACCTAAACATAGTAAAGGCAATATACAGCAAGCCTATAGCTAACACCAAACTCAATGGAGAGAAACTAAAAATCAATCCCACTTAGATCAGGGACCAGGCAAGGTTGCCCATTGTCTCCATATCTCTTCAACATAGTATTTGAAGTCCTAGCTAAAGCAATAAGACAACTAAAGGAGATCAAGGGAATACAAATCAGAAAGGAAGAGGTCAAAGTTTCACTATTTGCAGATGTTATAATAGTATAAATGAGCAACCCCAAAAATTCAACCAGAGAACTCCTTCAACTGAAAAACACCTTCAGCAAAGTGGCTGGATACAAAATCAACTCAAAAAAATCAGAAGCCCTCCTGTATACCAAAGACTAAAGGGTCAAGAAAGAAATCAGGGAAATAGCACCCTTCACAATAGCCACTAATAACATAAAGTACCTTGGAGTAACTCTAACCAAGCAAGTGAAAGACCTGTTTGAAAAAAACTTCAAGTCTCTCAAGAGAGAAATTGAAGATGATATCAGAAGATGTTCCTGGATTGGTAGGCTTAATATAGTGAAAATGGCCATCCTGCCAAAAGCAATTCTGCCAAAATCAATGCAATTCCCAAATACCAATACAATTCTTTACAGACCTTGAAAGAAAGATTCTCAGCTTTATATGGAGAAACAAAAAACCCAGAATTTCTAAAAATGACCTTGTATAACAACAGATCATCTGGAGGTAGCTCCATCCCTGACCTCAAGCTGTACTACAGAGCAATAGTAATAAAAACTGCATGGTATTGGTATAGAAACAGAAAGGAGGATCAATGGAACTGAAAAGAAGACCCAGAAATAAACCCACACACCTATGAATACTTGATTATTGACAAAGAAGCTAAAACCATTCAATGGAAAAAAGAGAGCATCTTCAACAAATGGTGCCTGTTCAACTGGATGTCTACATGCAGAAAATGAAAATAGATCCATATTTATCACCCTGCATAAAACTAAAGTACAAGTGGATCAAAGACCTCAACATAAAACCAGATACTCTAAATTGGTTAGAATAAAAAGTGGGAAAGGCCCTAGAACTCATTGGCACAAGAGACAACTTCCTGAACAGAACACCAAAAGCACAGGCTCTAAGAGCAACAATGAATAAATGGGACCTCATGAAACTTTAAAGCTTCTGTAAAGCAAAGGACACTGTTGTCAGAACAAAATGACAGCCTACAGACTGGGAAAGGATCTTCACCAACTCTATATCTGACAGAGGGCTGATATCCAGAATATATAAAGATCTAAAGAAGTTAAAAATCAATAAATCAAGCAATCCATGGGGAATGGAGCTAAACAGAGAATTCTCTGTAGAGGAAAATATAATGGCAGAGAAACACTTAAAGAGATGCTCAATGTCCTTAGCCATCAGAGATATGCAAATCAAAACGACCCTGAGATTTTACCTTACACCCATCAAAGTGGCTAAAATAAAAAAACTCAAGTGACAACACATGCTAGAGAGGTTGTGGAGAAAGGGGAACCCTCCTCCATTGCTGGTGGAAATATAAACTTGTACAACCATTTTGGAAATCAATCTGGCTCTTTCTCAGACAATTAGGAATAGCGCTTCAAGACCCAGCTATATCACTCCTAGGCATATATCCAAAAGTTGCTCAAGTACACAACAAGGATATTTGCTAACCATCTTTGTAGAAGCTTTATTTGTAATAGCCAGAACTTGGAAATAACCCAGATGCCCATCAACTGAGGAATGGATACAGAAATTGTGGTATTTTTACACAATGGAATACTAGTCAGCAATTAAAAATGAGGAAATCATGGAATTTGCAGGCAAATGTTGGGATCTAGAAAATATCATTCTGAGTGAGGTATCCCAGAAGGAGAAAGACATACATGGTATATACTCATTTATTTAGACCTATAAGATATGATAAACATAATGAAATTTATACACCTAAAGGAGATAAACAAGAAAGAGGACCCAGGGTAAGATGATCAATCCTCACTTAGAAAGACAAATGGGATAGGCATTGGATGTAGGAGAAAACAAGTAACAGGACAGGGCCTCTGAAAGACTGTACCTTGCAGTGTATCAAAGCAGATACTGAGACTCATAACCAAACCTTTGACAGAGTACAGGGAATCATATGAAAGAAGGGGGAGTTAATATGGCCTGGAGAGGACAGGAGCTCCACAAGGACCAAATATATCTGGGCACAGGGGTCTTATATGAGGCTTTCTCCAACCAAGGACCATGTGTGGATATAACCTAGAACCTCTGCTCGGATGTAGCCCATGGTAGCTCAGTATCCAAGTGGGTACCCTAGTAAGGGGAACAGGGACTATTTCTGACATGAACTCAATGGGGCTCTTTGATGTCCCCACCCCTCAAGGGAGGAGCAGCCCTACTAAGCCACAGAGGAGGACTTTGCAGCCAGTCCTGAAGATACCTGATAAAACAGAGTCAGATGAAAGGGAAGGAGGTCCTCCCCTATCAGTGGCCTTGGAAAGGGACAGGGAGGAGAAAAGGGAGGGAGGGTAGGATTGGGAAGGAATGAGGGAGTGGGATACAGCTGGGATATGAAGTTAATAAAATGTAACTAATAATAAAAAATAAATTAAAAAAAAAGAATCCATTTCAGGGGCTGGAGAGATGGCTCTTCCAAAGGACCTGGGTTTAATTCCCAGCATCCACATGGCAGCTCACAACTGACAGTTTCCAAGGGATCAGACACATTCATACTAATGCACATAAAATAAAATTAAATAAATTTAAAAATCCATTTCATATAAAATAATAAATTGATAACACATTCCATCGCACAATTTTGTTTGCCTTTAATGAAACTCTTCTGATCACACTTTGACGTTTCCTATTTAATTCTCACCCCACAGGTATTCAATTATCACTCTATTAACATGAACATCAGTAATGGTGTCTTTAATCCAGCTCACCATGCTATCAATTAGAAGGAGACCATCCCTGAATACGGGGTGGGGATTTGCTAATACATAATTCTTTGAACCTTGAGGCCGCTGACAGTCCTTTGAATAACATAATTTGTAACAATTTTCTCACTTAAAGTGCATCTTTGGAAAAGAAAACTCAGAAAAAATAAGTATAATATGAACATTAAAAATCCTTGGCTATAGTGTCGGTTAATATTGTGATATAAGGCTTAAAAATGTTTTGCATGTATGTACTTCTTCACTTATGTTTTTACGTCCTTTGAGACTGATCTCGCCATGTTGCTCAGGCTGTCTGCAGACGTGTAATCTTCCTGACTCAGTGTCCTGAGTGCTGAGATTACAGGTAAGCAGTATGATGTCTGGACTAAAACATTTATTTCTTATTATCACAGATTATTACAAATTTTTACATGCACTGCACCAGCGGACATATTGTTCAATTTGCATATTGGAAACATAGTGCTGAGTAATCTTACAGGACAACAATTAAAAGAAGCAAAGATGGATTCCATATAATACAGAGCCATAGTTACATGATTAGGGACAAGGGAAGCTTCTGCTGAGAGTGCTAAGCATCACCTGGCTGCGAATAAGCCATTCTCTCTGCATCTGGCTCCTTACTCCTTCAGCCTTCTGTGACCTATTAATCCCCATTTGAATACCAGCCGGAAAGTATTTCCAAAGTCTACCCTCTCAGAATACCTAATTGTCATTAATGAGAAAAATCTAAAAAGCAATTATGACAAGAGGCCAGAAACATTTCTTTCTTCTTTTACAATTAATTACATGCCTATTTTGTGAGAATATTTATTAAGTTTATGTAAAAAGGTTGAATTCATAATTACTCTTTTCTCTCAGCCAATGACTGGAAAACTGAGCCTGGGGGAACATAATGAAGAGAGAAAGTGCCATATTTTTCTATATTGCTTCAATTAGTGGCAACTAAGCCTTTTTTTTGTAATTATAGAAGACTCCTTGAAAACCTAAATACATACATATATAAAACAAACAAACCTTGCCAATCTATTTCATTCTACAGTGAGTTTTTCTTTAAAACCAGCAGCAACTTATGGACAAATGTAAAAATGAAAACAAACCTTACTAGTTGATTCCATTTATTCTACTGTGGTTGTGAAATTTTTTTACAATATTTTGATTAAATAACCAGAAATAAATGGTCTTATCTCTGTAAACTATGAACTAGTGAGAGAGCATTCTCAACTACTACTGTGGTCTGAACAGGTGGAAACTGTACATAGGGTCCTGCCCTTGGCATTTCTTTTTTTATTTATATTTATTTATTTTTAAAATGTATTTTTATTAATTACATTTTATTCACTTTGTAAGATCATATCAGTAAGCTGTTAAAAAGACAGTCTTACCTTCTTGAATGTTGAACTCTGGTTTGTGGATGACTGAATACAATTTTTCCTTAGTTTTTGTGGAAAATTGATTCTAGGGAAGCCCCATAGAAATAAAAAACTAAAGATAATCATGTCCCACACCTAAGAGTTAGTGTAGTTTATAAATGTAAGTTATGCATAATCGTATATAAGTTAAACATGTGATACCAACAACATGAATGTTGTATACATATTATATTATATTGTTTAGGAAATACAGGCCATGAGCACATTTGCAATTGTCTAATACACACACATGTATATGTATATGTACATGTATGGTTGGTTTATTGAAGCCTGCTTTTTGAGACATAGCTGCAGCTATTTTTCTATTCAACATATTCTGCCTCTATTTTGTTTATAAGGTGAAATAAAGTTCAAAATTTTTAAGCTTTTTAAACTTTTAACTTTGCTTTCTAGAAGTACTTATTCATAGCTCACAGTAACAAACCCTGCAAGAGCGCCAAGTTAACCTATGCCAATAGACCCTGGCAGGGGGTCGAGCTGACTTTATATCTTACTATAATTCAATAGTGTCACATCTCATACTTTGTTTATCTACGCTCTTGGCTACACTCTGACTGGACTCTTGTTATCCATACACTTGGTTACCCTTGGGGTGTACTGTGGAAGACCCTAACTACTGCCTCACTTACCTTACCCAGGACCAATCAGCCTAAAAGGTAGCAGCTGGTAATGCTTTGTCTACTTAGCCAAAATAGTGCTTTGAATGGCTAGCCAAAAATGTGTTACTGCCCTCCCCATGTCTTTTATTCAGTTTGGTCTATAAAAAGCCTACTGTAAGAGCAGGATAATGTTAGGCTTACCCTTAGGCTCCTGAGTCCTTACAGTGACTGTGACAGATTTGCTTGGAAAAGGCATTCAAATAAACCATCAATATCTAGCCCAGACCAATGGCTGAGTGGTTTCCTGGGCTCTAACAGGCTGGTTCAACGTAAATGGAAACTTCAGATGCATAGGGCCAAGTGTAGTAGAAAATTAGTCTTGCTACTATAATATTAAAAAATCACATTGAGTGTGATTCAGTAAGTTTGAATGCTCATTCTGCCACTTAATAACTATAATGCTCAGTACATCATTTATCATTAAAACAAACAAGCAAGCAAGCTTGTATTGATGTTGCTCCTTACTGGCTGCGGCACCCAGGAGAGCTGGCTCAGCACCTTGCCTGGGCATCTCAGTAGAGCCTTCCCAGCGGATATGGATGTGAGTTCTAGAGACCTGGTCCAGTCTCATCACCTAGCAATGACAGTGAGCTGGCCCCACCCCTCACCAGCTGTAGCACTTGGGAGAATGGGCTTTCACCTTCCCCGGTGACCCCAGTAAAGGTGACCTAGATGGTGTAAGCCTGGGAGAGCTAGCCCCAAGGTCTAGGGGGCAGGATAGCTGGTTCTGCTGTCTGCTGCAAGCAGAAGAGCTGACTCTGCCCCAGTGTGGGCAAAGTGGAAGAGCTAATGGGCTGACAAACACAACCACCACCTAGGCCCAAATCCAGGGCTTTGAGTTGGCCCACCCCAACATCTACCCCATCTATGAATTCCCAGAGCTATAAATTCCTGTCTCATGGGGTTGGTCATATAAAAGAACTCACTCTGTATGAAACATAAAACAAAGCAGATTCAGAATGATATTAGAGATTTAGGCTACCTTGGTTTAATGATACAGTGAGTTTGGACAATGAAGACCTAAAGAGTGGTTTTGTCAGGCAAGACCCTACTTACCGAAAGAGGGGGACAAGATGGCGGTGCCAGGAGGACTCCGCTTCTGAGCTGCAGAACAACATTTTCGGTACAGTGACCAAGGGACTGAACTCTGGGCTCTAAAACAACAGCGATCCAATTTCCCAGGTGAGAGGAAGCCCCAAGGTGCAGGAACTGGCCTGGTCCATTCCCAGGACACCGAGCCAAAACCCAGAAGAGATCCCTGGTCGTGCAGGCAGCCGGTCGCCAGACCAGAAACACACGCCTGCGTGACCTGATTCCCTTCCCAGGCTGAACGGTGGGCACAAAAAAACACCGTTTATTGGAGTCCCAGTCGAGAGAAAAACCCACAGGGAAGGAAGGAAACAGGACTGACCTAGGTCACCCACCCTTCCCAGGGAAAAGATCTCTCAGACGCCATCTCTGAACTAGCCTCCACCACCAAGCAAGGAGACACACAGAGACGCACTGTGCGCCCAAATCTCCATCACAAAAGAACTGTGTACCCCAGAGTATCAGAGTCTGTGGTTCCTGGTTGGGAGAAAACCCCACTGGGAAGGAAGCAAACAGGGACTGAACTAAGGTACCCAGAATCTCCCTGGCAAAGGTCTTCTAGATAGGCGAGTGCTCATGGTCAGCCCAGAGACCTGCTAGAGCACCACCTAAGCTTCACAGACAGATCTGTGTGACCTAGAGAACCAGACCCTGGGTTTCCCTGTTCCCGAATTGGTGAATCGAGGGTCTGTGGAACCCAAAACAACCGGGGAGACGGGGCACAAAACCTGATTTGAGTCCAATAGGACACAGGTCAACTGCGGTCATCTCCGTGGACTTCTCTTGGGGAATCGATTGCCGGGCATTTCCTCCCAGCTGACAGAAGCAGTTGTGGACGTAGCCAAGCCTGCAGCAGAGGAAGCAGGGGGAAGATACCACACCCAGCAGGAAAGCAGCATAGGAGGTACCCCTAACACCAGTGAAGCAGAGGAGGCAGCCTGCAGTGCACACAGCAACTTGCAAGGAGCACAGGCAAAAGGTTCCAAGCACAGAACTCCAGCATTCCCCCACAGCCTTGTCTTAGGGGGTAGTTGCTGAGGAAGCAGATAGCGCTTCCCAACTCAGGGAGCAGAGTGCAGCCTGCCACAGGCTCCCAACTTCCAGTGCAGAACTCTGGGCCAGGTGCGGAGAGTCCACAACTGAAGATGTGCCACGCCCACAGCGCCAGCCGCAGACCTCAGAGTCCAGGCTGGTGACCCCGCTTCAGTCTGTAGACCACCGGGTATTCAGGAAACCTGATCAGGAACAACTGAAGCAACAACACACACTCTCCAACCTCTGGTCCCCACCGATCTTCCTGAAGAATTCTACAGACACCACAGTAAGACGATTCCAGTCCAAAGGTCAGACTTGAGGAAGAAACAGAGAAGATTATATATAAGCAATGACCAAAGGACGTCGTAAGAACTCACCCAACAAAAAACAGGACACCATGGCACTACCAGAATCATTGAAAACTAATGGATATTTTAATTCAGCAGAAATTCAGGGAAATGATTTTAAAGCTATGATTATCCAGTTAATTCAGGAACAAAAAGAGGAAACTAACAGAGCTCTCAAAAAAATTCAAAAGAATATAAAGGCCCACACAGAGGAACAATTAGAAACATATAGAGAGAAAACAAAAGCAGAAATAGGAGCAACCTTCAATCAGATGAAGAAAATGGTGCAAAGCATGAAAACAGAATTAGAATCTATAAAGAAAACCCAAACAGAGAAAAACCTAGAACTGGAGAACTTAGAGAAAAGATCAGAAACCACAAAGGTAAGCATCACCAATACAATACAAGAGATGGAAGAGAGAATCTCAGGAGCTGAAGATACACTTGCTGAAACTGTTTCCTCACTCAAACACAAACTAAAATCAGAACAGTTCCAAACACAAAACATCCAAGAAATCAAGGACACCATGAAAAGACAAAACCTAAGAATAATAGGAATAGATGAAAAAGAAGACTCCAGGCTCCAAGAACCAGAAAATATTTTTAAGAAAATCATAGAAGAGAATTTCCCTAATTTAAAGAAAGAGATGTCCATAAACATTCAAGAAGCCTACAGAACACC
>CM053763.1:50626000-50655620 GCA_028658305.1 Pachyuromys duprasi | reverse complement strand
ATAGACAAACCCTTAGCCAAACTAACAAAAAGGCAGAGAGAAACAATCTAAATCAACAAAATCAGAAATGAAAAGGGGGATATAACTACAGACACTGAGGAAATCCAAACAATCATTAGGTCTTACTACAAAAACCTATATGCCACAAAATTTGAAAATCTAAATGAAATGGACGATTTTCTTGATAGATTCCATCTACCTAAATTAAGTCAAGATCAGGTTGAAAAATTGAATAGACCTATATCCCCCAAGGAAATAGAAGCAGTCATCAACAGTCTCCTTGCCAGAAAAAGCCCTGGGCCAGATGGATTCAGTGCAGAATTCTATAAGACCTTCAAAGAAGTGCTAACTCCAATTCTCTCTAAACTATTCCACAAAATAGAAACAGTAGGAACATTACCAAACTCATTCTATGAAGGCACAGTCACCTTGATACCTAAACTACACAAAGACCCAACAAAAAAAGAAAACTTCAGATCTATCTCTCTTATGAACATTGATGCAAAAATACTCAATAAAATACTTGCAAACCAAATCCAAGAACACATCAAAGATATCATCCACCATGACCAAGTAGGCTTCATCCCAGGCATGCAGGGGTGGTTCAGTATATGGAAATCCATCAATGTGATCCACCATATAAACAAACTGAAGGAGAAAAACCACATGATCATCTCCTTAGATGCCGAAAAAGCTTTCGACAAGACCCTACTTACCCTAACTGTGAAAGCATAGAAGACAAATCTTACACCACTGTTTGGTGACTTAAGAATTATGTGATCCATATTACCTGTAATGCTGGACATTTTACTGGGAACTGCAGTTAAGGTACTGAAAAACATAAATGGAATGGTAGCAATTAAATATTGGTACTGCAGAAGGCAGGTCCAGATCTCTATTACTGAATAAAAAGTAGATGCAGTTACAGTGGGCACTGGAGTTCTCAATAATCACCAGAGTACCCTAATTTGTACAGTCCTGTGCAAATTATTCATAGTGTTCACAGAAATAAAAAAGACAGGGAGCATTCTAAGTTCTACTTGCTATATTAGTAGAATGTTTCTGAGCCATGTTCATAAAAATCCAGCTATAATCATAAGAGCAGACAACATTAGTCTTCCACTTAATCCCAGAGTTGAGCTAGTTTTCAGGTTCATAACTGATTGAATGGGGTAATTGAATTCCCTAGAGGAAGGAACTTGGAACATCCCAAAGATGTTTAGTATTGCTAATTCTCCCAGTTTTCCCAACAAGGGCATCTGTCCTGTGAAAAGTTATCCATTCATTGATTAAAAGAAAACAATCAGTTCTTTCAGGGATTATCAGACAATAAGTCTGAAATGCTCCCTCCGAGATTCCAAAATACCATTTTTGTCTATGGCTCACAGAGGTCAGGTGATAACTGAAGTTTTCATTTAGATTTTTCTGAATCCGTTCTGTGACTATTTTCTAAGTTTTTGAAATACAGATTAAGTGAGAAGTACTCATAAATGCGGGTGTGGCGATTTCCCTCACATCCTCAGTCAACACAGATACTTAGCCTGAGTGGAAGACAGGTGGAACTTAGAGAAAGAAAGTGTCATCACGAACTTTGCCAAGTAGTAGGTCCAGTTGCAGCTGCTGTAACATACATGATTTCTTCATATGAACAAATCAACATATTTCCTGACCCTTGGAATGCAGTTCATGATTTGACAAATTATTTGCCTTTACGATCTTCACTAAGGACCACAAGAAATGGTTTGCTTTTAGCTAGCCAGGCAACATTCATTCACTATCCTGTGTGAGAGGTAAATGTTATTTTTATTTCCTTAGATAATAGGAGCTGTACCCAAGCTGTATGAATAAATGGTTTGGGCTGAGCCCAGAACAATTCTGTGTCTGTGCTAATTATCCCTGAACCTAGGCCTGGAAGCTTCTAGCCTCCATACAATCTAATCCTGGACCTTGAAGGCTTCAGCTTCCAGCCTACATCTGCTAACCTAGGCCTAAATTGGTTTCAGTCCCAGAGACTCACTGCTGAATAAGCTCATCCTTTCTAGTTCTTTCTGAACTCTGGCTGGCTGGTTCAACTCAGCTGTTCTGGCTCAAAACTCCTCCCTAAGCTGACTGATTCAAACTGGCTTCTATTAGCTTCTCACTAATTTCTCTGCTTTGAAAACCTGCCTCTGAATTCCAAGAACTGCACTATACTGAGTGCACAAACTGAACAGAACTGAATGAAACTGCACAAACTCAAATGAACTCAATTGACCTAAGCTGATCTGCACTGCACTATACTCCTAAACTCTATCGTACTGTTTCCAGAGACTTCCACTCTCTCTCTCTCTCTGCTGTGCTCTTAAACACCCTCTCTCTCTCTCTCTGACCCCTCTTCTATATAGATCCCTGAGACTTGAGGGGAGGGATTTCACATAGGCATCTCACTTAGGACTAAGTGCTCTGCAATCTCTCATTATCTGCACATTGTCCAGCTGTGGTTCTCCATTAATGATTATCTACTTCAAGGAAAAGTTTCTTTAAAGAAGTACAGATCTATAGGTACAGCAATATGGCATTAGGAGATATTTTATTGCTACCTACCTTTAGCAGCATATTAGTAGTAGATTTTTTTCCTCTAGGGGCCATGACCTATCTAGTCTCACATTTTTGACCACTCTATCATTGTCAGGAATGTGTTCCATCTCATCGAGTGGGCCTTAAATTCAATTAAGAAAATGTTTGGTTACTACCATACATTTGTGCTACTATTGTACCAGGATATCTTAGAGGGGAATCACTGCTGCAGGTTACAGGGTTTGTAGCCAGGTGATATGCATGGCTATTTTTCTCCTCCAGTAACGTGGAAAGCACCTTCAAGGACTAGGAATGCTAGTTAGTAGGAGTCAAGCTTCTTGTTGGGTACCAGCTCAGTTTCTCCATGTTCAATAATGTAATAAGTGCTATCTTCAGCAACAGGTTTTTATCACTAGGATGTGGAGAATACTCTATAGTACAGGTATATTTTTAAGTGCAAAATGTTTAATTTCTATTTTCTACAAGAATTTCTTGGGGGACATTTTCATGACAGTCAAAGTTAAATATTTGTGGTACTGAAAGGTATAAAACATGGATTAAGTTGATAATAAACACAATTTTATAGAGGAAACCTCTACCATATTTTAAAAAATATTAAACTAATACACATTTAAAAAAACAAAACAGGTAACAAAGTTCACTGCAAAACATTGGGAGGGAAAGTTGAAAGGGCAAATTTGTATAGGCTAGTCATCTATACAAGAAAAAATTTTAGACACCTAAAACATAGACTTTTAAAATTATGAACTTTTCTAGTTCTCACCATTTGCTTGCAAATTTCATGTTTTCCTTGTTCTTAATAGCTGAGTAGTATTCCATTGTGTAAATGTACAACAACTCCTGTATCCTTTCCTCTGTTGAGGGACATCTAGGTTGTTTCTAGATTCTGTCTATTACGAATAGAGCTGTTATGAACATGGTTGAGCAAATGTCTTTGTTGTACAGTTGAACACATTTTGGATATATGCCTAGAAATGGTATAGCTGTATCTTGAGAGAACACTATTCTTAATTTTCTGAGAAAGTGCCAGATTGATTTCCAAAGTGATTGTAAAAGTTTATACTCCCACCAGCAGTAGAGGGGGGTTTCCCTTTTTCCGCATCCTCTCCAGCATGTGTTGTTACTTGAGTTTTTGATCTTAGCCATTCTGAGAAAAGATCATCTTGAGTGAGGTAACCCAGAAGCAGAAATACACACATAGTATACACTCACTCATAAGTGGATATTAGCCACATAATACAGGATAAACATACTAACATCTATACTCCTAAAGAAGCTAAACAATAAGGAAGACCCTAAGGAAGATGCTCAGTCCTCATTCAGAAGGACAAATATGATAGACATTGGAAGCAAGAGAAGACAGTGAACAGGACAGGAGCCTACCACAGACAGCCTGGGAAAGACTCTACTGATCAAGGTAGTGAAGCAGAAGCTGAGACTCATAGCCAAACTTTGGGCAGAGTGCAGGGAATCATATGAAAAAAGGGGAAGATAGAAAGACCTGGAGAGGCCAGGAGCTCCAAAAGAAGACCAATAGAGCCACAAAAACTGAGCCCTGGGGACCCTGAAGAGAATGATGCCCCAACCAAAGACAATGCATGGAGAGGTCCTAAAACCTTGGCTCAGATGTAGCCCATAGACTCAGTATCCAAGTGGGGTCCCTCGTAAGGGGGGCAAGGACTTTCTCTGGCATGATTTCAGTGGCCAGTGGCAGATTCTCTGTTCACCTTACACTGCAGGGTGCAGCGTTGCCAGTCCACAGATGAAGACAATGTGACCAGTCATTGCCAGTCCACAGACAAAGACAATGTGACCAGTCCTGATGAGATGTGATAAGCTAGGATCAAATAAAATGGGAGGAAGACCTCCCCTAACAATGGACTAGGGGAGGGGCATAGGAGGAGAAGAGAGAGGGGAGGTAAGATTGGGAGGAGAGGAGAGAGGGGGGTCACAGCTGGGACACAAATTGAATAAATTATATGTATATGTATGTATATGTATATATATGTATGTATACGTATATATATATCTATATAAATTTAAAAGACAAAAAATATGAAGGTAGAAAATGGCAAATGCTGAAAATAGAGACCCCAAAGTGGTCAGAAAATTTAACTTTGTCTCCTTAGTCATTTGAGGGAAAAAAAAAGCATAAATAGACCCAACAGAAAGGTTCTCTTTGCAGATCATACACTCAAGGCACCCTCTCTGTTCACTGAAGAGTCCCTGACAAACTTGAATACATATGCCACTAAGTGAAATGCATAGGGTTCTGTCAAAGGGCACAGCATGGCCACTGGAGGTAGGGAAACACATAAGAAAGCAAGGCAGACTGGGAATTCCCAGCCTTCTGGGACCTTGACTCCTTGTCTTTGACAGAGTGACTGGATCTATACAGTGGTTCCTGCTAGTATAACATGATTCATGTTTTACACCCTGAAAAATAGAGACGTGGGAAACAGGAAACAAAATGTCTTTAAAGACGATTGAATGAAATATTTTATAATACTTACTAAGAGATGTTTAGAAAATTTATATTTTTATTCAAATTATTATAAATGGATCTTTCTTTATCTAAATGATATTCCTTATTGAGTTTGGATTTCTTAGGGAAAAAAAAACTTATACACTTCTCTTGCCTAGATTAACACTGGATTAACAGAGTGCTCATGTGAGGAGGCACCTGCTTTGTAAGGGGCTCTAGATGCTGGCACCTAGAGGACCACTCAGTAATGACCTTGGCTTCTGAGGTACATGTCTTATCATTCTATATTGCACTTAAAAATGTTCCTGACATAAAAAGTAGTCATGTCCTACTGAGGTTGCTGAGAATTCAAGGATCTAACGGCCTGCATCCTTAGGGTTGCTCTGCCTCTCCTTGATTCAGAACAGCTTCCATAAAACAGTTTTTTTAATGAGCGCCACTGCTTTCTACATCCAGATAAGGTTAAAGTACATGGCAGAAAATAGCAGAAAAAATTCTATAAGCTCCTCCCCTGGTCTTTCAGCTTCTGATGAAAGACCCCAAGCTCTGACTGTTTGAAAATGTGTTTCTATATGCTACGATTTTGTACTTTCAGCTTTAACGCCCATTTGGCTTTTGGTACTGTGTTGTGACCAGGTAACTGCAAACCCTCTCCTGAATTGCCTATTGTGTAACATACTGAAGGCAAATGTACTTGGAAAGGTGGCACCTGATAGTTGTCAATGACAGTGATGACGAAGAAGGACACTGTACAAAAAGAATAGAATGACTGGACAGAGTATACAAAATAGGTCAATTGCAAGAAAAATAAGGACAGCCATGTTACAGTGAAGAACTGGAGCAAACAGAGCAGCTTCTATCTCAATTGCACATCTGAATGTATCTGGGTCTCGGGCTTTTTTCTTCCCTGGGAGTAGACACAGTTTTATATCCCACTTCTGGATAATCCTCAACAACTGCAGAGGCAGCAGCTCTGAGCATGTCTTTGAAGTCTGTACTAAGGAGGCATTGCTAGCCTAAAAGTGTGCTGTGCCGTCATTAGAGGAAGATGTTAAAATCAGGAACCCAAAGCATATTTACAGCAGGCTAAGCTATTTAGTTATTTTTTTTTACACATTAAAAGAATATCAAGCTAACCTCAAAAATTTAGCTAAAAGGATCTCTGCTGGTTTTCTCTCAAGTTTACCAGGCTCTGGGCAAATATTTTGTTGTGTTCATCATGTCAGTTTTTAAGTGTTTTCCTTTTACCAAAAATTTAAAGGACCAACTTTAAACATACAATATTTTGTTTAATACAAGAAATGGATTTTTGGAGTAAATTAACATTGTACTTAGGGGGGGGAGTTTTCAGTATTCTCCAGAATTGAAAGAGCTTGACTGCACATGTGTCCTACAGTCTTAAATTCTCATTCCAATACATTTCTCTAGCACATATTTTGCTATTTGATATCAGGTTTTGTACATAGCTTGATGTACTGGGCATTCAGATGAATCATCTGTATCTCTGTATGAAAGCCTGTTGTGGAGCAGGTACTGCTGTGGTTAGGGACAGCTCCACACCACAGCTGCCAGCAAAGGGCTGAACAGAGGAATGAAGAACAGCTCCTGGAATAGACTAATGTCCCTGTGAGAGGTTCAAAAATTTGGAGTTAATTCTTGGGACTGGGGCAAAGTCACCAGGGCACAGTTCTTTTAGAGCAAGGGTCCAGCAGTCTCCCACCCAGATTAACCTTGGGATGTGACTAGGGTCACGTAGCCCCTAAGGAAGCATATGTAATGTGTTAACTCCCTCCCCCGTTGCTACAACCTAACCTGCACATAACAGGGCAGGTATCCCCAGATGGCCAGATCTGATCATTTGCAGTTTTGGTGCCTGAAAACAAACCAATCATTTTAAGGTCAACTCCCCTAGGGACCCTTTCACCCAATCCTATAGTGCCAAGACTTACACTTCCCTACTTTCGTTTTTGCCCCCTTAAAAACCCTGTTCCCCCAGAGCTGGGGGTCGCTTGCCTCGTTGTTCTTGCAAAAGGCAGCCACCCAGTTTGTAATAAAGGCCCTCATGTGTTTTGCATCGCACTCAAAGCCTGTTGGTCATTTGGGGACTTGCGATCTGGGTATTTCACCTGCACTTCTCCTCACCTGAGCAACATTTCTGTGGCCTGAGGCTCCCTTTCCTGTTCTGCTCTCATCCTCTCAACTCTTAGGACCCTCCATGTATACTTCCTGAAGCAACATTCCTACTAATTGCTTGCACATCATGCTGTCTATCTCTTGTAGAACCTGAGCTGTCACTCATGGAGGCTAAGGAAGTAAATAACAAAATGGTGCTTAGGGGCCAGATCACTCACTGTCTAGTTGGCAAGTCACGGTGGGAAATGCGAGGCATGAAAAGCACCTGCCTGAAAAAGCAAAGCAATTGTTGATGATTCTGGACTGGGAACTTTAAAACGGTCTCCAAACAATACCCTTGCAGATGTTATGAGTAAAGCATTTGAGAAACATAGAGTGAAAAATACCTGTAACACAGCAGAGTTGACTTTATCACTGTCTTGTATTGATTACTTATAGAAATATGCTTAATAAGCTGAGGACAAGTAAAAATAGCCAACACTAAATATAAATGCCCTCATGAGGCCCCTGTGGAAGTCTACAGAGGATCTCTGTCCTCCTGCAGTGGAAGAACAGATGTTCTTGGGAGCATCTAGGGTAGCATATTTAGAGCAACAGGACTTCATTAAGTGCAGATTAGAAAGTTCTAAAGATCCTCGTAGGATGGCAGCTTTAATGGGGAGAGCTAGAGTCTTATTAGATGAAACAGTAGCATCTGAGTCAGCACCATCGAGATAGAGTAATAGACTCATCTTCACTGGACTGGAGAAAACACTTCACCTCTCTGACATCTGGAGTCTCTTTTATCAGAGCCATTGCTTCAGAGAATCTGTGATCATCAATTGTTTCCCTAATTATTTGTCATATAACCTATTCCCCACCTTTTTGGTTTCTAGAACTTCTTTCATTTCCTTGATACCAACTAAACCTGCACAGAGATTTCTAGTCAGGATGGCTACTATCAAGAATAAAAATGACTACAAATGCTGGAGAGGATGATAGGGAAAGATCGCTTACACATTGCTGGGCATTGTAAATGGATACAGTAAGTATGAAGTCAGTATGAGAGTTACTCCCTTAGTTACTTTCTTGCTACTATGACAAAACATTCCTATAAAAAGAAAGTTAAGGGACAAATTAAAAAAAAAAAAACCACAACATTTACAGAAAAAGGTCTCCACGGGCAATCATTGAGAGTTGGTTGGCATGTGGAGAAACTGAGACAGGAAGACCTGTCCACTCTTGGAGGCACGGTTCAGGGAACAAGGTATTTTAGCCTGCACGCATTAGTTCACTGATCTTTGCTCTCTGCTGGAGATATAATGTAGTGGCCTCAAGTTCCCAAAGCCTTGACTTCTCTGCTGTGATGGATATAATCTGAAAATCTGAACAAATATCCTCCTTACATTGTATTTGTTGGGGTATTTTTCACAGACACAGGAAAAGAAACTGGCAGTTTCATCTCTTTAAAAATGTTTTCTGGTAAAATTGACCTGCTCTAATTTTTAAAATTGATTTTTTGTTACTACATAAATAAGTTTTATTGTGAAATCTTCATGTACATACTAGATTTTGTTCATATTCCTCTTCATTTGCTGGATATTTTTTCACGTATGTCACGTGTCCTTATTTGAGCTAAGTGTAAAGGCTGGTGTGTTAATAGGTCAGCTGTAGAAGAGAAAGAAAAAGGCTCTAGTATGTGGGTGTTATGAAGTACCAACAGTCTTATTAGAGAACTGTGCTTTAAGACAGGTCCTGGAGAACACAGAACTCAGCAAGACCCTCATGATTAATTGGTGTCAACTCCTGGAAGAAGATGGGAGAGTGACTAGGACAGTCCTCAGACCTGGTCTGACCAGTATTATTACTATAGCTCACCAGTGAGACTTTAGGAAAATAGTACGCAGATGGGAGATTTACAAATGTAGATTTAAAATTCTGATCAGAGTATATAAATTTATGCAGAATGGATGCCAATCTTCACTCACAGGTTTTCCTAAGGACTGTACTGTATTAAATATTAATCAGTCTGCATTCAAAATTTATGCAGATCACATTTATATTTCAGAGATAAACATATTGATTATCAATGATAAATGATATATGCGGATGTGGAAAGCAAAATATTGAACTAGCTAGTGTTTTCATGCACTTTGAAACACTCACTTTAGAGAACCGTAATTTCAGGCAAGTTTTTAGGGATCTATTGGTTACACGTACTCCAAGCTCTGCCTCAGGGAAGGAAGGCAATTCCTGGGAGTTCTTGTTGGAGTACCCAGACAATTCATACAATGGCTGGACTTCAAGTTTAATGTATAGACTGCTACTAGCTGTACCTGAGATCTGGGGTAGAAAAGGGCGCTGTGAGGGGGTGAGGTTCCTGCAGAGGTGGAGACATCTCTGTTGTTTGGCTCCTTCATCTGCCAGGCTTTGTATTGTAAATGGCATTAGTGGCAGAAGATGGAATGTAACATCATGGTGAATTCCAGTGACTGAGTCATAGTACAAGTTATGGGGATTTTTACGTCAAGGCCATTATACCTGCAGTGGAGAACGATGCTCCATTTAAGAATGACCTCATGGCACGAGACCATGGCACTGATGGAATACTCAGTCATGTGGCACAAAGGGAGTTTGCCTGGAAGGGTCAATAGGAATTGTCTTAGACTCACAATGTCATACAGTCAGAAATGCATTACAAATTCTAAGTGGTACATTTCAGGTCAAGTCCAAGCCTGAGAGTGATGTATATAACTGTATCTCAGCACTGGGGAGGACACAGGTGGGTCAAGGCCCCCAGTGATTGGTCTCTTTCTTAAGTGCATTCCTTTGATTTTTTGAAGAAAGAAAAGAAATTCAAGCTTGATTATAGCTCAGTGGTTTTATGATGTGATTTCACATTGAAAGGAGTTAAGCAAAGATAATAACTAAAGAAAGATGAGTGATGTTTTCAAGCAGGGAACCTGGTCACCCACTGTGTTAAAGGTACAGAATACATCATCCATCACAGTATGAATAGGTTAGTGTTAGAAATAAGATGAGGCTTACAACAGGTTTTCTATGAAAGGGGTTTATTAGGAGAGAGGGGGAGCGAGAGTGGGCCATGATGGGGGAAGAGAGAGATAGAGGAGAGGAGGAAAAAGGAGGGGTGCCCCATAGAGAGAGAGTAAGAGAGAGGAGAGTAAGAGTAGAAGTAAGAGAAGGAGTAAGAGGAGTAAGAGAGTAAGAGAGAGAACATGTGTCTGGTTGTCCTTTTATAGGTCAGGTAATTACTAACCACGCCCCCAGGTGTGGCCACCTGGCTGGGCGATACAAAATGATGTCATAAGTTGCTAGGTAACCCAGAAGCAGGTTGTTTCAGAATACTAACAGTAAGTTCATCCTTTGGTTTGCTTTTAAAATATATTCTTCTTATTATTATTATTACTATGTGAATGTGTGTATGTGTGCATATGTGTGTGTGTGTGTGATGGCTCACACATGTGAGCCTGTGCTTGTGTAGGTTAGGGAACAACCTTTACAAGTCTGTTTTCTATATTTGCATGGGTCCTGGAAACTGGACTCAGACACCAAGCTTACCAGTAAGCATATTTATTGACTGACCCATCTTGCCAGTCCCTTGTCTGTTCTTCGATTTTTGTTGGAACTTCCTTAATTTGTCTTCATAGTGGTTGATGCTCTTGAACAACCCTGTATTTGTTTTTTTAAGAAAAA
This sequence comes from Pachyuromys duprasi, assembly GCA_028658305.1. Classification (NCBI taxonomy): domain Eukaryota; kingdom Metazoa; phylum Chordata; class Mammalia; order Rodentia; family Muridae; genus Pachyuromys; species Pachyuromys duprasi. Next base: position 50,644,732 of record CM053763.1, on the reverse strand, counting down.
AATCAAGATAAAGTGTTGGTAATAGTGAAAATTGATAGGCAAAAAAAAATCCCTAATTATTAATTTGTCACAACTATTTGCTTACAAACTGAGAGGTTCAAAAATTTGGAGTTAATTCTTGGGACTGGGGCAAAGTCACCAGAGCACAGTTCTTTCAGAGCAAGGGTCCAGCAGTCCCCCACCCAGATTAACCTTGGGATGTGACTAGGGTCACGTAGCCTCTAAGGAAACCTATAGAATGTGTTAACTCCCTCCCCCGTTGCTATAACCTAACCTGCACATAACAGGGCAGGTGTCCCCAGATGGCCAGATCTGATCATTTGCAGTTTTGGTGCCTGAAAACAAACCAATCATTTTAAGGTCAACTTCCCTAGGGACCCTTTCACCCAATCCTATAGTGCCAAGACTTACACTTCCCTACTTTCATTTTTGCCCCCTTAAAAACGCTGTTTCCCCAGAGTTGGGAGTCGCTTGTCTCTTTGTTCTTGCAGAGGGCAGCCACCCAGCTCGAGTTTGTAATAAAGGCCCTCAATGTGTTTTGCATCAGACTCAAAGCCTGTTGGTCATTTGGGGACTGGAGCTCCTCCCCTCTCTCTTTCTTTTCTACTTCCTTCGGAGACTGTCTCTTCGACCCCTTCTGCTTCTCCTAATAAACCTCCCAGGAGGAACCGTGGTGTAGTGTGATTGTGAACCCGCTGTGCAACTTTCATCCTGCACGATTTCTAACAGTTGATGCTCTTCGACAACCCTGTATTTTTTTTTAAGAAAAAAATCAAGATAAAGTGTTGGTAATAGTGAAAAATGATAGGCAAAGTAATAATAATAATCCCTAATTATTTTGTCACAGCTATTTGCTTAGAAACCAGATACTGGAACCTTTTAGAATGTAGAAGCTAAGCTCTTCCACCACTTGCTTACTTGCTTTCTTTCTTTTTTCTCCCTCCCTTCCTTATTTAGTCCTTTCCTCTCTTCCTCATTTCCTCTTACTCTCTCTTTCCTTCCCTTCCTCTCTTTTTCACTTTCCTTCTCTCTATTCCCATCTCCCTCCCTTCCTCTCTCTCCTTCTTTTCTTTCTTCCTTTTCTTTTATTTATCATTGCCATTTAGTTTCTTAAAATGAGGCAGAATGTCTTGCCAACCCTCCTGATTCTAGGACCTCACTTGGGATTTTAATACTTTTGGTGAGTTCAGTGACAGCAATTCACCTTCAAGGTTATTTCTATTTCAGGTTCTAAAGTTCACACTATTTCTGGGGCATTACCTAATCAGCATTCATGCTGATTTTCTATAAATTTGGATTCCTTTAAGTACTTTAATTTGTTTTGCAATGGTATTGCAATTACAATATGTTAAAATTATCTGAGAATATTTTTTCTTCTCAATCTATCTTCTAATTCTACTGAAATATTCTATAAAATATATTTACTATGTAAGGTGTAATGGTAATTTTATATTAAATTCACTGACAGAAGTACTTAATGCCTTATCATTTTCTTCAGCTGGACCAAAATTTAGACACAGTACTTCCAGTCTCCAGGCTCTTTCCTCTTCAAAGCCTATGGGGACTTCTTTCATCTGTAAATACCACAGTGCATAGTACCAATCACCCAGTTTCTGCATGGAGTAGTTCAAACTTTAGGAGATACTTGCTCTTTGCGTGAGGACAGAAGCCTAACTTCAGTTGTCTTCCTTCAAAATGAAACAAACAAACAAAAACACATTTTATCATGAAACTACCAGAAATACATTATTTTTTGGAGAGGAAAGAATGAAGCATTTTCTAGAGCTCTTTAAGTATTTTAAGCCTTCCTTTTCTTTCCTTTTTGTTTTTTCTTTTGCCTTTTTTCCTCTCTCCCTTTCTATGTTTGGATCTTTATTTTGAATTGTATATACTTGGTCATTTTAAATAAAAACATATATATTAAGATCTTTTATCTCAGGAAGAATTAGGGCATCCTACCCTTGTACATGGTACTTGCTTTTCTTCAAGGGCTAAACTGTCTGAGGCCCAAATACTACTTCAAGCAGTATTTGTTGAATAGTTCTGTTTTACCCACAGTAGACTAAATGTTATAATAATGCCTACCAAACATATACGGATTTTTGTGCTTACGAAGTTTGTAATCTTGCACTAGTCAACTAATCACAAAAATAAATAAAGAAAATACGTGGTAAGTATGAGAGTAGGAAATGGAGTACTCTTTGACTGTAAGCCTGTGGGATAAACCACGCTCAGGGGTGTAATTTGTAGTGATTAAGTGAGGGTGGAAAGACTGTTGGGAGCCTCTGTTCTAGCAGCTGCTTTAATATTTAAATCTCAGTGGAAAGACTGATTTTTACCAGGTCTTCTTTGGAGTCAGTAAAGAATTTCCAAGTCTATCTCCTTTTGTTTGTGACAGCAGGTGGGCTAGCTTGTCAAAATCACACCTCTTGTCTCACCTCCTTGTGAATTTAACTCATTGTGCTGACGGGCTTTTACTCTGGTTTAAAAGCAGTCTGAAATAAAGCAAGGTGTCTAGTCTGGTCTAGTCTAGTCTCTACTAGAGCCTCTCAGAAAGGTCTCATGTGTTGTATGTTAGTTTATTAATTTTAATTCTCACTCCCGGCTCAAGAACCATTCGACTCTGCTGGTGGGCTCTGGCAAAAGACCCAGAAAGAACATCTAGATTATAGGATACATGCCATCATGCAGGAAATGAGATAATATTGGAGAAACAGAGAAACGGCCTCTGGACAGATAAGTAAATGGGTAAGGTTGTGTGACGTGAGGCTTGGACAGGATACATGGGTTATACAAAAGTTCATATATATGTGAACAAAAAACACAACCACAACATCGCAACAGTAAAAATTTCCAAATTGTGAGTGATTCACAAAGATATTGGAAAATCAAAACATATCTCCATAGCTGCTGCTGAAGAAAAAACAACGAGATATGTGTTTACATAGCATTAATCCCATTAGTTGAGAATAAGACCACTGCCACAATTTAAAGAAAAATTTGAAGCAAGCTTCAATTAAATATTGGCCAGGTCCATCTCTGGGTTTCCAGAAAATGGTCCGGAGTCATGGTTTTGCCAGAGCTTAAAAAGGCAGAACCCAGAATTCAACACATTTCCCATCAGGTCCAATCAGGGTCAAGCTAATTCCTGACATTATCTCCTGGCTTTGAACCTCCTACCTACATGCAGTCTGAGGCAAGCTTACATGCTAACGTATTTCCTGGCTACGTACCTTCTGCCCACCTGTGATGGAGCACATCTGGTGTAATTGGTCAAACAGCCTTGTCTAGGGAAGTGAACTTCTGTGGCTTGTTACCTCCCATAAACCCGTAGCCTCTAGCATTCCAGTATCTGTCTTGGGCAAGGGGCTCACAGATCAAAGGCATTTTTGTTTCATGGATCACCTAGGCATAGTAATTAAAGCTTAAAACATAACTTTGGCAAGAGAGAAGAGAAAGCATTTCCAGCTTGGTTTCCAACAAGACAATGAGAGAGGGGAAAGCTGAAGTCGAAGGTAGTGTTACACCTCCTGCTGTCATTTTGGCATCACATAGTACTGAATAGCTTTAAACTGAGCATGATAGGGCCAGGTGTGCTTTCTGTAATGCTGCCAGATGGCTGTGGGGTGGATGGAGCAGCAAGACAGCAATGCCATATAGAGGCTGATATGGAAGTCCAAGTAAGAGCCAAAAGGGTCTGAGTGAAGGTAACTGTATTCAGTTTTGTAGACAGCTACAATTTATCCTTCCTTATAATACTATGAGGGAGTAATCCAATAGTGTGGAGCTTTGTTTTAAATGTTCACAACAAGAGACAGGACAAGGCCCTTTTACTGAGTTCTTGAACTTTTCAAAGACTCTTATCAATTGACCTTAAGAGTTTCTTCATTTTTTTTTCCTGTTAGAGCAAAGAATTAACTTCCTCAGCTTAACAGAATAAAGTATGTCCCCACCATAGACGCTTCCTCAATGGAAAACACATATTCATCTGATTGCACTGGTCTTCTGGAGAGCTCAATGAAAAATATTGCACAAAAAATAAAAGGAAATTGGTCAGTTTGCTAATGATCAGTTACTGCCATAAGTTTGGCTATCTTTTTTTGTTCTTGTTTGTGTTTTTGGTTTTTGTCCAGATGCAGTTCTGAGGACACTGAGAAACTGAGAATTTTTTGGCTTTTAAAAATACAAAGCATTGAGATTTTTAAATATATCTGCAACAACTTTTATTGATAAATGAAAGAAAACTAAATATAGCCCCTGCTGAAGTACTTTCATTATTTTATAATAATAAAATTATTCCACCAGACCAGAGTTTTTGCAATTGGATTCTAAACCCTTATGGACCTGTCTTTTCAGCTATCCACCATTATAAAGTTTTCTTGATACTTTAGAGTAGAAACTTATAGCTTTTGCTGCACCTTGTTAATAATATTCCCTCAGCTATAATTCTTATTGTCTCGTTGTCTAAACTGGGCTTGCTGAAGGCATGCCTGCAGTTTTGCAGACTTACGCAGAGATTCTATTCCCTTGCTTAATACACTTATTACCTCCCAGTTCATTGTCCTTTGTTTTTCTTTGCTTGCTCTTTTAACATTTCTCATTAACCAATTTAAAATTATCTAATTCTGCATGTCACACTCATGTGCAATTGTTGTCTAATGTATATGATGAGGTCTGGCCTAATTAGAATTTATCAAGTCCTTTCTCTTCTTATACATGTAAACTCTATGTTCAGGCTGGGGAATGTTCCAGCTTGCTTATCTTTTAGTTTATTTATTCTTCCACTCTGCTTGAGAACTACTTTGTCTTTCCTCTTTCTTTCAACAGTTAACCCTTTTAGCTTTCACTGCTTTCTGAGTGGGTGACTTTATACCTATTTCACCGAGAAAATAACAGACAATAGAGTGAATCCTTTGTTGTAACTCTCTTTTCACAAAAGCTAGTATTTATACCCACTGGGCTTTTCTTTACTCCTTTTGTTCTTGTAAGGCGGTAGTTTAAGCTTTGCCTGACAGTGTATAAATATACTCTTGCCTGGGCTGAACAACTTGTTGATAAACACAAGATGCCAAAGTTGGTATTTTCAATATTTATTAGTAAGGTTGATACAACAGCCTTTAAACAGCACAGTTTACATAAGTTTTCAAGATACAACTGTGTACAATCACAAAAACAAGACGTGTTTTTACATGGAGTAAAACTCAAGACAAATTTACAAGCATTCTGTTTCTAAACAATTCTCATTTATTTTTCAGATCTGTTCATACAATCAATAGCCCAAGAATTTGCATTTGTTCATTAAATTTTTCAGAATATTTGATAAACAAAAAAATAATAAAAAGATTAGCAAATCTCCAAGAAAGCATGCAACATATCGTCGGAAACGAGACACATCTCCAAGAATTTCATGTTTTGTTGGAAATAAATTTTATTAGGTTTTAAACATTTTTTTTTAGACAAGAAACACCCCTTTTCAACAGATGTGATGTTAAGATATTAGCACACACATTAATCAGTAGTGGGAGCACCTGAGCACATCACTGAACAAATACAAGGACACGGTCAAATGATAATCACAGTCCCATGCTGACTTCCAAATGATGATGCTAGCTCTACAGTTGCTATATTATCAAATGTCTAGTTATGTACAGCATAACGGATTCAGAAAATGGTCTCAATCTACCTACCAGATAAAGAACTCGGTTAAATGTTTTTATTTAATGTGTGTCTTTATCAATAGCCACACGAGACATACAGAAAACATCAATATGTCATATTCAGTAAGAATATAGGTTTCACTCACTCATTCATTCTTGTGTTACACTAAAGGCAAATAATTCTTAAGGGCAAAGCTCAAGATTATTTATTGAGCTTTTGCTTTCATTTCAAACTCAAAAGGAGGGAAAGTCACTTCTGTCATACATATAGTTATAAACACATGTAGCTCTAGTTGGTTACTTTTGGACTATTTGACATTATAGCAATTAAAATAACTTTTTAAAAATATTGTTAGTTATGATTTAAATAATAAAGTAAAAAAATACTATAAACATCTTTATGATATTTTAATGAAATGAAGCATTGATCAAATGACTTCTAATAAACTGGGCACAATATAATAACAAATAATTTATTTTCCTTCACCTCACTGTAAGCACTATTGTAACTACGGCTACCACCAACGTCATAACAACCATTCTATAATGAGAATCAGTATCAGCTGGTTACCAGCTATAATATTCTCAGGATAAACTAGTGTGTGTGATTCCCTAAATCAACCTTATAGATATGTAGAGAGTGTATATTTAACTATCATGAATTATTAAAATATGGACCATATTAAGGATCAAGGGCAATTACTACCCCTTAATGTTTAATATTGTTCTTTTTAAACAGAAATGATAAACAAGTTCAGAGTCACCAAAACTTTTCTTAATATTAAGTAAAATCAGAGAAAACACCAACTTCTTGCTCCTAGTGTTATCAGTATTCATAATAAGGATTCTATAATTCCCCATCTACTATAAAAATTCACTCTGTGCTTTTTCTTCTCTGTTGAAAGATTTCTTAGTACTAAATTTTAAACCAACAAGCAACTTCCATCTCTGATGACTCAGTGGACCAGTAGGAAAAACGAAATATTTCTCAAGGTGTAAATGCTGCAAGAATATTAACAATCTAGTGATTAGAGACTGTAGACTCTGTTACTATTAAGATAAAAAAAGCTCATTCTGTGACGTAACATAAAATAAAAATGGGAAATCATGTGTCATGTTATTTACAAAAAAGTAAAAAACACTAAGAGCCCTATTTGCAATTAAAAAAGAAATATTTTTGTTGTGAGAAGGGCAATCAACGTCCCTCAGAAGTGCATTCATATAAGAATTGGTGTTGCATAGAGCAATTCCAGTTACAACCTAGGAGCTTCCTCAGCTGCAAACTTGGCACACTGGCAGGATCTTTTTCCTTCTCAAGGGGAATGCTGGTGCGTGATAATAAGCTCTGTCATTGACTCTCTCGATCGGTCTTATGGTCTAGCCTCATCCCTAGCTCCTTGCAATGGAGGGGCTTCATTGTAAAGAAGGTTTCCATTCTTTCAAGCTTAATAGCTACTCAAGACGATCTTGGTCTGGTAGTCCCTCTGCTTGTGTGAGCTGCAACTAGAATGGAGTAAATTACCTGGCTAAACAACCTTTCACCAAACCCTTGGAGTACCAGTGCTGTAGAACTGGATCAGAGATGAATCACAGTTTACTGTGAAGAGCAAATGGCAGAGCCTTTTGTTGTCAGAGGAAACTCTTTGACTCCTTTCTTCCCCAGTTGTGACTGATTATAGGCTGCCTCAAGTGCAAGTGTCTGCTGGAAATAGCTATCGCAACCACCGGTGGACCTAGTGGTCTCTAAAAATAAAATGTTAGCAGTATCTTATCTTTGAAAATTCACATCTCCCATGTTCACTTTGGAAGACTATTAGTCGTAAATGGTATTGCACTGTCAGGGGAGAAGGGATGAAAAAAATGGAGAGAAGAGAGTAACAATATATTAGGATAATGAAAAGTGAATTTAGATTTGTGTTTTCTGTGAGTGTAAGATACACAACTTGTCATAGACTACAAATGTTTACTTCTAGAGTTTTACATTGCTTTCAAGTTTAAGGTTTTTCTCTAAATATGAGAAAATTCACTATCCAACCAATATTTCAAAGATTTTCTGTAATCCTACTAAAACTTCATCTTAAGAAAAAGAAACAAAACTCTGCAAAGCAATTTAGATTATTTTGGAAAGAATGTGGGAATGGAATAAGAACTATGCCCTTCAGTGAATTTGGTAAAACAGATAATTTTATTTAATAGTCAATCTTTTTCAGGTTAAATGGATATTTATATTTAAATAAATGAGTTTCAGAACAATTTACCCTCTTTTTTATCCCACGCTGATGCTTACCATTGGTTGGAAGTTGTTTCTCACATATAAAATTTGAGAATTAAAAAGCTACATAACAATTATCTCTGTTTGTATTTAAAGCTGTATTTGCAAATGTGCTTTCTATTTCATATATCTCTTCATTTAAGCTTCCTGACATTCTGTGAAGAAGGGTAGGAATACATGATTATTTATGGGGAAAGTGAATTTAAATGACATTTTCAAAGTGATATGTGCAAGGTCAGTAGCAAAATCAGGACCAGAAGCCAGGATTTTAATCCTAGATAAGTGCATTTTTCACACTTCTATGTTACTTTTTTAAATTGACGTTGGTGGTTGATGGGGGAAAAGAACACTACATTTTAATGATTTGCACATTGGTTATTTGGTTCTGTATTATTAAAATATGTCAAATGTATTTTAATTTCAAACATTGACCTTTTACATTCTTTCCCAACATCGTTGGGATTTCTAATTATGAAATCATCACTAACAAGAAAGGAGAAAGAACGTGAGGCTGATGTCATGAAATATGTACAATGATACGGGTAATGGGAGATGCTTACAGAACAAGCAACCCTCTTCATAGGGCACACTGATTAATCTAGATGCCTTGGTATGCACAGTTGAGAATGACTTGACTTTATGGAAAGTTGGAGATTGTAATGTTTTCAACCAATGTACATATTTTGTGGGTCAACATTCTTCTTTATGTCCAGTCACTAGTTTTTGTTTTATTTCTAGATAAATACAATTTCATTTTAACCTACTATTATCTTCACTCTTCACTATGTTAAATTACACCAAAACAGATGTGCTTATGCCACATAGAATTCAGACCTACGGCTGTATAGCTTTCTAGCGTAGACACAGGGAAAACATGCACAGTGTAATCTAAAATCCATAGTCCATAACTCTTGCTTAATTCTCCCATAAACACAGTCACCTTCTCATCCTATAGACAACCCATAGTTGAATCTTATGTCAGAATTCCCAAACAAGAAGTTTTATAAGAATATAAGACAAGGAGTTTGGAACTTTTGAAAACCGCGATTCATTACATCAGTTTTTCTAACAAGGTTTCTGTGTGTATAAGCAATTGCTTTCACACTACCTTTGAACACCATAGTAACTTTTGTGCCTTTTTCTTCAGTTCCAGATCAGAATTATCTAAAACATTTACTTTAAAAATCAAATCTACTTTCACAGTTTCTCTTTCCAGCTATGAGCAATGCAGTGTCTCAAGATTAGTTTTATCTGTTTGCTTTCAACACGTGAACTCTTTAAGTCTTTTTGTATTCCACAACAGTGCATTCTGTTTGCATCTTGTTTTCTCTCTCAAGTTTGCCCCTGAAAACAGATCAGCACAGTAGTGTTCAACTACAGTCTTGATCTGAGGCTAGTAGCTCTGTGTCCTCACCCTGAGTAGACACATCTTCAGTGTGTTTGAGTAGGACTGACCAAAAGTTTGTGCCAATTGACTATTCTTTTTCTCAGATCCACTTTGTCAAGCCAGATACAAGCTTCTCCAATCAAAGTCTTCTTCATAAACTTCCCTCCATTGGAGAAAAGCAAAATCTAGAAAACATAGTCAGAGTCATACATAGATTCATACACACATATGTACATTTTTCATTTTTCTAGTAGTTTTTATCATAAAAAACAAGGCAGAGGGGGTAAGTGTGCTTGAAAGAGGACAGAGATATTTTTGAAATATCTACGATATGATTGAAAGGATCAGGCTAGCTTTACAGGTTGCTTTATAAATTCTGTACCCCATGTTAAAGTAAATTCTCCTAGCACTTTTGCAGAAAGCAGAAAGAGAAAAGAAGACCCTACCCCCTTGCAAAGGAATGCGAAAGGTCTCCTCCCCGCCATGGAGGAGTGTCTAGATCCGCAGTAGAGAAAACGTTGCCTAGCAACCAATCCAGAGGTCACAGCTCCCCCACCCACATTGGGACAGGATCAGGTGGATTTGGCATCTAACATGAACCAATCATTTTAAAAGTCAACTACCCAATCCAGTGTTGCCAAGCCTGCAACCCCTGAGATTCCCGCCCTTCTCCCTCTAAAAACTCTCTCTTTCTCTCTCTCTCTCTCTCTCTCTCTCCTTGCTGTCCCTCGCCGCTTTTGTGGGGGGCAGTCCCATCGAAGCTTGGTCTCCTGAGTTCTCTTCGCCCCCTAAGGAATTTAGGGTCCCCCCTAATTGGGCCTAACATGATTTATTCCAGATCAACATTTCTATTATTCTTTCCTAAATTTTATTATTTCTTCAAATCATACACTCTGAATGATAGGAAATATAAGATATAGAGGAAAAAACTCATTCTAATTATATAGGCTTAAATTGATGACAAGTTCCACATTTAAAATCTGTAACTTCAGATATCACTTCTGCTTTTTAGTTTGGGGGTTTTACATATTTTTAAAAATGCACTTGAGTCCTTACCCTCATATCAAGTTAATTTCAGAAAAACTCATGATGTTTCTTGCTCATAGCTCTCCTTCTTAATCTCTGAATGATATCTTTGTTTTCATAGGCTTAGAGTTTTGTCTTTAATTATTTATTCCTTTCTACCTTTATTCTAGCTAATTCTGTCAATGAAACAACTTTGTTTTTCAAATATATGTATATAAAACACATACATATATATTTTAAATTTAATTTTTGTGTATATGTGCCTGGCAGAGTCCAGAGGAGAATTTCAGAGCCCTGAAGCTGACGATAGAGGAGGTTGAGAGGCAGCTGACATAGCTCTTGGGTGGTGAACTTGGGTCCTCTGAAGGAACAGTAAATACTATTAAGCACTGAGTTACCCCTACAACCCCTGAACTTAACTTTGGAATATATGTTTATCTCCATTGCAAGGCATTAAGTGCTGGTATCATGAAATGGAGTCATATATTTCCATATATTCCCCTCTATCCACATTTCTTCCACTCCACCATTTCCTTCTACTGAAGGTGTATGTGAAAATCATTCTGCTAGACTGCAAGGAAAAAGCTAATGAAAATTAGGCCTGCAAAAGAGAAATAGCGGCAGGTAAATATGTAAATTATTGTATACAAGAAACTTTTCTTAGTAGAGTAATAAATAAAATAATTTGTGAACAAGGTGTTATGAATTATAGCTAAGTGCTTAGTAAAAATGTTTATTGAAAGACTGAGTATGCTTGATACATGAGAAGAAAGATTTGAAGGGGAGAAAAATATGGGCAAATAACTCAAGGTTTAATTTTAAAAGACTCAGTTTGTCTGGAATATCAACAAATGACAAGGAACTGAAACTAATTCAGTTTTGAATGATGCAAGAAAAGCTTTCATGGAAACCAAAGTGTTTTGTGAAGATAACTCTGGCAGCAGTACGATGAAATTGAAAAACTGACCAGGTGAATTAACAGAAATGCTGTAAATAACAAAGAAGATTTAGTGAGAGTGACCATGGGTGCACGAGAAATCCACCTAAAGTAGCAAAAACGGAGTAGAGAATTGGTAGGTGAATGGCTAGAATGAATGGGCTAAAAGGGTTCAAAGCGCTCCTTGGCTGATGCTTCTAAAGATTAACTATCATATCATACATGATCCATATATAAACAGAATAATTGAATGGATAAAAATATAATAATATTGGTGAAAAACTAAATCAGCAATATATAATAGAGTTACCTGAAGAGAATGACCCGCAGGACTTAGGCTGAATCTAAAAGTTTCATTGAAGGAAGGCTCTCTATCATGTCTGCACACCCTTGTTTTCTTTTTGATAACCTTTTTTTGAGTAGAGATGTTTATCACATATATCTTCACATATAAATCTGAAAATCAGACATAAGCCCATCAAGTATCCATCTGTCAATCACAGCGATTTCTGTTAAATGCTAATGTTCTCACTATATTCTACACAAGCACAGTAAATTGTATACAACTTGTTGCAGAAAACATGAAATGATTATAAATTTCTTATAAATTTAAGTTAGTTTTACTTAAATTAACTGTTGTAACACCCTAATTTATACACTGAAAAATCTAGCTCAAGTCTAGAAAAATAGTTTTATCCTTAAAGTGGACATTAAAATATCCTTTTAATATTTTTCTAATGTGCTTCATGCACAGGCAAAATTTCAGCTAAAATTTTTCATAATCTTTAAGACATGGTCCTAGTAAGCTAATAGATATCTTTCATTGATCATCATCATGAAAAGAGATACCTGGTAAATGATCCGGAGATTTAAATTTGTAGGTAATATTTCTGCACTGGAGAATTTCAACTATCAGTTGTTCACCATCCGTTTTCATTTCTTTTTTCAATGCTAGCTTGATTTCTCCCATTACCTGAGTTTTAGCTAGAAGAGTTTAACAAAAACAAGTTGAGAAATAATTAACACTACTTATTAAGTTTTTAGCTGAAATACTGTTTCAAATGTGCACTTAGTGGATGTTTTTTCAAGTGTTAAAAACTTAATTGTATGTTATGGGTATAGTACACAGTCTACATCCTTAAGGAGTAAATAGCATCACGGGGATCACATCATTCAGATATTTGTAAGACGGCATGCAATACATGATGGTAGGCTAGCAACCAGGGAGATAAAAGAAATCATAAGTAAATGTGTTGCACGGCGGTAGAGTCTTAGGTTTGATGACCTTGTAGGAAGAAAGGCAAACATGGAAACTACAAAATTTTAATACAATATCTAGGTAACAAAGTGTCCTTTGAAAGGTAGTATGTTCTTTGCCAACACTTGTGTCTCACCAGGCCTGCTCAAGAGTACATGCTAGCATAACCAAATCTCACTGTATGTAATTTTGATTTCCTGTTTCCTCTATAAAAAAATAGACTGTAGCGATGTGTAATGATGAAACTGCATAGAGCAAAAGTATAAGTGATGTGAAGTAGATTCATTGTAGTTTCTTCCAGAATTTTATCTTCTATTATTGAAGGAATCTTTCATGCTTCATCATATCTGTTGTAATTCCATCCATTTCACTATTAATTCATGGGCTCATTCACTAACTCATAATTTTTTTCCATTATTCAGCTTTGGTCTGAGTGGCTGGCTAACAAAATGAATATAGTCTATATAAATTCTGAAGCCGAAGTGCACATTTGTTTTTAAATTAGAATCTTACAACTCTGATGCCTATAGTTATAATGCACATTAAACAAGAACCCCTGATTTTTTAACAGTACAAATACAGCCTGAAAGCAAATGTTTGAGAATATGTTGTTGACAGCTATGTTTAAAAATAAACTACAAACTCAGATATTTTAAGTAATCATTTATCCAGGATCACAGGATTTTTCACCCTTTGGGAAGAGATAGTTTAATTTTTTTAATGGCTAAACAAATGACTAGGAAGAAAATTCAGAAGTATAATAACATGGTTTCAAAGAGAAAGTGACAGGAACTCTACCTGGAAAAGAGCTAGGAGTAGGATGAGGACTAGCTGAGATTCAAAGAAAAAGAAATTCTTCTGGAGAGAAGGAACATCATGTTCGCAGAAAGGAATACCATATGAGATATTCATTCAGGCCTGAAGGACTTCACAGTACTGTTTACTGGAATCACATTAACAGCCACATTCAGAGCAAATCTCTAAACACAGCTGTCAACCATGCTTTCTCAAACAACTGTTTTCAGGACATATATTTGTACTTTAAAACTTCAGGAGGGACTTGTTTATATGGATTATATCTATCAACATTAGAGTTTTAAAATTCTGATTTAAAAAATATTAAACTTAGGTATTGTAAATAATCATTCACCCAGCATAAATGAAAACAGCATATCTATAAGTAAACAAGGAATATTGTTTTATGTATTTTTCATGTTTTCAAACTGCTTGGCTTGACAACAAATGTAACCTCATAACTTCTACTCTGATATATTATTTTTACATAAGTGTGCGAAGTTCATTCATTCTTACAAAGACAGGGCTGGAGAAAGGAGGTGTATTTTGCCATCCTTTTTGGACAGTTGTTGCTAGTACTCTTGATGCTACACTAAGAACAGTTGTTTAGGAATAGAGAGACAGATCCTAGCAAGGTCCAACTCAACAGTGTCCCTGCTGACACATCACACATAAAACTTGCAAAGGAAAGAAAGAGTTGGCTAGAGGCTCCCAGAACCCAAACTAGAGTAGATGAGCACCAAGCACACAGTCAGCCCTGGAAAGCTACGCTAAACCTTTGAATTGGCAGCCTTGGTTCATCAGCATAGGTTTCTTTGAATCTCAGCATTCAGATAAAACAGCCATGGCAAGCCACAGCTGAAACTATAGTATCATGTCTGAGGAATTCACAAAGCTTACAGTATTATTTCCAAGTCTAAAGACATCCCTGTTTTTGCTGGATTGAACACTTTGACCGAGTCTCAAAAGAGGACCTGGAACCAAACCTAAATATGTAAATAAACTGATTATCAAGACTGTGTCTCTGTGCCTTTTAAGGTATAGAAAGACTGTGTTTCTATACCTTTTAAGGTATAGAAAGACTGACAAGTGTCTTCCATTTACCAAGTCATTCCTGAGATGGAGGGATGGGAATTATTTTTTTAATGATTATCAGTATATATTAACTCTACAAATTACTGGGCTTTTTGTGCCATTTTCATACAAGATTATAATGTCACTGCATCATAGGTATGTCCAGCAGTTCTCTGTTTTTCCCATGTCCCTAACCTCATTACCTCCCTTGGAAAGAGAAGGGTCAAAGAGGGGTCACTCAGTATTTGGGGCCAATAGAAGTAGACAGAAGTCATAGCATTAAAGATACTGAAGCATTTCTTCCCTGGGAAATGTACTTTTATAGGTCACAGACTCCTTTTCTAGGTCCAAACTCCAATAGCCAATGATCTGTTGCCTCCTACCTTCTCACTTGGGAGAAAGGCAGATGAAAAACTTGCTAATTAAAGTTTCCATGTCATTACACTGTCGGCTTCTGTCTTGGCAGTTTAACCTCACATCCTTAACTGTGTGATACTTGTGAAGCTTTTGATAAGTTTCATTCTATTCAGAGACGTTTACAGCTAACTCTTTAATATTTCTAACCGAAGAGAGAGAAGGACATGTTTACCGAAATCATCTTAAAGCAGTTTTTGAGTGACTTTTCTTCTGAAGTAGACTTGTGTGAAGATGAAAAGAAATCTGTGTGTCTGCTGCCCTCACAGGGTGGCACCTGTTCCAGATTTGGGTAAAGCTTTGAGTCCTTGTGCACCGCATACATAGAGGATGTGTGATAATATTTTGGAATAATGGATGTCAGTAGAAAATAAATTTTAACCAATGTTTGTATCTTGATGTCTTGAAAGCCATACTTCTTTGATTGTATTAAAAGAATACTATTCTAAAGCTTGGAGGAAAAAGTGAATATTTTTATGCAAAGAAATTATAAATATTTGAGGCACTAGGCTTGATTAATCTGATTTGAATGCCATCTAATGTACACACTAATTGAATCACTATTTGGTAGCCTACAAATGTGTATAGTTTTAACATGTCGGTTTACCAAATAATAATAATGTTACTCAAAAAAGAAAGAAATTTATTCAGCAATGTAGCACAAACCTAGAATCCATAAAGAGAAAAAAATAAAGTAGGCATTGTGGCACATGCCTATAATTCCTGCATTTGGGAGGTCTAGACAGGAAACTCAAGAGGTCAAAGCCAGGCTCAGCTACACAGTGAGGTCAAGCCAGCCTCACATACATGAGAACCTATCGGATACTAAAGAAGGGGGAGAAGTAGAGGTAAATAGATATAAAGCACGTTTCAAAATAAAACATCAAATAATAAATAAAGTGAAAATAAAAAAATAAAAGCTGTATGTTTAATCTCATATTGAAAGTATTAACAGATAAGAAACATCTGGGGAAAAACTAAATAAAACCAATCAATATTACAGGGAGAAAAAATATTAAGGTAGTACTACATAAAGTATCTGTGGTGGTCTGAATAAGAATGACCCCCACAGGCTAATAGATTTGAATGCTTGGTCACCAGGGAGAGGCACTATTAGGAGGTGTGGCTTTGTTGGAGCGGGTGTGGGCTTGTTGGAGGAAGTGTGTCACTGGAGATGGTTCTGAAATTGCAAGCAGTCAAGCCAGATCTAGTGTGTGTTTCTTCCTGTTGCTTGTGGATCTGGCTGTGAAACTTTCAGCTCCTTCTCCAACAGTACGTCTGCCATGCTCCTGCCATGAGCATGGTGCACTGGATCTCTGAAATTGTAAGCAGTCCCCAGTTAAACTGTCTCTTTTGTAAGAGTAGCTTTGCTACTCCCCACAACAGCAGAACATGAAGAGAGTATTCTGGAAATATTAATGGGCTTATATGTTGATTGAGTTCATTTAATTGCACTTCACAGAAAAACATTATTAAAGAATGGACAAGGAAAGAACAAGTCCTGTGAAAGACTGTGTTGCTGTCTAAAAGAATCACAGTCATTATGAAATAAGACTATGAATATTTAATAGTTTAAAAGACCACTGAAGAGAATAAAGCAAGGAGAAAAAACAAAAAGAACAAGTAAAAGAAGGGAAGGAGAAAGAAAGGGAAGCAAACCAGAGACTAAAACACAGGCATCATGTAATGAATGAAAGATGAATAGAGAACAGACCTTTTCATGCTTTAAAAGCAACAGTAGAATTTAAAGTTGAAATATAGCCAGGCTCAATGGTGCATACCTGATCTCTGTGAGTCTGAGGCCAGCCTGGTCTACAAACTGATAGGACAGCCAAGGCTACACAGAGCAGCCCTGTCTTGAAAAGCAAAACAAAGCATAATAAAATTGAAATACAATATTAAAGTGATATATGGTTAATCGATTAACATTTATTTAGTTTCTTAACCTGTGAAAATTTCAAAATTAACTAATATATAAAAATATTTCTCGAAATTAATTTATTCTTTTAATTTAAATTGATATATTTTCTTCATTTAAATTAATATTTTATGAAGAGAATGAATAGTTTAATTTTAGTTTCTCAAAACTTGGTCCTATTATCTCTTTAGCTAGATAACATGTTTCGAGTAGTGTGATTGTCAAATTATCCCTATTTTCGACAGCTTTTTTTAGCACTTTCTGATGTGTTTTTTTTTCATTAAAATATGCAGTGATCTTCCCACCTCTTCCCTCAAAAAAGTTATAGACCTATTTGAAAAATGTGTATTTGTCATATCTACATGCCCACGTTAATATAGATGCTGAAACATCTAACTTATATTTTAGAGAAGTATAAACCACAAAAGTAACAAACAATTATTACCTCACATGGAAAAGAAAATGCTGTAAGCATAATCACGATTTCGTAGAAAATGGTGGTTTGTATATTTTGTGTATTTTAAGAAACGTCCCATTGTAAAATGGCTTAACCAGGGCTCTGTTTCTCACAAACACCTTGCCCTTTTTGTGGTTAAGAATGTCAAAACCTTGACTTATTTGTGGGAATATATACGTCAAAATGTTTACATGAGAGTATTAGAATGAAAGGATATCAGAAGTAACAGGACAAAACAAGATACAATAAGACAAGGCAAAGCCCTCGTATCCAGGCTGGACAAGGCAACCGGGTAGAAGGAAAAGAGTCCGGAGAACAGGCGAAGGAGTCAGAGACACACCCGCTCTGACTGTTAGGAGCCCACAGAAACACGAAGCTAAGAGCCATAAGAGACACACAGGGACCTGGTGCAGACCTATGGAGGCCCTGAGTTAGCCAGCCAGTGTGTTCCATGGCCTGTCATTGTCCTTCAGGTCTGTGCCTCGCTAATGTAGGGTGTGGATTTGACAGCAAAAAGAAAAAGACAAAACAAAACAAAAACCTAAAGGGATCAATAGAAAAGGGGCGTTTGATTTATTTTTATTTTTCTTGTAGAAAAGGATGTGTCACTGAATGTGTCAGAGAGGAAGGAGCCTACCAATTCATTCTATTCACCCACCTTCTTCTATTATTATTTCCACCCAGGTGTGCTAATGCTACCCTGGAGGTTGTAATAATTTTATTTGCCAGGACAAAATTGCAATTGCATCTTCTTTTTGTTATCAAGTTTAAAGTCCTTTAGACTGTGGAACTCAACAATTATCTATAATTAGCAGTTACCTTCCCTTTGCACCATATCGTCCAGTAGCCACTAGATTTTAAAATAAGTGTGGCAGCGATATTACTTGTACTGAATTTCATGACGTTGCTCTACAGTTTTCTGGAGGCTATATTAAAGCAACTATTAAATTTTCGAGTTTAAATCTTAGAGATGTGCTTTCTTGAGAAGCTATCTTACCTATAGGACTGTGGATATCTATATATAACAAAATAAAAGAAAGGAAATGTTTCTGGAGGCTTGTCCTAGTTAGTTTTGTTTGTTTGTTTAAAAAGGGAAGCAGAATGAAATCAACTTATATAATTCTATTCCCAACAATATCATAGTAAGGATTCATGCGGTTGCTTCTTGATAAGTCAGTTTACTTATACAGTGAAAATAGGAATATGGAGCCATCTCTGCTATTTAGCTCCCTTTCTATCTTTCTAACCAAGAGATGACTGTTGGATCCAGCACGTCCTGCTAATAAACACCACAAAAAAATGTGTAAAATAATTCTTTAAAAATAAAATTTGCTCTCTCCAAGTTTCACCAACCTCCTCCATTTCTATCATCACTTCTTGCCCTCTGCCAAAGTCTTGATCGCGAGTCTCAATATCTGCTCTGGTACATCTTTACGTTGACCCCCCCAGAGGTCCTCCTTGGCATACTCCTGTCCTGTTGCTTGTTTTCTCCTCCACTCAATGTCCATCCCATTTGTTCATCCAAACGAGCATTGAT
>CM053763.1:50614149-50625900 GCA_028658305.1 Pachyuromys duprasi | reverse complement strand
TAGTTTGGTGTAGGACTGGAGGGCCTAGTGAGGGAAACAGGGACTGTTTCAGTCTTGAACTTGATGGCTAACTCTTTGACCCTCCCCCATACAAGCCGGGGAGTGACAGACTGGCTGGATCCCAGGGGAGGACATTGCAGCCAGCCCTGAGGAGACAGGATGAGCTGGGGTTGGATGGAAGGGGAGGAGGTCCTCCCCTGTTGGTGGACTTGGAGTGGGCGGGGAGGAGATGAGGGAGGGTTGGGGAGGGTGGGAGGGAGTGGGGGGGCTGCGCATGGGATGCAAAGTACCTAACCTGTGATTGATAACAAAAAATTAAAAAAAAAAGATTAAAAAAAATGAATACTAGAAAAAAATAAAATTTGCTTATATTCACTTTCTATATTTGCTTATGTATTAATCGGGGTCTTTATAACATTTTCACACACACACATATATATTTATCACATTCATTGCCTATTATCCTTGAAATGTACTAAGGTTTCGTGGGTGAGAGTGTACTTATTGGAGCAGTGGGGCTGGTGAGCTGGCTCAGCTGGGTAAAACTCTCTGCTGCCAGTCCTGAGGGCCTGAGTTCGAGCCCAGTGAGCCACATGGTGAAATACAAGAAAACAGACTTGAAAGTTGTCCTCTGAGCTGGGCACGGTGGCTCATGCCTGTAATCCCAGCACTCAGGGAGGCAGAAGTGGGCAGATCTCTGTGACTTTGAGATCACCCTGGTCTAAAAAGTGAGTCCAATATAGCCAAGGCTACACAGAGAAACTTGGTCTTGAGAAATAAAAACAAAAAACAACCTCCCTGACCTAAAAATCATTGTTCTCTGATATTACACATGCATCATGATAGGCACATGCCCCTTACTTATATATTCAAACAATAAATAAATATCTGTTGTTGTTTTTGTAAAAAAGGGCTTTGCCTATTGACCAATCATCATGCCACTGATGTCTGAGTTAGATGGTTCATAAAATAGAATTTTTGACATAACAAATTTCTTAGAGTGCAATCACTGGATTTGACTTCAAAAACAAAAGCATCTTCATACTTACATTATATCAAAGAATTTAATTTATTCTTTCACAGTTTACTTTCCAATGTAACCACATAAATAAAACATGTTATTAATGGTGAATATCTATGACATCATTAATAACACATGTAAATTTCTGCCTTAATTATTTGTAATAATGCCCTAATATCTGTAGTAGATGTTGATAGCTTTGTTTAAAAAAAATGGACAGTGTAAATGTTAGGTTGACTAAATCACAAAAATCATAAATTTGATTATTATATATTATGAGTGATTTAGCCTATATGTATTTAGTAATTTGTGATAACAGCTTATATAATAGTAACTCTTGTTCTGTATACACTCTTCTATAATGTGTTAGATAAGGAAATTGGGATTTAGGGAGAATACTAGTGTGTGCACATACCTATGAACTGGGAGCTCAAGATTTGTGAAGATGTTGCCTTGGAAATACTAGGACTAGAGAATGGAATAAATACATACCCACTTTCTTTGCAAATATTCATTTATTTTCATAAATTATGCCTTTGTTTAGCTGCAATGGCACTGATACTGCGTAAGTGATGCGCGTGCTGTGTGCACTGTACCTTGTGTGTCCATTAGTCCACAGCCTTTACAGTGAAACGACTATTAATCATTATGTTTTTAGACCACAGAGGAAGCACCTAGTATATTAGATTATTTGTCTAATCTCTCTAATTCTTACTGGAGGCTTTAAAAAGTAATCATCATTCCACCTTGATCAAAAGAAAGTTTTTTGGCCAGTCTAATTCAAAATCTGTTTTGTTTTGTTTTTTCCCTTTAAACTGTGTTGAGGCCATGCATGAGAGGTATTTGGAAACTCTTTTCAAGCCTACTGAAGATTGCTCAGTGCTTCGGTCTTCTTTTCTTTTCATGGGTGTGTTCGTCAGAGCCACTACTAACCAAGCTCTGAAGTGGACTCTAAGACTTTTTTTTTCCCCTTTGAGATTGAGTAAGGACTGAAAAAGGAGATATTTTGTCATATTTTCACTATTTTTTTCTAAGGGAGAATAGTTGTGTAAGCTGTTAGAAGGGCTTTTATTTGTAATAACCCAGAATCAAGACGATAGGCACATCATACACTAAGAAGTATTATTCTAGCCTGCTCAGATTTAAGAGTTTTGGAAAAGTAGGGCAAGCCTGCACATTCTTTCTGCATCCTGTGCTAAGACATCTTTCTGAGATAAATCCCCAAAGAACATAATTTAGGGAGGAAAAAAATAGGCTTTTCTGATTGATTTCCTCTCATGCTTTTAGTGGTTTTTAAGAAGCCCTTTGACAAATGCTTCTTAGCATTCATTTTATTGTGACTAGAAATAGCCAAGACCTCTTCATAAAAATTTTTAATTGGAATTCAGCTATTGTCTTGTACGAAACAACAAATACCAGATAATTTTCAGAAGAAGAAAAATTGAGAACCTAAGTGGAAATAGCTTTTGAAATGTTTAAAACTTTTTAATAATCCCCCGAATCCTGAAGAAAACAGTGCCTATAAGTGACAGAAAGCTGGTGAATGGGGGAACTGAAAAGAAAATTACAGGATACAGCTGATATGAACCAAAATATGGAACAATGAGGAGGAGGGTTCCAACAAAAGGAAGGTCAGTACAGAAGGAGAGGCAGAAGGGAAGCAAAACTAATTCAAAGGTTGTTTGATAAAGCTCCGATGAATTTTATTATTTTATATTTACATAAAATTATCTACAATGTATATGTTTATGAATATACATCTATCTATCTATCTTTCTACACACACACACACACATTAAGGGAAGCTACATCACTAGGATTGACAGTTTTTCCCACAAGAATCATGAATTCCAGTACCAGGCATGAGAAATCTCCTATACAAGAGTTGGTCAGGGTAGTTCAAGTGGCTCTCCAAACAGTATAGTTTGTGGCCATTGTCCTTTATTGCCTCTCAAAAGTTAAGGAAAGAGCCTGTTTCTGAAGATACCACATGTTTAGTCTCAGATTATTTGAGCTGTATGTAACCTGAAAGCCTCTCTGCGTAGCTTAACTTTCATGGTATTAGAAAACAGTATGCACGCTGCTGAGGGAGGGAATCAATTGACCCACTCACTGTACGGCCTATGAACCACAACCATGACCAACATGCATGGCAAGGTATCCATGAAAGTGTGTATCCATGAAAGTTAAGTATGAAGTTTGCACATGTTGGTGGTAACCGACAGCCATCTAATTGGACTCAAGGTCCCCATAATAGAAGAGAAACTGTGCCTGGTTCTTAAGTTCTAGCAAATTTCCCCAGGGCTAGTAAGTTCATGACCTTACAAGATAATTTATTTCTGCCACTTTGTTATTCTAAATCTAGTCAATGGAGATTACTAAACACAATAATGAACAGGTCATTGGGAGCCCATAGATATTCATGTCCCAATGAATACATTTGTTTCACAATTTATGCCTCTATGACTCATGCAATATCATGGAAAAGGCAGTGGAAAGATTCACAAGTGCCACTAACCAGGAAGTCTTCTATGAAACAGTTGCTATGAATTAGCGTCTTCCAAAGTTAAAGCCTTCTGTCTTTGAGGAAAACTTGTTAACATATAAGATATAAAAGAAAAGTAGAACAGTGAGTTTACAAGGATTTAAAACAACAGAATGTTCTAAAGAGACAGTCTTCATTCTTGAGATAGGAAGTAAGCAATTTAAAATAGCTAAGGAAGTTCCTGAAATTGACCAGGATCACTAGTCACTTCCCTCCCCAGGAGTATACAAAAAATAGATTGCCATGTTATTCTCAGTCAAGCTGAGCTCCAAAGAAGACTCTCATTCAAGCCCAGGAAGACTCAGAAACCAGATCAGTAGCCTGGAAGAAGCAGAGGCCAGCTGAACTGCATATATGGGTTCTCTGGAAGAGGTTCAGATCTACTAGTTACCTAGAAAGGACGCTGAAAGTTTTGAGCTACCTGCAGCATGTGCAGTCTGTTCCAGCTCCTCTGAGCTATCACTCATGCTTGCATGAGCTTTGGTGAAGCAGCTGTATTTGAGTCATTTCTACATCTACTGCTGTAGCCTCTCACCCATATTCCTGGAAGGATCCTCCCTAAAAGTCATTGGTTCATCAAGTCGGTGGTATCCAAACTTTCGTCTGTTGTTGACTTCCCTTCTGGGGTAAGTAGACAGGTGTGTTACATCTCCCTAGGAAAAGTCTGTCACAGGACATAGTCTATCACAGATCTAAAGCGGTAACAGTACCTATAGTCATGCTGATCTGGAGAGGGGGGACTCTCAAAGGATTACACCTCTGAACAAAGAAATACAGGAAACAGTGACGGTTGAGAGAAGGGAGAGTGGGCATATCCCAGGGATGAGCCCCCAAAAGTGGTCATCCCTGAAGCTGTGTACACATAAACAACAAAGATAGACTCAGGAGACTTCTAAGTCTGGAGGAATGAAAAAAAGAAAAAAAGCTAATGTGATGTAATTATATTTGAACAAAAATGTATAATAAAATAAAATGTTAAAAAAGAAGTTTACAGGATAGGCGTGTTACGAGAAGTCCTTTTCCAGGGAAGAGAGAAGGACAGTAAGTAGGTCAATGCCAGATTGCTGACCTAGGCAGTCCCTGGAAGGCCGCTCGCTCAGTGGGACTGACTTTCCGCTGAAAAGCCAGCAGCTACTAGCCCTGGGTATGGTGGGTAAAATTAATATTCTTGTAATGCGGAGGATTATGTGCTATGTTTGGAGAATTAAACTAGACAATTGTATAATTCAGCAGAACTAAGAACTCCTGTGAGGATAATGCCTCGGCCATAAGAATAAAGCTGTCAAAGACCACAGAGCGTCCAGCTCCTCCCAGAAATGTGTGGGGACTGGCAGCCAGTTAATCCCTAAGTGAACCTGCAGGGGGAGCCAAATGCACCAGCCCCCAGGGCTATTTACGTAATTTCTATCTCTCATTGGAGGATTAATTGTACGGCTTTTAAACTGTGGTAATGCAGTTTTAACTTCACGGCTTTACAGTTTTGGTTTGACGCAACATACATGACTATTGGCTGGTGTTGTTCTAAAAGGCACTGTCTTTTTAACGGTTTTTTTCCACAGCTATAAATTGTTATCATTTCCTTAACTTTCATTTTAGATAAGAGAGCAAACTATAGATGCACCCCAATTTTTTTCTTCTTTTTCTCCTGTTTCTTTGCTTCTCCCTTGGTTGTTTTCCTCTCCCTCACCTCACCTTCCCTTTTCCCCTCCTGCTTATACTTCTTTTCCTTTCTTTTCTTACTTGAGACAGGATCGCTCTATGTAATCCAAGCTAGCCTCGAATAACAACCATCTTGCCTCAGCCTTCTGTGTGTAGAGCTTTGCAGCTATGCCAACATGCTGGGCTCCGAGTAGGCAGTCATAACCCATGTGTGCCAAGAAAGCAGCTAAAAGCTTCTAATGGGGCATTCATAATTGTTACCATCAGAAGGTCTGACTGTTGGAGGGAGGCTCAGGTATTTATTTCCTTTACTCCCCCAATCCTGCCTGTGACGTATAGTTTCCAATGGCTATGTCTTTCTTCAAGAGCTCTGGCTCTTGTCTGGGGTCCCTCCACAACACTACAGCGCACCATGGGCTCTGAGAGCAGCTTCTCTTTGTGTTTCATTATTTGGGGATGGAGGTTGCCCTGTATAGTTCCCCTGATCATCTCTTCTTTTTTTTTTTCTATTGTTATATTCTTTCAACCAGCTCTTTGAATATGTCAGTTGATGCCTGCTGGGACATAATGTGACATCACCTAGTACAAAGGAAGTTGGATGACTTAGGATTTCCTTTCCCGAGGATGTTCTCCCAACTCTGTCTGAGATAGTCTTTTTGAATCACGATGGCTCCTTCAGTCCACCTGTATTTCCCTGAGCTTGTACACTTTGGCATTGTTCTGCTTGTTTCACTGAAGTGCCAGTCCGTTATGACTCGTGGAGTTCTCGTTCTTTATAGTCACAAATCTCATTACCTTTGCTTTTGCTGATTGCTACACTGGAAGGAAAAGAGACCTCTGCAGGAATCATACCTACCTAAATGCTCAGGCTAGACGCTGCGCCCATGATTGCTCCCAGGCATCACTGACTAGCGTGAGTCACAGATTTCACTGCCTCACGAATAGTGTGGGAGACAGAGGATACAGAGCACCAGTGAGAACAGAAGGGAGTAATGATCTTCTTATCCCTGTTTTCCCCTTGAATATGTTATTAGCTACTTTCTAATATTTCTTATGTGTTAAATTAACCACATCAAGTTACTCAAACATAGCCAGCTGTGTCCAGAAACAAACGGCTCCTGTTCACTGCAGACTGAAAGCAGGAGTCCAATCACATCTTTCTTATTTTTAAATTAATTCTTCCAGGTATTTGTCAAGGCAACAACATGCTTAAGCAGCACAAAGGATGTGTTATGTTTAAATAATCAAACACCAATATGCAAATAATGCATAGTACTTTTGAAAAGAGAGGCAGTGATTTGATAGATTTTCCTTTAAGCCAGTCTTAGGTAGCCCAGGTTAGCCTTCAAAACACTATGTAGCAAAAGGTGAACTTAAAGTTATGATCTTCCTGCCTTGACCTCTCAAGTGAAGAGATCAAAAGAGGCGGTTTTCATGGTATTACTCTTCAGACACCTCAGATGGAAATAAAAGGAACCATTAGCAGACTAGCAAGGATTTTGGTGAGATGTGAAAACCTCAACTTGGGTGAATAGAAAAAGAAAGGGAAAGACTTTAAAAACACTTAAGCAGTGAATCCTGTAAGGATTTAACAATTCCTGAATGCACAGTCTACTAGAAATGCAACCTAAAGACAGAGCAACCAAGCCTGACACAAACTACAGGAGGACAATGTCTACCTTTTGTTTTTCTTTCTGGTGGCAGTGAGGTTCAAATGCAGGGCCTCCTGACTGCCAGGCAACTGGGGTCCCACTGACACACCTTCTGGCTTAAAACAGAAAGAATTTACAGGCCAATAGTGAGTCCTTGCCTCTATTTGGTAGTAAAGCCAACCACAAACTAACACATAAAATGTTTTCCACATGATAAATTTGCATATTCCACATTAAAAAAATAAAATAATTGTCTTTACATTAGCAAATACTTATTCTTTGTTGGGTTGTTTTGAGACACAATGTGAAGTAGGCAAGCCTGTCCACAAACTCACTAGGTACCTTAAACTTGTAACTTCTAAGCCATCTCCCCAGCCCCTTGGTCTTGAGTTCTTGACCCCTCTGCCTCTACCTTTCAAATCTCGAGATTAAAGATATGTGACATCATGCCCAGTTAAAGAATTATTCTTAAAAATTTTCTTCATGTAACAATATTGTGCATTTCTGCTACCTGCCTCAATGCCATTATTTGTGTCATGGTCATAATTCAACTTAGATTGAATTCTAGATAATGTGCTTGCTAGAAGAGAAATTAATCACTCACCCGCCAATACATAGGTAAATTTTAAAACCAGATTTTTTTAGTAATCCATTGTAGTTTATTCAGTGATTTTAATCTTAAACACAATTATTTTCGTGAATATTTTCTTGAAATATATGTAAATACTTTAGTAAGGATAGCAAACTTAAAACTTCAGGTACAAAATATAAAAATATCCCTCAAAGACTGCCAATCCATGCCCCCAAAGTCACAGGGAAAACACATTCTGAAAATAGATCACATTCAGAGCTCCAAAATACCCTTAAGCCAACAGCTCACATCCACTTCACCTAGGTAACATCACTGATAACTATAAAGAAATAAACTGAAAACTGACTGAGAAATATCACACCATCTCAAAATCAACTAAATTGAGCAAATGGATCTAATTTTTGGCTCAGCCACTTAGCTATTAATTTAAAGGAAATGAACTCAATCTACCAGACAATTGAAAATTTAAAAAGAAATTGAGAAAAGACATTTGCCATGAAGTACATTATGGAAAATTGTTCCTGTTTGTTCAGGTGTGGCTGCAGCTGAACTAAGTTTGCGCTACCTACCCACTGATTAAAGCACCTAGCAGCCAAAGTAAGCATGCCCCTTCCTCACTCAACACAGGCATGAAACGTACACAGTCATTTTAGTACCCTAAGACTCTCAATGGATTGAAACTGCTCAACTTCCAATAGGCTTGATTCTCTAGATTAAAAAAAAAAACATTAGTCAATGAAAGGAATTTTATAAACATGCAAAATAATTTCCATTAACTTTCATAGAAGATTGTTTTGATAAATTCTATTTCTTCCAATCAGAAAAATCCTCTAAAGTTTCCCCCCAAATCTTTTAAAAGTACGTCTATTGATATATATGTGTAAGTTTTTTCCCAAATATAGAATTGTTAGTTTTGATTCAACTTGGTCTAAATACATTATGATAGCATTCTGATATTTGCTCTTTCTGTATAACACCTTAGATGCAAAACTCATTCTAAATTGCTTGTCAGAGATTTCTTTTCCTCACTGTGGGCACTCTCCCAAAACCATTTACCCACACACCCCACACCAATATATAGAAGGGTTGGATTGATCAAACTTTCTCTATGTAGACCAGCAGATCAGTGTCGCTATAGAAACTGGCAAAATTAAAAGAGTTAAATCTAAGGATTGTATGTAGTTTCCTCTTTTAATTCAGCTTTAAAATATATTCTCAAATGCATGCCAGATGGCTTTTAATTCAGCCAGTTTTGTTCTTTAGAAACCTATGAAACATTGGTTTGCATTTCATTTTCCATCAGTTCCTCTTACTTTCATTTTCCACATTACCCTTCATTGTCAATACTCTCTCTGAGTTTAATCTTCATAAATCATCTTCTGTTAATGACTGATCACTTAAACAATCACCATTATTGCCTCATGTCACCTGTATAATGCCAGGCGTCAAAGCTATGTGGTTTACCTTCTCATTCTGAACCATGTTTAGAACAAAAGCATCTCTACTTGTCTTTCTACAGTTGATTCCATTTCTTCTGTCTATTCTTCTACCTGAACTCACTTCTCACCATTTCTTATGTGGGCTATATATGAGCCTTCAAACGAATCCCTTGATACACATTGATACAGATATGATTCCTTATAATGAATTCTTTTTTTTTTTTTGTCTTTTTGTTGTTGTTTTTGTTTTTCGAGGCAGGGTTTCTATGTGTAGCTTGACTGTCTTGGACTCACTTTGAAGACCAGGCTAGCCTTGCATACACAGAGACCTGCCTGCCTCTGCCTGCTGAGTGCTAGGATTACAGGCGTGTGCCATCGTGCCTCGCATAACCCATTCTTAACTGCAGCAAGGTTGTGAAATTGTCCTTAAATTCATCTGTATCTTCCAACCTCCTAACTAAAGTGTGGTAGCATCTCCTATTTTATAAATTATCTAAACTGTGACTCCCCTTTGAGTCCCATATCATAATATTTCTTTCAGTACAAAATTAGACAAAAATGAAGCAGAAGTACGGTGAGGCTCATCTATGGTCACATGTTCTCTCAATGTTGCATATCTTTGACGATGAAAATTCTCCTCATTGAAAATCTAGGTAGAATTATCCCAGTTATACTGCATGTTTTCTAGTACAACTTTCACAATCCAAACTGAAATGCAGAGTACCTTAATAGTCAATGTGCGTTCACCTTTAAGAGAATGTATCCCAATTATTCATGAACATGTCTGTGGAAAAACTCATCACTGGTCACTTTCAACTGTGCTCAGTAAAAAAAAAAAGTACAAACCACAAAAGCGAAGACTTAATATTACTATTTTAAGTCAATTATGTAATTATAAATGAGGTTATATCCTTTTTATTCAAGTCTTATGTGTTAACTCCCTTAAAAGCAATGTATTAGCAAATATCAGAAATATCAGTTCTCAAGATCCTTGGTTTGATGGGCATGTGCAAAGCATATTGTTTTAAATTTCTCAATATTTGTGCATAAATTTCTATGTCAGGTTCACAACTGTCACTATTCTTGGTTCTGCCTTTAGTTTATCTGAATTTTCATTTCTCAGTTCTATTTTGATAAAAAACATTGATCATGATTTGTTGCTTTTTAACTTCTTGAGTTCTTTATATATTCTGGATATTAGCCCTCTGTCAGACATAGGGTTGGTGAAGATCCTTTCCTAGTCTGTGGGCTGTCATTTTGTTCTGATGACAGAAGCTATGCAAGAAGGAGGACCCAAGGTAAGATGATCAATCCTCACTCAGAAAGGTAAACAGGATGGATATCGAAAGAGGGAGAAAACAGGGACCAGGAAAGGAGCCTACCACAGAGGGCCTCTGAAAGACTCTACCCAGCAGATGCTGAGACTCATAACCAAACTTTGGGCAGAGTGTGGGAAATCTTATGAAAGAGGGGCAAGATAGTAAGGCTTGGAGGGGACAGGGGCTCCACAAGGAGAGCAACAGAAACAAGAAATTTGGGGTCTTTTTTGAGACTGATACTCCAACCAAGGACCATACATGAAGATAACCTAGAACCCTTGCACAGATGTAGCCCATGGCAGCTCAGTGTCCAAGTGGGTTCCCTAGTAATGGGAACAGGGACTGTCTCTGACATATACTCAGTGGCTGGCTCTTTGGTCACCTCCCTGTAGCAGGGGAGCAGCCTTACCAGGCCACAGGGGAAGACAATGCAGCCAGTTCTGATTACCTCCCCTAACTGCGGATTTGGAGAGAGGCATGGGCAGAGATAAGGCAGGAAGGGTGGGATGGGGAGGGAATGAAGAAGGGGGCTACAACTGGGATACAGAGTGGATAAACTAATTAATATAAAAAATTAAAATTAAAAATTACTTAATCAAATGAGCATTTTGTACCTTTAGTACCTTGTAGGATACTAGTAGTAATATATTGTAATGGAGGAGTCACTATTTTTTTTAAAAGACCCTTGCAGAAAACTTGGCAGATAAGTGGCATCTATGCTAGTTTTGTTGTTGTTACTATGGTGTGTATGATTTTTCAAAATAATGAATCATGGAGTAGAATAAACACATTGCATCTGCAGCCCTGCCTTGAAAAACAGCTCCTCTTCTTCCTCTTCTTCTAGCACCTCACTTATTTACCATTTGTAGCCTAACTCTCTCAATGTGTTTATAAAATATGAATGAGAAAATTTTCAAATGAGACAAAAGAAGATATTCTAATTCCATAGCTTTTGGTTTTCTGTACAGTGCACAGTATTACTTATTTATCTACTTATGTGTATACATAATGCCTTTTTTTTTTTGGTGGTTGCTCATTAGAGTCTGCCTAGACTCAGCTAAGGGTCAGTTTTAGGCACAGAATAATGTTGTCTCTGGTTTTGAACTTTATTCAGGCAAGGTAGATGGGCGATCTGTAGTTTATGGTCCTCATGAACTAAGAAAAGAGAGGCACTGTTGAGTGAGCTCTGTTAGAGCTTGGCTGCTATGTGCACATGTGCACTACTTGCTTCTCTGGAGACCCACCCCACTTCAAACAAATCTTTGGAGCTCAGATGGATGGATGGATGGTGTTTCCAGTCCTAGGGACAGAATTTTCTTACTGAGTTAATAGGAGACTCTAAGATCACAAAATA
Source organism: Pachyuromys duprasi (assembly GCA_028658305.1). Taxonomy (NCBI): domain Eukaryota; kingdom Metazoa; phylum Chordata; class Mammalia; order Rodentia; family Muridae; genus Pachyuromys; species Pachyuromys duprasi. Next base: position 50,614,319 of record CM053763.1, on the reverse strand, counting down.
TATTTCAATTTGATTTTTAAAATAATTTAATAATTTTTTAATTTATTTATTTTTATATCAATCACAGGTTAGGTACTTTGCATCCCAGGCGTAGCCCCCTCCCTCATTCCCTCCTACCCTTCCACTCCCTCCCTCATCTCCCTCCTCCCCGCCCCCTCCAAGTCCACCAA